>JADLZN010003325.1:0-72939 GCA_018155175.1 Sinocyclocheilus anophthalmus
TTTTCTTCTTCTCCTTCCTCTTCAGTTTCTCCAGATCTTTCTTGGCGATCTCAATGATGTCGGAGGTCTCTCGGCTCGGGTCGGGCCCCAGCAGCGCCGGAGAAAAACTTCCAGACGATCCGTAAAACGGAGGACGGCTGGACGCTCGCGTGAGGTTTCTCCTCAGGTTTTCATTCACCGCTTCACTCTCCAGAAGTTTGGCTCTGAAATACACACACAAAAAAATGTAGAGTACATGTTTTATTAAATACATAAATAAATAAAGTTTATTTAGCAGTTCTACATTAATAGGTATAAAAGCACAACCAAAAACAGTAGATTTATAATATTGGCAGCGAATATTTGCACTAAATAGCATATTTTCTTAGCGATAGAAGCATTTTTTAGTGATATGCTATTTACAATAAGTGCAAATAGTGATGGATGCTATTTACACTGTTAAAATAGCAGGATTTTCTGCTATTTATACTACTTATTGCAAATAGTGGCAATTATCTGCACCTCAGTATTATAGTACATTATAAAACATTATGCAGTAATAACGTATTAAGTGTAAATTATAATTTTAATTCAAATATTAAAGGATGCACCTTATTGGGACAATAAAGCCCTCTCTACACCTACCCTAACCCTACCCGATGCTTTATTTTCTACTTTTTGATTATTTCCTTAATTTTCATTGAAAATAAATGCCTTTCCGATGTGAAATGAGATTTGAAAAGGGAGAAAAAAAAATTCGGTAAAAGGCGGATTCGAACACAGGTTGATCCATCAAAAAGACTACGGTACGCGCTTTTCCATCTTCGCCACTGAAGCTGACGATTAACGGCCGTCTTCTATAGTGTTGACCATCCCTATCACACGTTCGTGGGTGGAGCTAGTGTAAATAGACACTCCGTTATAATTTGTGACCCTGGAGCACAAAACCAGTCTCAAGTCACTGGGGTACATTTTTAGCAATAGCCAACAATACATTGTATGGGTCAAAATTATAGATTTTTCTTTTATGCCAAAAATCATTGGATATTAAGTAAAGATCATGTTCCAAAAATATATTTTGTAAATTTCCTACCGTAAAAAATGAATTTTTGATTAGTAATATGCATTGCAAAGAACTTCATTTGGAAAACTTTAAAGATGATTTTCTCAATATTTTGATTTTTGTGCACCCTCAGATTCCAGATTTTCAAATACCGGCCCCCCTTTTTCCCAGATGTACCTTTTGGAAAAAGGCTTTTTAAAAACCAAATCTTGTTTTTTCTCAGTAAAACACATTTTGTCTTCAATTATTTTCATATTGCATATTTTTCCTATTTTAATTTTTGTTTTGAAAGTATGGTAAAAACTGGTTAAATGTACCAACAAGCACATTTAAAAAATATACACTTTTTGATATACCATTAAAAAATTTTTAAAACAGGTAGCCCATCTGAATTAGGGTATTTAGGCTATCCATCTAATAGTAGCTTACCAAAACCTTATTAACAGTAGAAGTTAAATCTTACTGTAGTTTTCAAATCTGGGTACTGTCTTACGTTTCAAAATCACAAAGGGAGTTTGGTCCCATCAGGCTAACGTGACAGTCACGACTCATGCAGCTGTAAGGTTTTCTTTTTCTTTAGTTTTTACTCGCGATCTTTACAACACGCATTACATTACGTATTTCATGGCACACTCGTTTTATGAGTATTATTTATATTATGGTATTATTGACATGTCAATGTCTAGACCCTGAATATAAGACGACCCGTTTTTTTTCAGATGTATTTCCAAGAAAAAAAAAAACATCATCTTATATTCGGGTCAATACGGTAATTGTATCTCGGCCAGATGGTATAAATCTCAATTTTGAAAAATTGACATTTAAGACTGGTTTTGTGGTCCAGGGGCACATATAGCTCATATACAGTAGGATGTCAGCAAAAATGTAAAAATACCTCAGGTCCTCAATCTCCTTGATGTAATTCTGAATCATATTTCCAATCTCCTCACTGCCTTCACCTGGAAAACATAATGCTTATTCTGTCAACATCTATCAGACATCTTACGAAGTCTTTGACTGGTCGTATTTGCCGTGCTGTACCTGCTCTGGAGAGCACCTGATAGGCCTGTTCGCTGAGCAGCTGCGTGAGCCGAGCGCCCTGAGCATCGATGGCTTCCTGCATGGCCTTCACACGCATGCGCAGATTATTGTTCTCTATCTGCAGCATCGAGTTCTCATGGAACATGTCGTTGATGCTTTCCAGTCCATCCTCTCCAACCATACGCTTCCCCTGAGAAACACAAGACCATTTTATTTAATTTACCAAACATTCAAGTCAAGTCACCTTTGTTTATACAGCGCTTTATACAATACAACATTCACACAAACTACTCATATAAAAGCATCTCAATATTATTTATTAGCTGAACCCCATGTCTTAAATTATTTAGCTGAAGATGAAAGAATAATAAGAATAAACTAGACTCTATTTTTGAACGTTTTGAAGTTAAATCAAGGCCTTACGTATGAACTTTGTGGACATCTAATTACGAGCTAAAAACTGTTGCGCCCTGATCTAAATATACAGGCCTTGTGAAACAACAAATGCCAGCCAAATCATGTTTAAAATGCTTCAACAATAAATTTTATGAAAAAAATGTGCTGTTAAAAGAAGCTACTTATCAATATTATTTAAACTAAAACTGGAAAGCCTGTAATAGTTTTTCTCTCTTCTCGGCTTGCAACACGGCTAATTGCGGTGATTCTCTCCGCTCAGTCTTTCATTTACAACTCACAGAACCTCTAAAACACACACTCAGTGAAAAGAAAAGTTTACACCGTCACAGTGTTGGAGCGCGGGACTAATAAGCATGAAATACGGGGATTATGTTGTAATTGTGTGTGTGTGTTTGTGTGGTGTGTGTGTGTGGTGTGTGTGTGTGTTCCTCGCCTGTATAATCCACAGTAGAGCACATTGGTAACGTTGGGGCCCTGTGCGTAAGAGCGCGCGCGCTTCTGCTGGTCCAGAACATCTTGAAATGATCATGATCTGAGCGGGCACGCCGCCGTGCTGGGGGCTGGTAGAGGATCTGGTGTGGGATGGAGGGGGTGCATTGTGCTAAACATACTACCGTAACCTGAGCTGCCATCGGCCCATGAACTGTTCAGGACAGTAGAGAAAATTTTAGGCACAAATTTGTTAAAAATATTAGAATTCATTTGTTCACGGCTAGAATTAGCACTAAATACCTAAATGGGTCACAATTAACATTACAATGTGCAATAAAAGCAATTAATAGATAAACCTTATATTATTTTGTGATTAATTTAGCTGTTTGCAAAGTGTGACGTTACAAAAATAATACCTACATAAGATGCAATTGGTTTTATGTACATTTGAGTTTTCAGCAGATGCTCAGATATACAGATTATTTACAATTCTGATTCTGGTAGAATATGTAGATTAAGTAGATTATTCTAAAATGCAGTTAACATCTGCTAGCTGAGTAAACCATGTTTGTTCAATTGCATTAATAAACCATTAAGGAAAAGGAGAGGGGCGCTGACAAACGCCCCCTGACAGAACACGAATGATTGTTTTTACAGGTGTTGAGAGGACAATTAAAGATTACACAGATATCAATTAGCATTAGGGAATATTCAAGGTCCAAAATCCTCACACCGTCCTAAAATGGATAGGGGAAAATTAGGGGGAATATTTTTCCAAAAAATAAAATAACCTCAGGCGGGCCAGCTGGATTTGCCGGTGTCATGTTACGGATATCTTCAGAGATAAAGAGCTGTGACCTGGAGACTAAGAGCTCGTCAAGCTCACAAGTTATTCGCTAATGGATCGGTTTTGTGTTTCCAGACCCAGCTTACAAAACCACACGGACCAAATGCTCCAACGGATGGGCGTTTTCAACAAGATGAATTTATTTAAAAGTTAAAAAAACTAAATACACTGCTAAAATTAAGGTTATTCAGTGGATCGTTCAGCAATAAATAAATAAATGATATTAACAACAGTTTTAGGGTTCTTGAGTTTCTTTATGGTTCTTTTAGAGATTAAAGAAGTCCTTGACATTTCACTAAGGTTCTTACTGGAAAAAAGTTTTAATTTTCCAGTAAGAGGGTATAGGCCTTGGCTATATAATAGATAGATAAAAACAATGTATAACTATTAGCTATCTACAGTACATAGTACATAACTGAAATGAAGTCGAATTAATGTCGATATCATTAGATTCAACAATACAAAAGGTTATTCTCTCTCAAGGCCAATGACTTCAAGTTCAACTGGTAGAAGTAAGAGCTCATGTATTTGCACATTTATGAATTATTATAGGTATTGTTGCTTGTGTAATTATTGAATTAGTAAATTGAAGTCAAAAACAATTTATTAGACAATTTCTGAAATGTGTGACTGAATTAAATAATAAATATTCAGAAACGTATGTTTTTCTGCATCTCCCGTTCAGCATCTTTGACTTTTAAATCCGTCACCAAACTTTCACACAATTAACAAGCTGTGAAAATGCCACCTAATTAGGAGCACACAGTGGTCATGATCAATTACAGAATAGGCTACCTATTAATGTCTTTAACTCAAAGCAGTAGTAATATAGCCTATTTGAAGTACCTAAACTGTGATATTAAGAAAGACGGAAGACGACATAGATTCTGCATGCAAGGTTGTGGAGGTGCTTGTGATAATTTAATAATTGATTAGTAGCCTATCAACTGCAGGGTGTGTGTGAGAATGTGTGTGTGTGTGTGTGTGTTCAAGGTCTCCAGTTTCAGGCCTTGACGTCCGCCCTCCGGGGAGGAAACGGAACGGATCTGTAGATGCAGTTCTGCTCTGCTGGCCGGTTTCAGAACAGACCGGGGCGAACTAATCACGGAATGACGCTGTGCTGGGTTTCTCTGTCATATATCCTTAAGGACAACCCGCATCCGAATCTCACGTGTGCAACCCCGGAGGGTGACAGTGGTGCCACACAACCGGATAACAGGCGGTTATCAAAATTGGAGCTGCAGCAAGAGATAAACGTGGCACGGGGATTTTTGTCAGAGGACTCATTTGAGAGGAATACATACAGAGCCTCGGAATAGGAGGGTATTACGTGGTGGACTGCACCGGGCCGCAATGTCAATCTTGCCCTCTTTCGGCTTTACGCAGGAGCAGGTCGCGTGCGTCTGCGAGGTGCTGCAGCAGGGTGGAAACCTGGAGAGGCTCGGACGTTTCCTTTGGTCCCTGCCAGCCTGTGACCACCTCCACAAGAACGAATCCGTGCTGAAAGCGAAGGCCTTGGTGGCCTTCCATCGGGGAAACTTCCGTGAGCTCTACAAGATCCTGGAGAGCCACCAGTTCTCCGCGCACAACCACCCGAAGCTGCAGCAGCTGTGGCTGAAGGCGCACTACGTGGAGGCAGAAAAGTTGCGGGGCCGCCCGCTAGGCGCTGTGGGCAAATACCGCGTGCGCAGGAAATTTCCTTTGCCCCGTACGATCTGGGACGGTGAGGAGACCAGTTACTGCTTTAAGGAGAAGTCGCGGGGCGTGCTGCGTGAATGGTACACGCACAATCCCTATCCATCTCCACGGGAAAAGCGGGAGCTGGCGGAGGCAACGGGACTGACCACCACACAGGTCAGCAACTGGTTTAAAAACAGGAGGCAGAGAGACCGGGCAGCTGAGACAAAAGAGAGGTGAGATATAATTAGAATAATAAATACATATAAAAATTATACAGGTACACAGCCTGCCGAATAAACGTTTTCAAAAAAATAACGCGCAGATTTAGCGTTGATTATTGCAGTCACTTGTAGAGAACAACAATAGCCTATTTGAGGAATGTATCGTTAATCAGAATATTACAGTAGCAGGACGCCGACTCCCAGGCAAAGTGACGCACTCATAATGGTCTTCTGAGTGGGTCCTCATTTACCAAGGATAAGGCTTTCTGATGTTTTGACTCATAGCCGTGTGTCTGCGGTTCATGAGCTCCCTTGATGTGCTTTAGGAATGTTGCTGTCTGCATAGTCCGCTAATCACTTTCTCTCTCTTCTCTAAAGAGTCACAATACCTTCAATGGTTCCCCATTTTGTTTTCCTTCCCAATAGTCTTCTCCCATTGACCTGATACTCCTGGTCACTTCCTACGACTGCGAAAGGAATCATCTCCTAATGGACAGAGGAAAGTAACCGATAACATCAGCATGTTCTTAAATGAACCATGGATGTTTCATGAATGTACAGCAAACTCACTCTTATTTTCTCATTGATTGTTCTATCCTCTGCATCCTCGTCGAACTCTTTCTGTGGGTAGACATCAATCCCATTGGCTCGAAGCTCTTCCCTGATCTATAAAAAAATGACACAGTCCTTCAGGAGCAAAGTACCGTATATATGATATGGTTAAATGATTAAAAATCATGTTATCATTCATTTGAACCATTCATCAATAATATATTTCAAATAGCAACAGAAACAAACTTCTTTTGAATGCATCAATTTTGTGCAATACTGGAAGTGACAACAATGTAACACTTTTTCCTTACTGATTAGAGAAGAAATGCTTTTGGAAATCTGTCAGGAGCTTTTTCCAAACCTGAGAAAGATCTATGTCTGTGCTCCAAACAGCATGTGTTTCTCCTGTAAGAGGCACGCCAGCACAAGCACAAGGAGCCATTGAGGTTGGCGAGTGCTTCCTTACTGCTATGTGAAACGCAACTAACAACCCCAGAACAGATGTGGCTTACCTACACTTCATCATACCATGTGACTTAAGACTCATACCAGTGCTCTACAACGGCATAAACAAGTCCACTGCGGCTTTTTTTCAGAATAATCAAAAGCAAAGAATAAGTTTGAGACTCTCAAGACAGTCCTTGTTTTTTTGCCATGCCAATTGTCTTAAGTAATAGACCATCATATCGTAAATAAAACTGCATTAGTGCTTTGACAGGGCAGTAGTGTTTCTGTAGAAGCTGCAGAGACACCACCATCTGCAGTCTTGACTCAGTTTGCCAGCTACAGCTAGAATAACAGCATGACAGCATGTACTAGTTCTTCCACACATCAATGCACCGGTTTGTGGTACTGTATTCACATTATTCCACCGGGGCTTGCCGCACAAAGATCCACATTGTATTTTGTCTGATTCTATCTCATACAACATGCCTGGCACAAAAATACAATATGAGTGTCCACGATAAAGGAAACGAATAATCTTTTAAAAATATATGTGGCAAGTTTTTAGAAATGCACACAGAAACAGAGTTTTGAAAAACATTAATGCCATTTTCAAGAAGTTGTTTAATGACTCAAAAACTCACGTGTAATGTACTATTAACATATTTTCCTTACACCTTGAATACATGGAGTTGTTACAACCTAATTTCATTCTGGCAAAAGGATTAATAAAATATAGGTAAATAAGTTTGCTTTATTTTTGCTATTTCAATTAAAGAAAAAGGGTCATGATTGCATAGCAGTCAATTCATAGAAGTTGGATTTTTGCCAACTGGTGATTATTTCAACCCTGAACTAAACCTTGTCTTATCAGTAAAATGTATTTAAAAAATACTCGGCACCACTTTGTTTGAAAGTGTTTTTCAAATATTAATATGCAGTGAAGCGGTTCTGTTGAAGCTTTTCATTTTTGAGAAATAATATTATGTTAAAAGAATATTCATATACAGAAGAAAAGAATATGTCAAACTACTTAAGGATTTCTTTTCAAGAATTTCATTCAATTAATTTTTTCTTTCGATTTATGATATTAGGACAGTTGTAGCATCCTGACATTTTTGACTACAAAAATATTTAGCAAACCAGTCACTTTTTATGTATGAATGGAATTTTTAAAATAAATCAATAAATCATGACAATAAAGTCATATCACTGAGCCATCTAACAAAGACCAGCAACACAACATGGCAGTCAGTTAAATTAACTATTTATTCTACAGCATCTACGATATTTTGTCTAAATAAAAAAAAAAAAAAGTATAGCAGCATATGAACTTGAACGCTGTAAAGAAGAAAGCAACAACAATCATTCATTTGTAAGTCAAACTTTAGCTCACCTTCTTTTTGAAGAAGTCCCTCTCCTCCAGAGTCAGGGTGTCAGCCTTAGCGATGACAGGAACGATGTTCACCACCTTACTAAGACGTCTCATGAACTCCACATCCAAAGGCCTAAGACTGAGGAAAATTACAAAGGAGAAAGTGATGTGATGGAGGAGTGCACTTCTTAAAGGGATACACACTACCATTTCACCCAAAAATGAAAATTCTGTCATTAATTACACACCCTAATGTCGTCCAAACCGTAAGACCTTCGTTAATCTTCGGAACACAAATTAAAATACTTTTGATGAAATCTGCGAGCTTTCTGACCCTGCACTTGTGAGCGAAAGAAAAACAAAAATAATTAAAAATTCCCCGAGTTACGTTTTCAGCCATTTTGGAGAGTACCAAAGAGCGTAATTTACGCAATCAGCGCTGTTTACGTTCGGGAGGAAAGCACGCGCATGAATGTAATCTGCGTAATCAGCGTTGTTTACGCTTAGGGGAAAGCATGCGTATGTGTTGTGATACTCTCTAAAATGGTGGAAGTAGTAACTTGGGGGAGAAGAACTGTGAAATAAATTGTTATTTTTGTTTTCTTTGCGCTAAAAAGTATTCTCGTAGCTCGCAAAATGAAGTTGAGCAATGATGTCAAATGGACTGTTTACCGAGTCTTACTAGTTTCTGGACCTGGAACCATTACAGCTGAGTTGCTGTCTAGCAGGGTTGAGAGCTCTCACATTTCATCAAAATCACTCATTAATGTGTGATTCCGAAAATTAACAAAGGTCTGACGGGTTTGGAACGACATGAGGGCGAGTAATTAATGACAGAATTTTCATTTTTGGGTGAACTCTCTCTTTAAAAGAACTATATTGAAACCTGTTTCTACCACCACCACCAGAGGGCGAAAACCACCAAAAATACACATGCTCTGCGATGTGATGCACTCTAAAGATGCTTGGGCATGGAAAGATTATTCACGCAATGCTTTTACAAAATTGTAAGGAGACCTTTGAAAGTGAAACGGGAAAAAAAGTGAAAAGGAAAAGGCACAGATTTTTAGAACTGAAAAAATGTCCTGCCGGCGTGACTGCAGCAGACCCAGTCTGTAGTCTCTGTGGCTGACTGTTTGACTCTAATTAGCCGAGCTGTTCAAAGCCAGAATGCAGCTGTTGGATGGACATAAAACAGTTAGTCATTCACAGAGGCCCACAGAAAGGCCTGCACCACACGCACCGGAGCATCAAGACACCAAATCCATGGGTGTGTGGTTGGCATGTTTGCTCAGGGTCATTAGATCTTTTTCAAAATAGGTTGGAGAGATGGATAGTGTTATGTCTCATACATTGATGTCTCAAATTAATCAGAAGTGACAGTAAAGACTTTTATTATGTTACAAAATATTTCTATTTCAAATAAATAATGTTGAAATTTTTGTTCATCAAAAAAAAAAAAAAATGTATCAAAGTTTCCATACAAATATTAAGCAGAACAACTGCTTTTAGATTCATAATATGTTTCTTGAGCAAAATTCAGCTTTGCATGATAGGAATAAATAATAATAAATTAAAATAGAAAAGTTATTTTAAATATTTCATAATATTACTGTTTTTATTGTATTTTTCAACAAATACATGCACCCCTAGTGAGCATAAGATACCTCTTTAAACTATTGAACGGTAGTGTGTATATATAATATTCAATTCATTTGTTCATACTTGATTTTTTTCATTTGATTAAACTTATGTACAGGTCATATACTACACAGTATTTCTGCTGACACAAATTAAGCCTGGAGAAGATCAATATTTTGGTATAAACTCTATTTAGGTGGTCTGCTTTACACTTAGTCCAGACGTCTCTTAATATTTACTCTGCGCTATCAGATGTTAGACAGACAGAAAGCATCTCGGCTAATGTGTGTCGTGCCTCTGTCCGAAAACTGAGCATGTGTACACATGCATATACACATTTTATTGTAAAGGCCACTAAAAACTATCCTGCAGTATGTGAAGAAGAACGCAGAAAGCCTGGAAACTCATGCTGGCCAACAGCAGCCATAAAAACACAAGCATACACAATGATTCTCCATCAGAGAGAAACAACAGCACAGACCACCCACCTAATCTAGCACTAAGATATTATTAGATGTAACAAGGAAATGTGCTAATGGTAAAAAGTGAATACAAATCCCTGATGTAAACAGTAGCTGCTTAGGAGGGAAAAGCACATTTCAATCTATAAAATGTTTTAAAATCCCAAAGAACTATATACTGAAATTAAGATGGAAAAAAATGCTTTTGGGCTTGCTAAATGTTTCTGTAAGCCAAAGGTCAAGCAATAATGTGTTATACAAGGCCTTGTTAAAATAAGTGTGGTGACTCCACTCAACACCAATTTTACAAGCAGGTCGGTTTTAAAAGCTAATACCAATGAAGATGCCCAGACAGCTTTTCTAAAAAAAATAAAAATAAAAAAAAGGTATAAAAAAGTCTTGGGGGATGATTATATCTGGTCACAGTTAGTGTGTTCAAGTATAAATTGAATGTGTAAAAATGAGATATCAAGACAGCTTGTCTTGATTTACTATACACTGAACATCACCTCATTCTGCAGGAGGAACTGTACTACTACAACTGTCCTAGTTTTCCCCCTTTATTGTACATAATCATTAGGCAGGAAACATACAACACTTATTCATGCTAACAGAGTTGATATTAGTTACTAGACATGAGGTATATGCAGCACAAGCCCTTTAGAGGGATCCAAAGTGCACTTATGTTCACATGGATGTTTAGGTAAATAAGGACGTGTCTCAAGTCACTTCTAATGTATTCTTACTAACCAGTGTCCTGTGGGTGGTATGAAGTATATACAGCAGTGCACTCGTGAGTCTGGGATCCTCTTCTTCCTGTCAATATTGATCTCTTCCTGCAAGTACTGCTCATACTGGTCATTGATGAACTTCATTATGGGCTGCCAACTGTTGAAAGGAGATAGAATGAGAGAGAAATGTAATGAAAATATCTTTAGACTAAGAGTGTTTAACACTATATTGATCTCTCAGGATTTTCCAGTCAATGAAGTGTTGATCAGGATCACTTTGATGGTTGTTATTTTGGAGAGTTTGATTGCTGTTCTTCAAGCATGGCTTTACAGATGGGCGCAGAGCGTGCCCAGAACAACTATACCGGCCAACACTCACAGAACTGCTTTAGATTGTCATTTATATTTCACAGAAGAGGACCTGACTGAACTAAGCGCATTTTAGACCATATCAAAACTGGAGGCTACTTTACCAATTCTCGTTGTTGATCTGGTCACCAAACCCTGGTGTGTCTATGACTGTCAGCTTCATTCGAACTCCTTTCTCCTCGATATCTGTGTAAAAGATGGCCGACAGTATTAAAACTAACGCACACAATGTCCACTTAAGCTTGAGGAAATTAAGATTTTCTTGAATTCTAGTGTCTTTGAACTCAAGATCATTATGGGCGATGGCCATGCATGAATGCATAAATGACATTTCATTAAAAATGACAGAAAATGGGTCTAGCTGTGCAGCTTTACCATGACTGATGGACTTGATCTCAATGGTTTTGGGAATCTTTTCCTCAGCCGTGCCCAGGAAAGACTTGCGGCTCACCTTAGACTTGAAGAGCGTGTTCATCAGTGTGGACTTCCCTAAACCACTCTGACCTGTACACATGTACAACAATCATATCAACATAAGATTGGAATACACTACAGTAATTCTGCCCAGATCTAGATGAGTCAATGCTAGTTGCTGAAAAGTTTTCAGATTTATGTCAGTCAGAATTGACAGACTTCACAGAAATCACAGTGTATGATGGGAACAGACTCTGATTTTTTTAAACTTCAGACTTTGATTTGATTCAGTTGGAGGAAAACAAACATGTTTGATATTTTTAGCCAACTTTATAACACAATGTTTTCATTTGTTAATTTGTCTCCCAGCAATGAGGCGTGTTTCTGCTCAAGATTGATGTGTTAAGAACAACTCGAAAGTCTGGGAGTCTTGATCGTTTAGTGTATGATGCACAGTTTTTTGTTACAGTCGGAAAGTGTATGATGGCAGTATTTTAAAATCTGTTCAGATTTAAAGTCTTGTAGTGTATTCCAACACTAAGACGGGTAGCATGAGAGCAACAGACTGTGAGAAACAGATATTAAAAGAAATTACTTCAGGGGTTCAAATGGCACTAGCATTTGATGAATTACTGATCTTTAATGACAAAGTGAAAACATATCTATACAAAAGTATCTAAAATAATTACATTTGGCAAACTCAATTAAGTATCCCTTTGAGTATATCAGTAAATCAATAATTAAGAAACAGAAGAAAGAGCCTGGCAGAGCTGTAAATCTTCTCCAAAAACTGAGACTAATGAGACTCTGAAAAGAGTTCAGCTTCAGTGGCTGAGACAGCTTTATGGGAGAGTGGCAAAGAGAAGCCACTGTTCAAAAATGTCACATGGCATCTCGGCTACAGAGTGCCAGAAGGCATGTGGGAGACTCTGCAGCCAGCTGGAAGAAGCTTCTATGGTTTCATGAGACCAAAATTGAGCCATTTTTTGGCTATCAGACTAAACACCCCGTTTGGAGCTAGCCAAATGCTGTCCATCATCACAAACACACCGTCCCCACTGTGAAGCGCGGTGGTGGCAACATCATTCTGTGGGGATGAAAAAAGATGCCTGCACATTAACACAAAGCTACAGTACATAATAATGGCTAAACAACATTAATGAGCCAAGTCAGAGTCTAGATCTCAATCCAATTGAGAATTTATAGTTGGACGTCTATATTGACTATTTGAATCGTGAATACTTATGCATATATTTTTTGTTTTTAATAAATGCAATCAATCTTAACAAATTTGTAGAATTTTCCATTTAGACATGAAACAATGTACATTTACATTACACAGAAGATGGTTTTATACAAAACAAGACTTACAATTGAGCCAATAATATTAATTAGTAAAAATTGCCAAGTTTAAATTAGAATCTATATTAGTACACAAGCTAGAGCAAAGGTAAAATGCAGGAAAGAGAAGACATTTTTATATTATTTTTAAATAAATAGTTGCATTATTTATTTGATCACTGCTAAAAAGACTAAATAAATCAATGTAAAAAAACAAAACATGAAAACTTTGAAGAATGTTGTATACTGTTTATATGTCCTTCTTCATTCACAGATCATGAGTGATGCTTCCACTCGAGCTGTCCTGAGGTTGGAATGAAACTATCATTTCATTGGCTCTTGCTAACAGGAGCTTGTGTTTAGCTGTGGTTTTCTTCAACCTCGCTAGCTCACATCCGTCAGCCTTGGTCTCATCACACTGTAGTAATGAGGGCCTGCTCCTTTCTGCACGGAGCAGGGCTGTTAATTCTCTCTCTCTAAACACCCTGTCATCCAATCCCACCACTGACATTGGATTCAGATGTGTCTTGCTGCCTTCCTTCCCCTGTATGCTGACTAGTATCTACAAAGGCAGCACTTTTCAACTTTCTGACACTTGCATTAGGAAAATGTGATGGAATGAGAGACAGGAGTCAGAATAAACGGGCTGCAGCTGGGAACTGGCGAGGGTTGGCTCTCTCAGCTCTGACTGGGTTAAGTCAACAGCAGGTTTGGCCACAATGACCCAGAGAGCCACATGTGAGAAACCAGCTGCAGTACAGGTTCATTTTGCTGTCTTCAATGGAGCTCGTAATTATTTCCTCTTGTAAACACTACATAAATCATTCAAGGTTTAATACAGGGACTGCGTCCTCTGGGATGCTAATGCTGAAATGGAAAAATACCACCAGGTGATGCCCTAAACATTTTGCCCTATCACATTGTTACCTAATTTATATTCTTATTTCCTCATTCCAAACTCCACTTGTCTCAAGTTATTAACCCATTTTCACAAGCAAACTGTAAGACTTCAGCAACTTAATTTCAAAAGCTAAACAACAGAATTCTCTAAACTCACACTGGATGTTTGCCTGTTCACTTTTTTTTTTAATGTGGCCAATATCAGATTTGAGTGTGAGCTGATTACGATCCTGAACTGACTCTTATGCACAAAAGAACAATAAGAAAGATGGCACACAGCATGCTGTCATACGGAGGAAAATATGAAAGCCACTGAAATCAGTGTTTATGCATTTGTTTATAAAGTCGAAGCCAGCGAATTCATGCACATGAAAAAAATAGGATGCAGGTGAGGATGTTGAAAAAGTAAGCAATGTTATTTCTAATTCTCACTCAAGCTTTGCTTATATAAAACTCGGTCACTGCAATACTTATACTTCACTGTCCTTCCACCGACCACCATCACGACGGTCTTCCATTTTAACTGAAAAATCAAAGAACTACCGAATATGTAGTAGAATATGTAAAATCAATGCAGAATTGTGACAAATGTCAATCTAGAGTGACTTAAGTCATATTAATTACGTTATGACCATTCAGACTGCGGTTGCATCGCAAAACATTGGACATATTTAGTAGATTTATTTAGCATTTAGTTAGATTTAGTACCACATTTAGAATGACCCAAAGCAGAATAGGAAAACCACAGTGGTGCTCATATATTCTTGAGAAAATGTGAAAATCTACTTTTCAAGCATGTCATAGATTGGCGCCGATAGCCTCATGGTTAGTGCATTGACATACAGCAAAACTGCGCTCATGGCGACCCAAGTTTGATTCCGGTCTCAATTTCCTTTGCAATCCCGCTCCCCTCTCTCCACCCAATGCTTTCATGTCATCTCTCTACTGTCCTATCCTAATAAAAATGCATAAAAGCCAATAAAAATAACTTTCAAATATGTCAAAAAATCATATGCATATTTTTTCCTCATACCAGTTAAATGGAAACTGCAGCCGATTCTAAAGATTTCATTGTTTGTGTCAATCACAGTGCTGATTGCATTCTCAATGCTGAAACAAATACTAACCCCTAACCGCGCGTTTCCCCCCTTAGCTCGGTTCTTTTGTTCATATGTGCACCCTCATCGCGCTCTACCCACCCCAAACAATCAGTCCGAGACGCCTGAAACGAGTTTTCGGTTATATTGAGAAAGCAATCCGATCTAACAGACCAACGAACCAGGCTATATCACAATGTATAATGGTAATTACGTAGATTCCGTGAAAAGCATTAGCTTTGTTGTTTTGCTAATACTTCAAAATAAACCTGTGAATGTCTGTGGATGAGCATGCCATACAAAATCAAAGCGCACTTTTTAATTTTTTAATGCCATTTTATTGCTCTTCTTCCTAGTAGGTGCATTTTAAAAATGTTTTCCCGATGAATCCTGGACTCCTGCTCAATATGATAAATTAATATAATGACAGCTACAAAAAACAACAACAATAAGTCCGCGATGCTGTTGTCGTTCCATCCTGACGGATGACGGCCCTGACAGCTAAGTGGAATCCCGGAAAATAAACCGTGGAACTTTGACCAATGAGAGAACAGTTTACTCGCGCGTGACTTGTAGAAACAAATTTGGTCCATTTAGAAACTTTGCCTTCTGAAAGTGAATTGCACCAAGAATAAAAAGCAACATTGTAATAATGTTAATCCCTGTTTTGGAACAAAGCAATCGATCTACAGGTGTGAAAGCACCCTCAGTTGAAGTTTTTAAACTTAAGATAGAATTGGTAGCTCATCCTGATTGACAGCATTACTGTTTGTCACTCTAAACTAGCTGAATTCATGAAGTCTGAACATTTCTTGACAGGTGACTGTGAGTGAGTAGACCAATGAAATTTGCGGCGAGCGTGATTTGCAAAAACAACAAGAGTCATACCACTGCACATCAAACCATCATCTCAAAGTACAAATATTTCAGTCTCCTAAAGTATGTGGCATGTCAAGTATTGCTGACTATTACCATTTCTGAGAATGTACTGTAAGCTAACACTAAATAACACATTCAGTGCACTAGAACAATTATGTAATCATTGCATATGTCAGTTCATGGATATCAGTTTAACTACAGTAGGTTTTATTCTTTGTCTTCTGAAGATGTGAATGTAATTAAACTCATTAACAGACTAATGCATCTAACAGACTAAAAACAGAAACTGCAACAGATATGCAACCACACGAGCCTAAAGATAAAACATGAACAAGCGCACACAGGAACACACTAACATGTAAGAACGAACATAAAAATGCATATGGAATAACACAGCCTGACTGGTGGCATTTAATTGAGCACTGCTTATGAAAGCCTGCGTGTAATTGCCATGCGTAGGTGTGTGGTTGGAAGTGTTATGGAAAATTGAAGCTTTGATTACCATAAGATTGTATTATTAAAGGTTGAAAACTTAAATGGTTCTCTACAATTATAATTTATGGCACTTTCACTTCATTTTTAAAAAAACGGTTTCACCAAATGCCTAAATTACAGAGTCTGAAAAATGTCTGAAATAAAGCTGCAAGCATTTAATAGAAACATATCTGACTGATTTCTCAGAGATCAGTGCTTGAAATGTTGACTCACCCACTACCATGATGTTGAGCTCAAAGCCCTGTTTCATGGCCTTCCTCCTCATCTGCTCCAGGATGGCATCAATGCCCACATAGCTGAAGTCGATGCTGGGCTTCTCCAGGCACATGGCTGGGGGCATCTCTGGCATAACAGACTCTGCCATGATGCTACTGCTGCTGTAGCTGGAAATGACCTCTGACCCTGCAAACATGAAGAGAAGACGCAATGAGGGGCCATATATCACGGAGCATTTTGTTTTAACGCTCATATGCACTCAACAGCATTACACTGCAGGGTATTTTATAAGCTGTTACAGACACTCTTGGAGAGAATGTGCTTCTACACAACTGGAAAACAGACATAATAAACAGGGGACTCTTCTTCAGCCTGGAGCCAGCTAGCACATTTTTACTTCTCGATTTAAATAAATATCCATTTATTTGAGGTGCATTATTGGGCCAAAAATCTCATCTCTCTTCGAATGCATCCATCATGTGAAAGAGCCCCTCTCCAAATCATCTACTGACATTATTTAGAGTACAACAATCTCATGAGTCATGACCCCTCGAAGATCAGGTTGGGATCACATTACATTACGCCGAAAGCCAAGCCGCATTGTGTCAGGAATATGATCGGATCTCTGAAACCACATGGAACAGAATTTTGACCACATTTAAATGAGGGTGTAAATGCATATGCATTGTCGTTCAGCTACGAAAGTAATATGTAACAAGGTTGCACTGATAAATCAATCACGTCGCCATGACGGACTGAGAAATGTGAGAAATGACTTGGAATCTCATTTCTTATCTTTTCTGAGGGGTTGAAATGAAAGGAAATGCAAGACATGGCAGAAAGTATTTAGAATGCATTCTTTCAACGTTTTTAAAGTTCCGTAAATTACAGAAATGCTTCAGTTAAATGCAACCCGAATTCAAGTGCAACAAGAACGATCAGTTTTCCACCCAATCATGCTGCAGACACACTGGAAAAAAATATCCACATACTATCTGAATAAGAAATGTTGCTAAACTAGGCCTCAATATATACATTTTAAGCCAAAAACATTTTACTTTTTTTATTTACAATTCAAAAGGCATTTTTTCTTCCATACAACAAGATTGTGTTACATGTGACTTCACAAGAACTAGATAAGAAATACCTGACATTTAAAACAGAAGCTTTCACCAGCCTCCTTCATGATACAAAGACAGGAACCACTTCCTTTGTGTGAGAAACACCCATAATCAGTGTTAAGACACTCATGTAGAGATGATAACAAAAAAAATTATGGCTAAACAACACAAGATGTTTGTACAACTTTCTTTTTTAGGCAGAAGATGCAAACATAAGTCAGTGGAGCACCATCTCAAAGCCTGCGGCCCCATAGATCAGCGGGTCTTTCCAGCAGACAAAGCAGTTAAAAATTCTTCAAGTCAGTAACCTGACCCACTGGCAGCTCTCAGGGCTCGGTACAGTTATTCAGAAAGCCTATCGGCTTCTCTTCACCCTGACAGGGCGTCAAGCCAACAAACCCACAGCCACTAGATTCCTAGCTTCACAAAAGACCCGCTCTTCCCTAGAGACTCTCCAATGTTATATTACATTACAGGTACGGCAGGGCAACCAACAGCACAGAAACTTGTTCTGAATAGTAATTGATACATTTAGAATGCATGTTCACAGTTGACAGGGTGACAAGACTGAGCCAGTGTGTAGAAAGAGAGGTTTATGTCTCACCTTGACTGTGACGAGGTGATGAGAGAGAGGAGGACATCCGTCTCTTCTGACACAGAGAACAGACATGCAACTATTCAAGTTATTTGGAAAAGTATGTGCAATAATATCACTGTCATTTGATGATCACATTGATGCACAGATATTAAAATTGTGTTCAATTACCAATAAATGTCAGATATAAGAATTGTATACTGTTTTTTCTCTACAAATAATGTCTAAAATAAAACAAATAAACAAATACAAATAAAACAAAGACTAAAATATTGATATAAATATATTTTGAAATAAAATACTAAAAACTAAAATGAATAACCAATAAATGGCAGATATTAAAATCATACACTATTTTGTCTACATTTATAAAGTCCAAACACCCAATTAAACGTCTAAATAAAACAAATAAATATTAGTTTAAAAACACTGAAAACTAAAATACTAATGCACAGATATTAAAATTTGGTCCAATAACCTATAAATGTCAGATATTAAAATGACACACTATTGTTTAAAAAAATAAATAGGCTACTGTCTAAATATGTAGCCAAAACAAATAAACAAAATTATACAATAAAGCATGATACACAGGGCATACATTCTGTCCAATATCAGCTTCCAAAATTGTGTACTATTTTGTCTATATAAATACATGTCTAAATGCATATAAATAATTATTAAAATAAAACACTAAAAATAAAATCAATGGCTTTAAGTTCTACAATTGAATTGGAGCATTCAAAACATTAAAAGATAACATTAAATAACCAACATGAAGAGATACTTGGGGGAAAAAAAAACTGTAATATTGGGAGATAACTGATATGGTACCACTCACTAAATTGTTCTATTCAGTGTCTTTAGTCAAATATCTCCATGTACAAATATCCTGACAGGATTGCACTCTGAGCTTCCTTTTGTTAGCATAGCCTGGAAATAAAAACCCGTAAAGGCAGGAGGAACAACTAAAACACCCTTCCAGCATGGAAAAAGGCTCCTAACAACACTCTTACTCTTACCTGAATGAGGAGTGACTCCTCCTATGTTCAGACAGCTGATCTAGATCTTTCTGCTCTGATTAAGTATTCTGAGAACAGATGGCAGGCATGTGGTAACAACACTTTTCCTATGAAGAAGGCTGTATGAATAGAGAGTCATATTGCCCTTACACTGTTTATACTGCAGTTACACTGCAGCCGGTGAGGAGACACACCTAGCTTCCACCTCTAATGACCAACAGACCACTTCCTCAGTTCGTTTAAAACCATTCGCATCCCCTCCTACTCTACATTCAGCCAGGTCAAGGCAGGAATCACCTTCATTCCACTTCTTGGCATCCGTCCCAACATCTTCCTCCTGGGTAAATACAAAGTGATGAAAGCAGAGAGTGAAAGAGCACTTTGGTGGTGGACTTTACAATGAAAAGGTCATCTCTAGCCTCTTTTTTTTTTTACCATTGTCAACAGAGGTAAAGCAGCATCAAAATGGCCCATGCTGACTTTGGCCAAAGCCACTGTATTGTCAGTAAGCATAAATGTCCAATACAAAAAACCTCCCTCAATGGGAACAGAAGACAAACAGTTCCAGTACCAGAACAGTATTTAGCCTATTCCTGACTCAATCTAAGAGCCTAATCTAAAGACTTCTCACACATTTACACCACAGAAAAGTTCTGGGCCAGAGAAATCGGCTCCACTTCGGCTCCTAAAACTTCAAACCAGAAACATAAAAAAATAGATACACACATCCTGTCCTTAAATCTGTCATTTTAAATATATGGTATATACTGTATGTAAATTATGTGTATATAAATATATATATATATTTCACATGTTAGTACTGAATAAATTTCATTTCACAATACTGTTTAAAGGTTTGGGCTCATATTTCCACCAAGGCTGCATTTATTTGACCAAAAATATAGTATTCTATTAAGGAATATATACTATTCCTCAGCTATTTAATGTTGCTATTAGCAAGCTATATAGCTATACTGGCTGTTTTTATTTTATTAGTAATTATAAAGCACTTATTAATGCCATATTCTGCATGATCATATTTAAGATCTTTTAAACCTACCAAATACCTAAATTTAACAACTACATTACTAACTAATAAGCAGCAAACTAAGAGTTTATTTAGTGAAACCTCTTAGTTAATAGTGAATAAGTGTTTCCTAATCTAAAGTGTTACCAAACAAGTAAATATTGTGCAATAAAACGTAAAAGAATAAATAGGAATAAAATGTTTTAAAGAAATTAAACAAATGTATATTTTATATATTAAAATATATATAAAAAATTCTGTGATGGAAAATACAAATTTTCAGCATCATTACTCCAGTCTTCAGTGTCACATGATTTTTCAGAAATTCTAATTACTGATTTGGCGCTCAAGAAACATCTATCAATTTCAAAAACAGCACTGCTCACTATTTTTGTGAAAATGGAAATACATTTTATTTCAGGATTCTTTGATAAATGGAAAGCTTAAAAGAACAGCATTTAATTAAAATATAAATCTTTTTTTATATTTCATAAATGTCTTTACCGTCTCTTTTGATCAATTTAATGCATCCCAAATTATGTGTTGGGCTACATGTTTAAATATGTTGATGAGATATTTTTATTTGGTTCAGAGTGCAGCTAGTATCTACAAATGGGATATTCTAGAATGCAGTTCTCGCTGCCCTAAGGGTGATTTGGAGGAGATCCTCTTTAGCTCACAGTAATGTCCGGCATCTTAATATCCTCAATCAAGGAGAGTGCTTTACAATAGCTGGAGGTCTCTAGAAAGCCCACCTGTATTGACGAAGGAATCTACAAACAGCACAAAGCCTGATCAAACACAAACATTGGGCTGTTTTTGCCTCACTGAACACACTGAAGTCAAGCAATTTAAAACCTTTTTTTCACTTACTTTTTTCCCTACAGAGAAGAACTTATCATCAAGGATTTCTTGGCAATGTACTAGAAGTTCTTCAGAACTGTGTTTTGTAGAAATATTTGCCTGTGACACATTTTTGTGCCCATTTGTTCTTGGATCAGCTTCAGCATCTAATGGAATAAACCCATCAGTCATCACTATGAAACATAATGAAAGCGTATAAACTCCCTGACAACAGACAGAGTCACAACAGAGGAAAAAAGCTGACCAACGAATCTATGATTTCCATTCATCCAGGACCACGTGCAATGTCTTTCCTGAGTGATACTGTGCAACTCAGAAAAGTAAACTGTCATACAGAATGGAAATCCATGCCTGTAAAACGAACTGTGAAGCAGGTGCTTGCGCACAATCAGAGTGACCCCATAAATCTCCAGTACCATTAGCCTGAGCGTTACAAACTTGCCAAATTAGCAAAACAGCTGGAAGACATTAAAATCCCATTATAAGAGAGCAAAAACCCACTAAATGAAGGCTAAAATTGAATATTAGAGCCTGCTTGTGTAGATTATGTCCCAACAGAAATTTATTAGACAAACTAACCTTCAGTGCCTGGTTGCAACAAACCCCTAAAGTCCTAATTCTCCCCTCAATTCTTAATTATAATATTATGGGTATTATCACTACGGGTTTTCTTAACTTATAGGCTCTGTGCAAACAGCTGCAGTAATTTAAAGGAACATTTTACTTATCATTTTTTTTTGACGAAGGTTTACACACCTTCATGTAAATCAGAACAGATTTGACTTGATTATGACAAAGCAATTCTAATAAGGATCATGTGAATTTCCAAGCATCATAAAAGACACAAAAGCACCATAAAGTAAAAAAGTGCATAAGACTTGTGTATTACATAAAAGTCACCTATAGAGATATAAAGCTCAGTCTAAGGAACTGGCTGATATTTATTTATATAAAAATCTGTTAAAGATTGCAACACTTTATTTTAAGGACATATTCTCACTATTAACTAGCTGCTTATTAGCAAGCATATTGGCTGTTTATTAGTAATTATAAAGCACATATTAGTGCCTTATTCTGCATGACCATATTTTAGATCCCTTAATTCACCCCATACCTAAACTTAACAACTACCTTACTATTAATAAGCAGCAAATTAGGAGTTTATTCAGGGAAAACTCTTAGTTAATAGTGAATAGGCTATGTGTTCCCTATTCTAAAGTGTTACCAGAAAGACCGTAATATTGAGAAATTAAAAAGTAAAACAATAAAGGGATAAATAATTCAAAATATAATTAAATAAATGTTCTATTTTAATATATTTAAATATAATAACTAATGGATGGGCAAATACAAAAATTATCTTACTTTCAGTCTTCAGTAGGATGGGCGAGTCTTATCGTTGCGATATAAAGGTAAAAATTATCCACACGATAAGAATTCATCTTCCCGCGATAATAACGATAAAGTCTAGTTGTTGCCATATTTCTGTGCGCGACTGTGTGGAGTTACGTGAAGGAAGGCGGACGTGAAATTGAGCAGCTCCATCTACAATCTGGAACAGGTTTGGATAGGGCTGTACAGTGCGACAAAAATCGG
The DNA here is from genome assembly GCA_018155175.1 of Sinocyclocheilus anophthalmus. Lineage (NCBI taxonomy): Eukaryota > Metazoa > Chordata > Actinopteri > Cypriniformes > Cyprinidae > Sinocyclocheilus > Sinocyclocheilus anophthalmus. The sequence continues at coordinate 22,821 of JADLZN010003325.1, forward strand.
TCTGAGCCTTGAATAAATGTATTACAGTAGCACGTGTGCGATACAGTTTTACCTGTGTATGAGTTGTTTACAAACATGTTGTCCAACAAAGATATTTTAATTTATTAACATACTCTCCATATTAACTTCATAACATAGTAAAGTGTTTGAAATAACTTATTTTTGTGAAACCAGACATGGTTTCGTATCACAGAATAAGGCAGAATTATATAAATATAAAAATACCCAAGATTGCTTGAACACAGATACCATATATTTTGTGCAATCGCATTGTTTATTGTCTTCAGGTTTCCTCAGTTAAAATTTCTCTATCTGCGTTTTATTCGGCTACAGCGATCATTTCGGGTAAGTCGGTACTAAAAAAATTCAAACGTTACGGTACCAGGTTTTCCTTAGTACGTTGTAGAAGAGTAGTGCTGGGCGGTTATACAGGTCAATACCGAATACGGTGTTATTGTGGTATGATATTAATTTTAAAAAATACAGACAATTACCGGCACTTAAACAACCTTCGGACGCGACAGTTTGAAAGAAGTCCCTTTTCCACTGTGGTGAGGGCACAGCTTGTATGTGTTACTAAGTGTGAAAGTTCAGAAACTGGAGCTGTAGAACTAATAGAACGTGATGACAGATGAACTCATCCACAATATCCACATTGAACGCCACAAATATCCACTGCCCCCTGCTATCAGCTCCCGTGTCTCACACACACAAGCGCGACTTTAGTACTAGATTGAGCAGCTTTCAGACCCTTTTAGCGACTTTTTACCTTAGAATATTTATACTGACAAACGTAGCGACTTTTTGGGATAAACCTTAGCTAGGTTCAGTTGGAAGATTTCGCCAGTGCTGTCCCGCGAACGCGAGTTCTGACTTTCCCGGAGAAGTGTCACCACTCTCGGCGTCTGTTCTGTGCAGTGAGCCGGGGCGGGGGGGGGGGTGGGGGGTGGAGGGGAGGCAGAGAAGCAGCGTATTCAGTTGGCCGCACCGCAGTCGACTCGTCAATAAATGAATACAAAACAGCGTTTCCTAGCACCTGTCGCTTACTGATTGTTTGGAATTATAAATATGAGCGTGGTTCGTCTGTTAATATCACATGCACTTTGGGTTTACTTGTTTTTTCAACTGCTTACTAGGGATGGGCGATATGGGCTTAAAAATATATCACGATAATTTCTGATATTTATTGCGATAACGATATCAATGACGATAATTTATGGAATCCTGTTTCTTTAGAGAAAAGTATTATCTTTCTTATTTTTACCCAAAATAGGGTGTGTGAGCATGACTATATCGTTTCTTAAATCATACTGGAGCCAAGGGGTGTCCTTGCGCAGAACTTCCACATAGAATAGTCAGACGTAATGCCAAGAAGAAAGTATCCAGTGATCTCTGTAGCTGAATAAAACGCAGATAAATAAATTTTAACTGAGGAAACCTGAAGACAATAAATATGCGATTGCACAAAATATATGGTATGTGTTCTTCAAGCAATCTTGAGTATTTTTATAAGGAAAGTATATTTATAATGCAATGTTAATCGACATAGCCTTTATCACTGTATTTAATGCTATAAAATAGTATGATTTCTATGTTATTCTGTGATACGAAACCATGTCTGGTTTCACAAAAATAAGTTATTTCAAACACTTTACTATGTTATGAAGTTAATATGGAGGAAAATCATGTCAATAAATTAAAATATCAGGGCTCTACAGATACTTTTCTTTTTTAGAAGCGCTTGTGCTCCTAATTAAAAAAAATTAGGAGCACAGTCAAAAAATTCAGGAGCACCTTCTGATCAATAATCAAAAATTATGATAAAAAAATTATCCTGCCCAGTCGGAGGTGATAGTTGACTCCTTAAAGTGGTTTATAGGGAACTTTATTAAAAGTATGTCAAAATCAAAAAAATATATTCATAAGCTTTTTAACATTTCTAATTAAAAAAACAGAATAAAAACAAGTAGAATAAGAAAAAGTTACCAGTCAAATGAAATCAGTATTTAAGATGGCACAAAAACACACAAGGGTTGTTGTAGTTTCAGGACGTTTATGAGGTCAGAGGCGCTGAGGGCAATTGATAATCATAAATCATCGTTGAGGTAATGTTTTAAATCTACCCCCTGTGACCCCATTATAGAAATGATGTACAAGAATACATTTTAAAAACTAACACTGCCAGCACGGTGGCGCTCCACAAGTCCACATGAGTTTATCATTGAAGTCGATTAGGTGCACGTGAGTTGCGGAGGTTCGAGAACACAGTGTAGGATTGTCTAGTTCATTGGATTCCACGACGTTTATAGGGAGTGTGGTTGGTTGTTTTTTTTGTTGGGACGACGACTGTGAGTATTATGAAATGGGTAAGATACATGTACTGATTTTAGCCCCATCTGTTTAAAACGCCTAGTCATGCTCACAATATTCGATGTTTAGTCACCGCTGTGTTGGTCAGGATGGCAGCGGCCCCTCAGCGGTTATCCTTAAAAGAAAAATAGACAACACCCCTGATGATTTTTATAATTCACGCACACACATGCGAGCTGAACCACTTGGTCCCTAATTGTGATGAGCCTGCATGACGCATGGTGTTGTGACTAGACAGGTGTGTAACTACGACCTCCATACAGCATGTTAAAACCCATCGGTGTGCAACACGTGTGCATGTTAGTACCATTTTCAAGGCTGGCTAGACCCGATGTTATGTGCTCACTCTGTACATGTTATATCCATAACCTGTTCCAGATTGCTATCCGGAGCAGCCAATTTCACGTCTACGCCTTTCTTCATATGCTAAACTCCAACACCAGACACTGTCACGCACAGTAAAATACTGGCAATCTTACACTAGACTATCATATCGCCGGTGAATGGTACGCTTATTAATTCTTATCGTGGGGAGAATTTTTACCGGTATAAATCGCAAACGATAAGATAATCGCCCATCCCTAGTACATCAGACGCAGGCAGTGATGCCACAAAAGTAATACCTAGCCCATACACATTTGATTTCGCATGAGAGCTGCTCTTAGGTATTTCATGTTCATGTATCTGACTCAGCCCATTCGCTTTAAGCTTAAGCCTCTATAATTTTCCTCTTACATGCTGCAGATTATGCGGAAGATTCCTGAAACACAGTCAGCCAAAACCAATTGATCTGCGACAACAGTTTCAGATGTTTTTTCAGTGGCAGCCGAACTATGACTAAACTTTGTGGGTGAAGTTAAACTTTGTTTTGATCTTGGTCATACTATATTACTGTGGGGAAAACTTGAAAACAATTTAAATGAAGTACAAGAATGGCAGTGGTTTTGTACATTAATTTGTTTAACGTTAGTAATAAATTTTGTTCAATAGCATGGTTTTGTGTTTGCTTGGTGAGTCGAAAATTGGTACCGAGACCGGGGATTTTGTCACGGTATGGCACCGAATAGGAAATTTTCGGTACCTGACAACACTAAGCACACCACTACGGCAAAAAGATGGGATCAGAAAGTTTTTACCGGAGTTTTATGCCTCATCAATGTGCTGCATTTATGGATAAAAAAAACAGGGAATAAAAAAAAAAAATTAGGGAAATATATTTCTTTGTATTAAAGAAGAAAAAACCAACCTGACAGTGTTAAACAAATTATCCGGTATTTCTCATTTTCAGATTAACACATTAAAAACGTAAAAAGGCACTTTAATAACTCAAGATCAAAGGCCGTAGTGAAAATGCATGCAATCTCGTTCATCCGGAGTCATCACTTATCCTGTGAACTTTGCTAGACAGACACGGTTGGTTGGCGACTGACAGGTTGGGGGCGCACTCCACTGCGAAAAGACTCCCTGCGGAGGAGAGATTAACAGTTAGACGGGCCAACTGAACACTGAAACTCCCGCAGAGAAAAACAACGTGGGTGAGAGGAGAGGTGAGCACACAGCCCTGTGGCTGATAGCAGTTTCCTGGATTGGAGAATGTTGGAACCCCGAGACTGGTTTTAACAACAATGGGAGCATACAAATAACAAATCTGTTTCCAAGCTATCATCAGAACAGCATTTTACATTTTTGACGTAATGAGAACCAAATCACAGTTCTTGCCATCACAAACAACACAAGCAGCTATTATCATCAACAGTGAAAATCCAACTACGGTTTACATTATGTTTTTTTTTAAATTAGCCTTTTGCATAACACAGTGCTTTGTTAAAAACAATCCAACAAGACCCCAAGATCTCAACGGACAAAAACAAAACTTTCCATCAGAAACTCGAGAGTTGGATGGTATTAGTCACTCTCTGTTTTCAATTACAGGCAAAAAACATCTTTCTTCTAACGCTGTCAAATCTCCAAGCATTCAATAGCTTTGTAAATGGATTCCAGCAAAAAGAGTGCGAAGAGAGGAAGTCAGACTGAACGACTGATTTATTCCTCCCAGCCTGAGGTAGAGGTTGCAAATCACAGACTGTGTCCATGGTGGGACACTGGTAAAGCGGCCTTAGAGGATTTGAAAGAGCATACAGAGGAAGAAACGGTCTCATCCCAGACTAAGCGGAGTCCACAGTGCTCAGATCAAGCTGTGAAACCATATTTCATGAATTAGCAGCAACTTCCTGTTTGGGCCATCTGAGAAAGGCATCTTTACAAGCACAAGTGATCTTCTAACTATCAAGACTAACCGATTATTTAGCTGAAGAGGATTAACACCCGTCGTGTTTTGCTTACTGTGTTTTTTGGCTTTTGCTTGGCGTCTGGTCGTTTAGTAGGGAAAATTCTGTTTAATACTGATAAGCTGATCATTATTTTCATGTTAACAGCTGATCTAAAATTATACACTATTTATACTAGTCAACATAAATTAAAAATATACTTTTATTCTCGAGAACGCATTAAATTGTTCAAAAGTGACAGTAAAAGACATTTATAATGTTACATAAGATTTATATTTTTTTTAGGAGGGTATTTTTCCAATGTAATATGATTTTTCACAATTATGATGATTGTTACTGGAAATAAACGCAGCCTTGGTGAGCATAAGAAACTTAATTCCAAAAAAAGAGAGAAAAGAATAATGTACTGACCCCAAACTTTTGAACAGTAGTGTATATCCAATACTGAGCCATACAGATTAATTAAAAATATCTAACATATGTTGATAACCAATATAGTACAAATACGTGGTGCATCTCTAATCTTTGTAGCCTTAATTAAAGCACCAGTATGATTTGTCAGAATCAAGCAACCCCTTGAATGTGTAAAAGATATAACTTAACTTCAGCTGATAAGACATTTCCTGTGAGCTCTGGAAAAATGGTCACAAACTCATTCAATATGTCTGTTCTTCTCCTTACACATTCCCCAACATGATTCCAAGAAAAAAAATATGGCAAGATGATTCATATATCTTACCATTACCATTTCAAAGATTGCGGGGGGGGAAAAACGCCATTACTCAGGGGAGCCATCACTTTGCCAAAACCTTTACTTCTCAGTTCTCAGAAGTAAATGATTCCAGAAAAAAAAAAAAAAGTACTGCCTGGAATATGCCCGAGGATATGCAATATACAATGAGATGCATACAATTATATGAAAGATTATGATTAAGCTCCGGAAAACTACAAAAGACTCACAGAGGCAAGATTCAGCCGGTTAGAGAGTTACAGAATAATTCAAGCAAGGTCAGAGTGGGAAAATCAACAACGAGAGAGAGAGAGAGAGAGAGAGAGAGAGAGTGAGAAGGGAGAGAGAGTGAGAGAGAGAGAGAGAGAGAGAGAGAGAGAGAGAGAGAGGACAAAAGGAGAGAGGGAATAAGCAAACTGTGGCCTCCCACAGAGAGCAGTTCAATGCAGAAGGGAAATTGCTGTTAACTCTACACAAACACAGTGTTAGCCCACAGAGTGTTGGGCCGGAGAGGATGACCTCTGATGCTCGGGGTTGTAAAAGCAGATGGAGTCATGCACACAATGGAAAAACGTCTGGAAGTGAGGGATATTGAACTCGCAAACTGGCAAAGGACAGCAGAAGTGCGAGTGAGCGATAAGGACAGTGTGAAAAACAATATGGAACAGGAAACATTCCGAAACGGTATGCTCATCCACGTTTACATTTGAAGAAACTGGAATGAAAATAAATGTGACTTGGCTAACAAGCTCACCAACTCCTAATGTTGCATTTAATATTTTGGCAGTCAGGAACATTAATATGCATAGTATTAATGTTCCTGACTGCCAAAATATTAAATGCGCAAAGAGGAAATGACAAGCTTTTAGTCGAAATGAAGTCATCCGCAATCTGTTCCTCTGGCTAACTAGATATGAGCGACCTGTACAGCATAGCTGGAGTGATAGGACCTCTGGAAATCTGTCATGATCTAACGGTAGTCTTGAGGGGTTAAAGTGTATCTGTGGAATGACCGGAACGAACTTTGAAAGATGGATCACGGATCTGACCTCAAGGTGAGAGCGCCGGATTTGACGACAACCAGAAGAAACACAACATCTGGGAATCGAGGCAAAGCTAATACAGCACAGTGACATCACTTCTACAATGTGGAAGATCAGTGAAGATCACATGAGAGATCAGATGAGAGATAAAACATGAGCGATTCCTCAGCAGGCTTCAGTTCTCAGGCAAACATGAATTCCTGTTGCAAAAGGGCCTTTTACATTCACTATCAGTTCTTCAGAAACAGGTTCAAATAGAAATTCCTGCACGTCATCTGTATTGAGATAAATGAACACATCCACTTAGCTCAGTCATATGATTGTCCAAATATGCCCAGAAACCATCTTGAGTTGTTGATCCTTGAAATAGGTCTCATGACCAAAGTGATCAAGTACAGTAAAACCACCAGACAATACTTCAACGTGAACAGACCAGAAACGCAAGCTACTGTTTATGAAAAAAAATGAATGTTTACTTATGCTTAAATAGCCTAAGGCAACATTTAATGTTTATGTTGAAAGTTACTTGAATAATTTACAATTATAATGATGGTAAACAGGATTCAGTTGTTCACAGGAACAAGAATGACCACTGAAAGAATTATAAAGAATAAAGAATAACAACTGAAAGAATAATTACAGTTGGAGGCATGAATTTCATTTCTTACCATCCGTTAAATCTAGACATTCCCCAATACTTTGCAGTGCAAATCAGTACTGGTTATACAGGTGTGATGACAGACACTAGCAGTGCCTATGAAAGCATGTTTGTGATAACCTCATGTGCCAGGCAGGTGTTTATGACACTTAACCGCCACGGCTCTCTTCACCACAGAAGGTACAGGGTGACCACGCTCCATTGCTGCCAAAGACCAAAGGGTTTAATGCTAGCAGACATATACAGGAAAGCAGAAACATACACACCACGAATATTCCCAACAAAGCCAATTATAGAAAACATTTCCATCCCGCAAGAATCCTTCTAAAAGTCCTGTGGAGTTTTCAGTGGAAGTGGGCTGAAACCCTCAGAGGTCTGCTTCTCTGGGTTTGGGAGAGTACGAGTATGTCGACTGTATAAATAGAGAAAGGGCAGCGAGGAGTTTGAGATGACTAATCAAAATGAGGAGATTCTCCCAAACGAGGAATGAAATGTGCTGTAGAAGTGCTTTCACTTTGTTGGCAGTGAATGAACACCTCTGGCTCTCAATACATCTGACAGTCTCTGACATGCTCCGGGTGGCCACCTACAATGAGACATACAGAGTGCGCTAATTATTTATAACTATTTATTTTTTGTGTTAGTGACTATTTCATATTAAGCAATGGCTGTATATCAAACCTGTTGACAACAGAATCAAATGCTGACTTTGCTGTTACTCTTCCCATATTTTAACACCTCAACAAATGGTGACAAGTCTGTGAAAGTGTCATTGGTAACAACTGTAATAGGCTGAAGTAAATGGATGAGAATAACAGTTTTTTTCCCACACAGAAACAAACAGATAATGACACAGAAATTACCAGGATGGAGAGGAAGAGAGTGTGTGGTTTTCTTCCTGGTCCCCTGCAGGATGTGGGCAGGCATATAAATGAGTATAAACAGTATAATATATTTTTCAGAAAATTAAGTGTGTTTTTAGGATTTCTAGAAGTTTTTTGCATTGTGATACTACATATTTCTTTGAGTCAATTAAGCAAATTGACCCAATTTTTCATTATTGTAATGTTTTAACAGGAATTTTAAAAAAGATATATATATTAGTGCTGTCAATCGATTAAAAAAAAAAACGGACTAATTAAATCGCACATGTTCTGAAAATTACGCGACACCTAACAATTAAGTTAAATATACTTTTATATTGCAAAAATTTTACATTCAATCTTTAAATTAATGTACAAACAACATAAAGACAGTATTTTTTTTTTTTTATATTTGTTTAATGGCATCTTTTTTTTGACTGAAGGCCAGTATCAATGATACCAGTACTGATTTCTCTATCAAATTGCCCCCCCCCCCTTATATTTAACCATTGACTATAGCCATTAAACATTACAGTATAATTGAGAACTATCAATTTGAACATTTATTAGAATTTTTAAAATAACTTCTAATTTAAGTAATCTTAAAACAATCTTCACATAAACCATTATAATAAATGTCATATTTTCCCGTGCACTCAGCAGAAATATACAGAAATTTAAATTTAAATTATCAAACACTAAATTAAATATAGATGAAGCCTTAAAGCTGTAAAAGTTATTTTTTCCTCTTTTTTTGTCCTTTGAAACTGGAGCTAGACTCTAGCCCCGGCCCTGCATTAATTTCGTTAAATATTTTTAACGCGTTAAACTGAAAAAAATTAATCGCCTGCTAGGGCTGCACGATAAATCGCATGCGATATTTAATGCACATCTTGTCAGTAAAGCCGCTTCTGTAATCAGCGGTAAATCTCCATCACGTGCGTGTTTTCACATGAAGCAGCATTTACTACACAGAACTGTTGTTCACAGACAAGCTGCGCAAAACCACGTTCTTTTGCGCAACTCGTCTGTGAACAACGGCTCTGAGGAGGTGAAATTACACAGGGCTAGCATGTCTGGGTCTCATGCAGCCCTGTAACCTGCACACGTTTAATTACAAGGCCAATACAGAAGGTGCAGACAGGGAGTAAAGGATGAAAAAGGAGAGCGGAACAGGCAAACGCCCCCTTTGCAAACTCACAGATGCTTAAAGAGACCTAATAAATCTTCCCTGCTCAGAACTTTCCAGTTTAAACATCCGTGAAGCTCTAACATGGAAAACAGGCCGAGTCTCAGGCGTGAACATGGAAAAATCATACTTATACAGACATGTATTTATAGACACACCAACATGTACGCACAAAAGTCCAGCTTGTTTTTAAGTGAACTTTTTTACAATGTTAGTCGATGCTTGTAAAGAAACAAGAGGCAGCAATACACAAACAGAATGGGAGATATCGAGTGAAAGAAAAGGAAAAAGAGAGGAAGAGAGAGTGAAAAGTGTGTTGACCTACCCTCTGCTCGTCCCTGCTCAGCCTTAAACCTCCAGTGTGAGCCTCAGCTGGAGTCTCTGGGCTTCTCTCTGACTCCACCTACACAGTGTCATGTGACACTAGCTCACCACACCCCTCTGCAACTCCAGAGAACTCAGTGAAAAGAGATGGCCAGAGAAAAGTGAGAGAGAAAGAAAGCAGGAGGCCTATCTGCCAGACAAAACGCGCACACACAGACACACACTCACACACAGAGCTAAGCGGCTGCCTGTCTCCCCAGTCCTGAATTGAGAGAAAACAGAGCAAGAGTTTAAACTGTCCAGCACCAATGATTTATGAGTTCTGAATTACCTGAGCCGAGCTTTTGTTCTTCAATTCTTCCAAGAATTTGTGGGATCTCACTTATTCAGTGAGAAATTTTGAGAGATATTATATTATTTACACACACGTCTGGTTTACTATCCTTGTGGGGACTCTCCATAGGCTTAATGGATTTTATACTGTACAAACCATACATTCTATCACTCTCCACCAACCCTACACCTAAACCTACCCCTTTACAGAAAACTGTCTGCATTTTTACATTCTCAAAAAAACTCATTCTGTATGATTTACAAGATTTTTAATAAGATGATTTATAAGCTCAATTTAGTGTATAAGCATGTGTGTGATAAATACCGAGTCACAATTATTTCATTACAAAACTAATGAAAGGGAGTAATAAAAAAAAAAAAAAAAAAAAAAAAACAAAAAAAACAAAAAAAAAAAAAAAAAAAAACAAAAAAAAAACAAACGAAAGTATTTCCAGCAATTCATTATTAAACTGATTTAAAAATTGTGCACTATTTGAGGCCACTAATCAGATTTCTTGCATCTAATTTCCTGCACAAGATCCCAACACTTATAATATAATTTGTAAAAAAAAAAAAAAACAACCCACTGTATCTTTTTATTTTTGTTTAGTCTTGATCTAAAACCCTGCCAAAAAACACATGCTTTTCGATCAGTGTCCCTAAATCAAAAGCAGATCACCCATGATACCTCACTGAGAGTTTAGAAGGAAAACCACACCTTAACTTTTACAGAATCCATCGACAGTACAGGGAGGCTTAGATTACACTCCTAATCAATGAGTCCATCGGTCCACTTTTCAAATGACCCATGCATGGAAAATTACTGTGCATTTCTATTTCATGCCTAGTCTCATGCTGCAAGTTGTATGTTGGAGGGAAAAGGAGTAAGACTAATAATAACCTTGTTTACTTAATAGAATCAGATGTGCCAGATTATTGTGGTCACTCCAAACGTGTATCATGAAACTGAACAGGCAGCATTCATGGAAATTCCTGTAGTAGGGCGCCATAAATTACAGGCCGTGGCTCTTGACAATAAGCCACTTCCCTTCTTTCACCCACCAGAGGGGGGGGCTCGAGTTTCAACATCAGTTTTTATTAACACGGAGCGCAAATAAACCCTTCCAAGTTTACAACAATTCCAAGAGGCAGCGTTCACGTTCTCTGAGGGCAAATCCTTCGCTCTCTGCATCTCTGCACATTTTCTGGGAGGCCTCCTTTCTGCCTTTCTTCTGAAGTGCTTGTGAAAGCAACAAACTCTGTTTAAAAGGAGACCGCTTACTAGATAAACCGCTCAAACCTGTGGTTAGAACAGCATAGGCATTTGCTTAATTGTTTGAGCATTTCCCCCCAAAATAAAAAAGAAACCTACTTGTTCGCCAAAGTTTTCCCAGATGCTATATGTAGGAACCCAGCAAGACCCGTTCCTCTCCTCCAACATAAGAAAGCAGTAGGGATGTAACGATTCACTCAACTCATGATTCGATTCGCGATTTTGATTTCACGATTATCATAATTTTTTTTAACAAAATGAGATTTAAGACAAGTTATAAATTAAATGTGTCCTTTTATTATTGCTTGGACAAAATGCTGCTTATTTCTTTGTGAAACTGAAATATAATACTATAATAATATACTAATATAGCACTTGCATTTTATTGCTCTTTTGTTGGTTTTGGTTGCTTCTGTTGTCCTCATTTGTTAGTCGCCTTGGATAGAAGCGTTTGCCAAATAACAATTTTAATTTAAATGTAAATAACAAAACTAAATTGAAATTTTAAAACAAGCCCCAAATCAAATAAATAAGTAACACAAATAAAATAAATATCTTCATATGAACAAACTAAGGCTTCGTCTGTGCTCTTTCCATTAAAATTAGAGGCAACTACTGCATTTTAATCATGATTCAAACAAAAATGCTGCATACATGCAACATGAACAGTTTTTAAACTAAATTAGATTGCATAGTTTCGAAATTTGAAGCAAAAACAGAATGGTTTGACTTCAGTTTTGTGAAACTATAAATAAAAATATCTGCATGAAACTTATGAACTTTAATATGCATTATACAGAGGCAAGATGAAAAGAAAAAATACCATCTAAACTTTTCAAAGACAGTAAGTTCCCCTCAGAGATACATTCATATAAAGTCCTACCCCTAACTGTAACGTGATTCGTTTAATATCTCAACCGATTTGAATCGTCACTTATTTGAATCGATTTTCAACCGGCTCGCGGTTAATCGTTACATCCCTAGAAAGCAGGAGATCTTGTGAACATGCAGCCATCATGCAATGATCAAGCTCAACATGCACCCATCTCCAGAGTTTCTGTCAGCATCTACTGACTTTCTCCAACCATGCTTCCTATTCGGTTTCTGGAAAGCCCTGCATGCAGATGTCAGAAGGAGAGAAAGAAGCTGGAGGGGAGCAAGACATTTGTTCCCTTGCTAGGAGGTCTTACAGCAGATAAACAATGGAGCTGCGCCATCTTTGTTCCCCAGTGCAGAGAAAGAAGGGCCGATTCATTCTTCTCCTAGACTAACGCAAACCATTTGTCTTAAAGCTTTACTTTTACAGTGGTCACAAGAGCACAGTTTACATGGTTGTGAGAGTATGTAATACATGAGCCCATCTGAGATTGTGTTATGACTAGGGTTGGGCCGATAGACGATGCCATCGTCCATCGCCGATGGCTGATAGACATCACGATGTTGAGCCGGCATCGTGATCCCCCACCCCCACACACATTCCCCCCCGCATCCCAATACCGTGTTCGAAAAGAAAATGACGTGTAGTGAATAAATACGAGATGGGAGGAAAATATATATTTCAATATTTTTCCTTGCAGTTATATAATTGGGTAATTATACTACATATGTATTGCGGCATTAGGGAGCCGCTATTATACCTGGCATTGAAACTGGCATCGTGTTTTGGAATGCATGATCGCTTTTAGTTTCACTTTCACTTTTGAGATTCGCGATCGCACGTATTCTGTTTATCAGAGTATGTGAGCAGAGCGGCGTGATTTTGCCTGGTGCTAGGAGCGGATTTTTTGAAAGTCGGAGCATTGAGGTTTTCACTCGCTCCGAGAACGCTCCGCTACTGCTCCGTCACGAGCACAAATTATGCCAACTCACGCATTAAACATAATTAGTTAGCTTGACAGATATGTGGATCACATACTGTATAAAGGTTAAAATGGCGATGGACGAGTGCGGGAGGTTAAAGCATGTTGTAAGTTGAACAGTTTGTTAATCTCCGCTCTAAACTAATGTGCTGCTACATTGCTGCACACGGACAGAACACACAAGCTCGCACATAACGTACAGATCGCGTGCATACATTCAGGAATGAAGAAAATTTGGTCAATGCTGTCCTGTGTAGGGCTGGGTATCGTTAAAATGTATTCGATATCGATACCGATACCTTGACTTTGATACCGGTTCCTGAACGATACTTTTTTCGACACCAATTTTATGAAATCAATTTTAACAAGATTACATTATCTAAAAAAAAAAAACTTTGGTTTTATTTTTCAGCTTGATGTTTATACAAACTCAAAGACTCCTCTCCTGAGCCACTGCACAAAGGAACAAAATGTAACCAACAGAATAAATCAGTGCAAAATAATTTTAATAAAGCTCAAATAGTCTTCAGTGTACACATCTGTTAGGCTACATTTACACTAGTGCGTGTTCGTTTTAAAACGCATAGCTCAGACGGAATCATGATTTCTATTTATTTTCCACTGATTTACTGATGAGCATTAGCAGCTTCCAGCGCTGTCTGCCTGTGCTCTCTCTTCCATGATCACTGCTCTGACTCAGAGGTAATAACATATTTAATTTCAGCAACATTACATGGCCAAAACACACATTAGACGGCCTATCGCAGTTATTACAAAATACTCGAGGGGGGGGGCCCGGGGGGGGGGGGGGGGGGGGGGTGGGTGGTTTAAAGTGAGTTTGAGTAAAAAGTGGAATATAAATCTTATTTATTGTCTTATGTAGCATGATGATAAAGTGTGAATGAATGATCACGTAACACGTGCTTTCAGTCGTGTAACGTTAGTATGAACGGACATCTGCATATGATCGGAACTCCACGCTGCTCCCGCGCTACTCTCCATTGGAAATGAATGACCGGTCTGTATGCTGTAGACATACTTTGTCAGTATGACGAGGATCGTTTTCATGTTTATACATAAAGCATAACGTGTCAATGTAGCGGCGCCACATCTTGAGTGTAACAGTGTTAAAACTAGTAGGTGTGTTCGACTGACACGGACCGACTGAGACCGATCGGTTGTATACAGTACAAGAGACGCTATGAGAGCCAGACTGCTCCAGTAGTTTTGGACTCGCTCTCGCGATGTCAAACAGGGAGCGTGCCTCTTCTAGTCGAACAACCGGCTAGTGCTGGGCAGGCTTCTTGGCTCACTGACGCTGATGAGATTAACACCTTAGGTATCGAAATTTGGTACAGAACGACGAGACGTTTTTCCGATACTCGATGGTATCGAGGCAATTCGGTCGGTGCTTAAAAAGTATCGAACTCGATACCCAGCCCTAGTCCTGTGATTTATCAGCTTAAAAATTTAAAAGTTACAGCATATTCTTTATGTTTCTGAAGTAACTACAACCCTCAGCATCACCATAGTAGAGAGATGCTGCACAGACAAGCGAGTTAAACAGTCATTTAATATAGACTTGGGCTAATTGTAGTGTTCCAATAAACCATGTTAAAACTATTCTTCTAGTATTATGCATTTATTTTTCGTTTAATATAATTTCTGAACAGAACAGTGATTTTTCAAGCATAGTGAAATAATATAGCCGCGGAGCGGTGTTTCTGATATCAGTGAGCGAGGAGTGGAGCGGGAGCGGAGTGATTATTGAACACTTGGAGCGCGGAGGGGAAATTGTTGCCGCTCCACTCCGCTCACATACTCTGCTGTTTATACTATGGAGCTGCAGTACTTGCCATACATTTTAAAGATCATATGTTTGTCAGAGGTACTTTTGTCCTCTTTTTTTTTTTTTTGTCCTTTGATTAATAGACATCACAGATCTGCAAATCATTTGCCATCGTCCTCACTCATCTCTCCTTACACGCTTTATGTGGTAAGTGAAATTAAAAAAAAATAAAAAAAAAAAAAAAAAAAAAAAAAAAAACTTTATGTACTGTAATGTAACAGGCAACAGTTACACCGTGTCTACACCGGACGAGACAGTAGTCGTGTCGCGCTGCGCCGCATCAGCTAAAGTCTGTCTACACTGGACGCGACAAAGCAACCGTTAAAAATAATTTGAAATTTGTGTCAGCACGTCATAAATAGAAAGCGGCAGCAGTTTACTGTCGAGGATTTGTCGTGTCGCGCCGCATCCAGAGTAGACAGCATCACTGATTATAATATATATCAGTTCTATAGACTGATCTATATATAATAAATCTCTATTATAATGGTTTTATAATATTTTGTTGCACCGCGCTACTCGCGTCCGGTGTAGTCACAAGGTTATGCTAAAATGCTAATCAGGAATTTTCAGTCTCACTATCTTAAGTAATTGGGTTTAACTTCTAGTTCAAAATCATGCTAACTGCTAGTTTCCTTCATTGGAACATTATTAACCATCTTAATTGAACTAAATCATCTGTTCAAATAATTGTTATTTATTTGCATCTTTGTTGCAGTGGGAAACTTAAAACCCCAGTCCACATGAAACAAACAAGAGTTTGGAATCAGATCATTATTAGCTCATGATTTGGCACAGACTACTCACTCACATCAGGGTCCCACTGGTTAATTTAGATTTCTTCCTACTTAAACCACAAGAGTAAACAGAGTGAGTGCTATTATTTTATATAAAGTCAAACAGTCTGAGATAATCATAAACCACTCTGCATTTGATAACTGGGTCTGCTGGGAGCTGTGCTGAGAAAGCAGGTCATATGCATTACTGTAGGCAAGGTAAAGGGCTCCTACAGGATGAGGATAAATTCACTTTAGGATTTTTACCAAAAACTTTGCCAAGTTACTGAAATCTTTAAAATATATTTAGTGCTTGTCTCTAAGTAGCAAGTAAACTAGATATCAAAAGAACAGAACTGTGTATTCTGCTTCCATTTTGCTTCCACGTTTTGTCTGCCAAACAGCCAGCATGTATTAGCCTTAGACAGAAAATCTGTGTACACATATCTACCAAATTCTTGTGTATAGCCTTTAACAAATTAACACTTTTTCCACAACAGTTTATTATTGTTTTCTCAGATTTCATATTCTATAAATCTTTAAATGCATCATTCATTCATATTCACCTGCAGCAAAACGACACAATGATCACTTTATCTTTAAAAACACTTAATTTAATAACATTGTTAAAAATTAATATAGTTTTTCATACTGTACATTATAAAGTTGTGATCAGTTATTTTAGTGTATAATTATATTTCTGTCATGACAACTCTCTGAGGGATTGGCATGGTAATGTACGTGAAAAAATGTTAATGTGTTTGGTTTTGGCAAAATAGATCTGCTGCTACGACAGAGCAAGTACCGAGACTTGCTACTGCCAATACATCCAGAGACATGCTGCTGCACATATAACATATATAAAATAACCCCATAGCATACATGAATCACCCTGTAGCAGATCTATACAGGTAGAGCTGGGGGAAGTGGAGGGTTTCTGAAGTGTACTGCAACTGCTACCACAAGCATTAGCCAAATATTTGAATGTTGAGCATTGAGCTCATTGGTTACAGATATAGGAGAGAACCAATCAGCTATGACATGTGGTGATGTCGTCATTATGTCACATTGAGGTAGATCTATCGGACTGCGCCATCAGAGTTTCATGCCAGAACTTCGTCAGTCTAATTAGTGTTTTTTTGGTTTTTTTTTTTTTAAGTGCCCCTATTATGCCATTTTTAAGGCTGCTATTATTGTTTTACGAGTCTCAAAAAAACAGGTTTACATGCATGCAAGGTCAAAAAACATGTTAGTTTTCTCAAAAAATAGATTTCATTTTACCTCATTTCTAAATGATTTGTAAACGACTCGTGCGAAGCAGTTCAAAGAATCAGTCTCTCTAAACCCCTCCTTTCCATGAGCCCTCACTGCTGTGATTGGTCAGATGGCGCAGTCCTTTGTGATTGGTCCAGAGCTGAAGAGAGATTGGCTCTGGATTGGTCTACCGCGTACAGTGCGTGTCAGAAACGAAATGCCCATTGCCACAATGGAACGACAGCCCTGGGGACTTGTCAATACATAGAAAAGATGGTATCGATCGTACCTTACCAATTCGAGCCGGAGCCTGATGATGAATCGGTTAAACTGGCTGATCGACAAGAGACTGATTCGCAAGCACGACTGGAGCAGGACATTTCTCAGTGGTAAGTGTCAAGTCTTCTCAACATGATTTTACTGTTTGTGGGCAGGCAAGTTGGCGATGTAGAACGTGGGCAGACATTATGCAAATGTAACTTCGTGACGTAGAGCCATAACAGAATAAGATTCGAATTCCTGACGACTCGACTTTTTTTTTTGATAGACAATAACTTTATTTATCGTGCACTGTTGGCTTCACATTTTTGATAGCTTTAGTTAATGTAAACAACAGTGGTTGTGATGTCTACATCTAAATAGCATTTAAAATGTTGTTCATTTTCATTTATTTTGATAAACAGTATAGAATTTTAGTATCGAACATTTATCAGTTATCAAATGTAAAATGTAAATAATAAATATCAAATTGGCTAGATTTGTAATATAGGTGCATCTTTAGTCAGTAGTCACAACTCTTGATTTCAGAACAGAAGAAAAAGATTAATCTGCATTCTGACACGTCACAGCAGGCCACAGAGAATTTCCATTATCATGATATATGCAGAAAAAGCTATGTCAGATAACTGATCACACAACATGCTTCACAACAAAACAACAGCAGTATCACTTTACAACTGCCTGTCTCCTCAACCCTCTGACTGCACAGTGACCCCCATCCTTGGATCCAGTGCTAATTTGTCCGATCAACAGCTTGGCTCGCACTGCTGGGATTGAGTTTATCCCCTGAAGAACATGCAGACAGCCAGATAAGAACAGATCTCATTATTCCTGCTAGATGCCAAGAGACACACGATATGGCCACAAGTGGCTGTCACAAGCCATGCCAGTGTGTCCGTCTGGCCCTGGGTGTGGGGGTACAGCTGGCACAGAGGGTCTCTGACCCCGACACAAGAGCAGGGGAGCCAGCTGTACATGCTCATCCCCAGTCAAAACCACAAGGCTCAAGCCGAGAAAGAGAATGCCTAAGGTTTGTAAAAGGATAAGAGCTGCACAAATCACACACTCACAGTTGTGGAGGGCCGCCTTCACACTACGGCCCCACAGAGTCAGGGCCAACAGCCAGAGAGATGACAGAGACTCTATAGACTCATATTGAACTTGCGAGTCTGTTTGATCCCTTGTTTTCAAACACTACCCTTCTGCCACTGCTCATGAAATACATATGCGGTTGTCAAAATGAGAATATTGTGACAGAAGCATCAACTAAAATGGCATAAACGAAAACAAAAAGCTGCACACTATGTAATCATTTATCGTTATAGTGGTCGACCGATATTGGTTTTTTTACTGCCGATGCCGATATCTTGGAAAGCAGGGTGGCCGATATAAAGCCGATATCATTTTATTTATTTTAATTAATATTTAAGAAATTTGGAATCATTTGAAAATGGATTAAAAAATAGATGTGTAAAATAAACATACTTGCTTTAAATGACAAAGTATTTTTCACAAACAAATATTTAATAAAATATAATTAAAAAGGAAGTAAACTGTAACCAACAGGGCACTCAGTAATATGGGAAGTTTGTGTGCATTGGAAATCAAATAAAGCCAAGGTAACACTCATTCAAATCAAAAGGGAGAATGTGAGCACTCCCTTACTTCTTTTTTTTCCCTTATTTTTCTCTTTTTTTTACTGTGCTCAGGCGCTGCCGTTCTCAGCGCCGTCAAAATAAAAGTCTGGCACGCTGTCAAAATAAAAGTTCCGCCTCGAACACATCGTCCAACCAGAAAAACTTATCGTCCGATGCCGATATCTGAAAAATTGCAAATATCGGCCGATATATCGGTCGACCACTGTTATATAATTTTGACAAATTTGCTCACAGAGTGAAATTACATTTGTAAAAACTGTAATTACTGCAAAATACTAACATATCGTAGTGAACAACAACAAAACAAATTGGTAGTGAAAAACATCAATATGTGTCCTGATACTTTAAAGGTACAGTAGGAGATCTTGGAAAATGCTAAATTTAGCCTGATAGCACTAAAAGCGAACTTCGCACCCTCCCTGCAATCGCCGTCCAAAGCCAAGCCCCCTGAACGCATATACGCTCACAGACCAGAATACAAGAGACAACATTACTATGCTACATCAGCGGTTCCCAATTCCAGACCATGTTCCAAAGTGAAGTAAACTTCAACAGACTGCTCAGGGATAGGGAGCAATGAACACTGTGTAGGGAACATGTCAATCGGAACACAGTTCATGCACGTAGCTCAATTCTAACGAGCTGGTTATCTGAATCGGGTGTGTTAACTAAGCGAGACATGCAACATATCTGGGACTGGGATACAAAACGTGGGCTACATCAGGAGTCATTCACCCGGAGAAAACTTGACAAGCAGTGCAAACAGGAAGTAGATCGGGTTGTGATGTTGTCTGCCATTCTCGCTCTGTCTGGACAGTATGCGTGAACGCGCTGATAACATATCCTGTCTGCGCGAACATGGTGCGCAGAGGTATCCAAATACATATTTGACAGGCAGGCAGGAAAGTCAATTAAAACACTCGGACCGAGCGTTTTGATTGAACTAACATTTCTTGGTCCTACGCCTTCCACAGAATATATAAATACAGATAAATACATTTAGGCCACTAACTTAATGATTGCTTTTTTTTGTGGATGTGAGAGACTTTCAAACCGCATAACAAAAAAATGTTTATGAAGACAATCCAACCTATTGCACCTTTAAAATAATAAATAAATTATGCCGCCCTGACAATCAACCTAAGCTTGGTACTTTAGTTGTTCTAGAACGGCAAGCACAAAAGCTTATACTTACTTTAACTTCATATCCCTTTAAACACACAGAAGAAATGGAAGCTACACAAAGTCTAAGAAAAATCCTGAAAAAAGACTGAATCGATATAGGTGATAGCTTCATGACAGCTCCAAAAATGGTTAATAAAAAATAATCCCTAAAATGGGATGTTCATTGGAACCGGTTACCGTTAACCGACTGTAAGAATTTTTGAACGATTGATACAATCAGTTAAACGGTTTAAAACCTCATTTATAAAAATGTTTTCAGTAATTTATCAAAATATTTAAAAAGGTTTGCTGCATGGTTAAAATACGCTACGCGTATATAAAAAAATAGTTTTTTTAGAAAAATTGTTCATTCAGAAATAGGTCTAATGCCGAAGCGAAATGTTTACAAACATTATAATAAACACGGTAAACATAGCTAGTGTTAGTTCCCCTCACTCCACAAAAAATCCTTTCAATTAACAGTATTTAGAAAAGAACAAGAATTAAAAATATAAGAAGCTACTATATAAACGACAAGCCAAAACGAAACTGAAACCAACGTTGGGTCTCTCATTTGACACAAAATCAAATGTTTCCGTATTCGCGATGCATTTGAATGCCAAAATATTATTTATTATGTAGCCTACTTCACTCGCGTTCCAATATCAACGTAAAACAAAGCGTTTCGCATAACATCATGGCGGTATGGTGATAACGCTTAACGGCACATATTTTACTACATATTTAAACTGAGAAGTGTGTTGTTTTCCATATGTTTGACTGACTGTATTTTATTATGATAACAGGCTGCATTGTCAAGGTAGCAAAACTTAACTGTGTGCGTGCATGCGGCGCTGGCGCAATCACTTGAATTTTTTCCTTCTAACAGAAGCATCTACTACTTTTAGTCAAAGATAATCAGAATTGTAAAAGGTTTGCTTGTATTTGTGTGCATTCACAATAAAAACAAATCTTTGTGCTTTTGTAAAATAAGCCTAAAAAAAAATAGGATGTCGCTTTCTGCCGTCTGTTTCCTTTAGCGCAGCATAAATATGAACCGAAACTCTGCATACTAGGCTACTAGTTGCACAGTTTTCTGTGTTTTCTTCATTAGGAAAAATATTCTCGTAAGGTCTTGTATTAATTATTATTTATATTATAATAATATATTATTTATATATATAGCCTAGCTTTATGATGCTTTTCTCCGCTCGCAGGTGCGTGATGTGATATGATATGACCATGTGAATCCTCATGTTCTGTTGTTTGCTGCTTTTTGCGCATGTATAATTAATCCCCGGGAAACAAATGTTAGTATTTTTAACTGTTCACAGACACTTATCTTTTCTAATTTAATTCGATTCTAATTTAAAATAATCTTGTCAGTTAACGGTTAATAATCGGTTAACGAGCGTCGGTTGTCGGTTAGAAAAAATAACCCAAATGAACATCCCTAACCTAAAATTTACATACCAACATTTAACTGCATTAAAAGAGCACAAAAAAATCCAGGCGATCTTTTTTTTTTTTACCTTTTACATGGGAAACACTCATTAAGCAGCAAACCTCAGTGGGCGGCTGCCGCCCTGTTTTCCAGAGCTGTTGGGAATGTAGAGTCATGGTGAGGAGGCCGTTAGAGAAAACAGAGTCAGACGCAGTCAAAGGCCTGTTTGTCACCATGCGTCCAGCATGCTTCATGCAGATGAGAAACCACCTCGCTTCCGCACCACACAGCAGCTCTTTTGTTCTCTCCAGCACCGAGAGCCTGAGGAGGACACGTGTGAACAAGGATTCGAAGATGATTTAGTAAGAAAACTGCTCCATTTAGTCTGCTTTTCATTTCAAACTGTCTCCCTTAGCCCGGACTGGAGATCTATTTTAGGCCAGTGGTTCTTAACTGATACATTGTGACCAGAAATGGCAGGCTGGTTCTGTTTGGGTTATGAAAATAAAATAAAATTAAAAAACATTTCAATTCCCACTGTTAAATCTAGGTCCTGAAGCAAAACCAGTTTAAAACCACTGGTCTAAGCCAAGGTAAAAACTACTGACTAAGTGACCTCAGCATCAACCCTTTCTGTGGGAGAAAAAAAACAAAGTGAAGCTTCAAATCGAAGAGTTAATATAGAACTGCTGACCGAAAAGAAAACATCCACAGATACACATACGCAGAGATTCAGCATGCATCAAAACTATGTAAACTCCTACTGTTTGTGTGAAACGAGGGAAAGGCGACCAAAGAAAAATAAACTCTAGCTATTAGCATTTCAAAGCCGCCACAGTAAAGTTCATTTCAAATTAAGCGTGCAGGCGCCTCATGGGGCAGTGTGTGTGTGTCATGGTCCTGAGGGACGCACACGTGGGGGGAGTTAAAGGAATGTCAAAATTTTAATTTCTACCACAACAAATCTACTTCAGTGGTTACTCATGATTTTTGTGACTTACAAAAGACAGACCTCACAGAGACTCCCTCTGTACCAAAATGCACCTATTCTTTTTTTTTTTTTTTTTTTTTTTTTGAATTTTTCTTTTATTTTCTATTCTTTTATTTCCTTAAACCAACATGAAACAGAGTTCTAGAAACATTTTCAGTTCTGAACAAAGACATTTATTGTATTGTGATGTCACACGCCTGTCTTCAGTGGTCCTCAACCAGGGGGCTGGGACCCACTTGGGGGCCTACGCAAATTTCCACTGCCCGGCAGTGTTAATAACCAACGCTACAACCCAAACAGACGTGTTTGAATGAAGAAGAATGAGGCTGAATGATTGCACAGCATCATAATGTACAGTAATACTGTAATAGAAGTGAAATGAAAAAGCTACTTGCATTTAAGTAGTTCAGAGTGGCCATAGACCACAGTGAATCATATATTACAGAGCTCTGATCTCAAAAACGTGTTTGTCAAACTGTAATATCTGCACCTGATGGAAAAAGGTTAAGACTCATGTAGAACAGTGACTCCTACTGGTCCTCAAAGCAGCTGCAGATGGAGAGAGCAAAAAAGAGAATGTGAGCAAGCGAGGGGTCCTTTGATAACATATAGCTCACGAGCAGAAATGTAACCACATACAATAGCCATCAAAAGAACATCCTACATTAATTACTTCCTCTCACAGCCAAGTGGTTCTTGATCGCCACTCTCTCTTTCACTTATTCTTTAATATCTGGATCCAGGCTAAGCCTAAAGTTGGTCTAAATGAACCTGATGTGGATGTAGCTGGAAAATATTGTATAATATATTTTCAGAGAGACGCAAAAAGTTATCACAAAAGGGGACTATTCACAGGAATAGTTCTGGACTGAGTAATAACTACCGAGCAAAGCCAACTCAGACATCCAACACTGTGTGTGTGTGTGACTAGTGGAAAGTTTGCTGATGTGGTGAAGCCTCAAAATGAGATCAATAGGAACGCTTCAAGAATCCGAACATACAGTGGGTACGGAAAGTATTCAGACCCCCTTAAATTTTTCACTCTTTGTTATATTGCAGCCATTTGCTAAAATCATTTAAGTTAATTTTTTTCCCTCATTAATGTACACACAGCACCCCATATTGACAGAAAAACACAGAATTGTTGACATTTTTGCAGATTTATTAAAAAAGAAAAACTGAAATATCACATGGTCCTAAGTATTCAGACCCTTTGCTGTGACACTCATATATTTAACTCAGAATCATCCTTGAGATGGTTCTACACCTAAATTTGAGTCCAGATGTGTTTGATTATACTGATTGGAATTGATTAAGAAAGCCACACACCTGTCTATATAAAAGACCTTACAGCTCACAGTGCATGTCAGAGCAAATGAGAATCATGAGGTCAAAGGAACTGCCTGAAGAGCTCAGAGACAGAATTGTGGCAAGGCACAGATCTGGCCAAGGTTCAAAAAATGTCTGCTGCAACTTAAGGTTCCTAGAGCACAGTGGCCTCCATAATCCTTAAATGGAAGACGTTTGGCACGACCAGAACCCTTCCTAGAGCTGGAACGTCCGGCCAAACTGAGCTATCGGGGAAGAAGAACCTTGGTGAGAGAGGTAAAGAAGAACCCAAAGACATAGCACTGTGGCTGAGCTCCAGAGATGCAGTCTGGAGATGGGAGAAAGTTGTAGAAAGTTAACCATCACTGCAGCCCTCCACTAGTCTGGGCTTTATGGCAGAGTGGCCAGACAGAAGCCTGTCCTCAGTGTAAGACACATGAAAGCCCTCATGGAGTTTGCTAAAAAACAACCGAAGGACTCCAAGATGGTGAGAAATAAGATTCTCTGGTCTGATGAGACAAGATAGACCTTTTTGGCCTAATTCTAAGCGGTATGTGTGGAGAAAAAAAGGGCACTGCTCATCACCTGTCCAATACAACAGTGAAGCATGGTGGTGACAGCATCATGCTGTGTTGGTGTATTTCAGCTGCAGGGACAGGACGACTGGTTGCAATCGAGGGAAAGATGATTGCGGCCAAGTACAGGTATATCCTGGACGAAAACCTTCCCCAGAGTGACTCAGGACCTGAGACTGGGCCGAAGGTTTACCTTCCAAACAGACAATGACCCTAAGCACACAGCTAAAAAAAACGAAGGAGTGGCTTCACAACAACAACTCTGTGACTGTTCTTGAAAAGCCCAGCCAGAGCCCTGACTTAAACCAAATTAAGCATCTCTGGAGAGACCTAAAAATGACTATCCACCAACGTTTACCATCCAACCTGAAAGAACTGGAGAGGATCTGCAAGGAGGAATGGCAGAGGACCCCAAATCCAGGTGTGAAAAACTTGTTGATTCTTTCCAAAAAAGACTCATGGCTGTATTAGATAAAAAGGGTGCTTCTACTAAATACTGAAAAAAGGGTCTGAATACTTAGGACCATGTGATATTTCAGTTTTTCTTTTTTAATAAATCTGCAAAAATGTCAACAATTCTGTGTTTTTCTGTCAATATGGGGTGCTGTGTGTACATTAATGAGGAAAAAATTTTAACTTAAATGATTTTAGCAAATGGCGAATATAACAAAGAGGTGAAAAATTTAAGGGGGTCTGAATACTTTCCGTACCCACTGTATAAGTAACTTTTCATTTTCAATCTACTTGTCTCTGGCCAAATAGCAGAAGAGAAGTAGGGTTGTGACGGTGAGGAAATTTTCCCACCGGTTAATCGATGTGTGACAACACCGGTAATACCGGTATCACCGCGGGGGCGGGGCGTTCCCTCTTTTCCTCGCTTTCCTTAACTTTTAAATAGCTTATAAAAGCGGCGTGCGCATTTTACTTTCACTTTCAAATAGTGGCAATTCAGAGTAAAGCAATTGTTAATTTTTAGTTAGTTTGAATTTTTCCCTCTTTTCCTCGCTTTCCTTCGCTTTTAAATAGCTTAAAAGGGCCGTGTGCATTTTACGAATTAGCGGCAGTTAGGCGTCAATTGCTAGACTGCAACAAAATACAACGTCAAACTCACTTTAGCGAATATATAAAACATAGAACTTTTAACAAAACAAATAAAAATACACCATGCTATAGGGCAGTGCCTAATATAAAATAACAAATAACTTACATAAAGTTTAAATGTACAAAACTGGAAACAAGTAAACATGTATAATATATAACCAAATAAATAAGAAACGTAGAACGTTTATTAGCAAAACGAGTAAGAAAGCTTGGAGACACACAGAGGCCTGAAAGCACAGATGTGGTCAGATACTGTGATCGCTTGACAAACCATGACATTAGCCGCTGCATCAATGAGCAGTGCTAACCTCCAGATCACCCTTTCTTGCTCTCTTTTGTTTCTCAGTCTCCTCTGTAACTTCTCACACAAGAAAAAAGAAACAACAAAAAAGGCTGGAAACTTCTAGATCATCCCATCGCTGACATTCGCAGGGCTCTCTGAGGAGAATGCATGTGCCAAACACAGTAAAATTAAGAGCGCTCCTAGCATTCCACTCCTCTCAGGAACTCACTCCTTCAGCCCCTCTAGAAAAATTGCATGGTCATACTTAATGAAGAAGCAAATGATGGTCTGCAATAAACAAATTTTCCAAAAACAAAGGTGATGTATGCAATTTTCCGAAGTTAAAATACTTCCTATCCTATCGCAGTTTAATATGCACAGACAGCTTTAACTAAACTATTCATAGGTTGAATCTCACACGGTGGTGCTATCAAAACATTGCTCTATAAGAATCCAGACCCTACTGGTGTGAGTTTGAGGAAGGACAATGGTAACCAATGGCAGACACAGAGAAGTTCAGAATACCTGTTTGAAAGTGAAAACAATGGATCAATGGAAAAACACATCTGTGGTGGCATTGCCACAAAATTCTGTTACATTGCTGCTTGCACACTTTGCGACACTTTAAAAGTGAAATGTTCAGTTCATTTGAAACAAATGGACATGAATCTGGCAAAGTTTTATTACATTGGTTGTTGTACAAATAAAATAAGTAGGGAAATAAAATGTTCTGTTTACGTTTGAAAATAACGTACGGCCTACACTAAACCTAGCATTAACAAATGCAAACATGAGTAAACCTTTAGTATACTTCTACGATGTGCTGAGCTCTTTTATTGTGACTCGTACAATGCTGTACCAGGTGAGAAACCGAGCAAGTTTATTATGTTAGAAATGCCATACATATGGAGCTGGTTATGCTATACAAATGTTAAAATGTGAGTTTACAAATCATGCACAATAGTCAAAGTGTTTTAAAGTGCCCCTATTATGGGTTATGAAAGGTTCATATTTTGGTTTTAGGAGTCCCCAACAACAGGTTGACATGCATGCAAGGTCAAAAAACAACATTTATTTTTACCTTATTTGCTCAATGACTCCCAAACGATTCACACAACAATTCATTTTTCCAAACCCCTTCTTTGTGCGACATTAAACTGCGGTTATTGGTCCGATTGGTCGATTTCATTTCCATTTCATCTTGCCTGTAATGCCTGATAAAGCAGCTTTGTGAGCGCAGTGCTGCTTTGTGTACAGCGTTACCGGGGAAACAGATATTTTTACCACTCCAAAAGCGGCATCTAGTGGCAAAGAATGAATTTGCATTTTCATTCAGACCAACTCGAAAATCAAGTTTTCTCAGGTGTGTGCGTGCAACAAGTGGGCGGGCAATATGCTAAAGTTTCATGTTGACGTCAACATGAAACGGCTTGGGATTAGTTTTAAAAACGACTCGTTTAAATAAATCATAGTCGACTCTTTTGAGAGACAATAACTTTATACACGGTGCACTTTCAGATTTAAATCTTTGCAGGATGTTACACACTGCACGAAAGGTCATTTTCAAAAATCCATAATAGGGGCACTTTAAGGTTATAACATAGTATTGTGCAGCAAACCACACAAAAATAAGCTTTTATTAATTGATAATCTGCTCATAATGTGTGAAAAGGAAGAAAATAAATAAAAGTTGTAGACCTTTTGCTGCCTCTAGTGTTCATTTCAGCTCAAAACTGGTATGTTTTTAGAGTAGGAAAAGGCACACATTTCCAGTAATCCTAGGTTGTTATTTTTGCTATTTTGTCGGTATGGAAAAAACTGACTCGATTATGTCAATTTTGAATCTCAGTTATACAGTATCTGTCCAAGGATTTAGGATGTGTATGTCCTAAATCAGAGCACATAGAAAATAGTATGTCACAGTCTTCAAGGTTAATATTGTCCACAACCCTCAGCGTATGCAAGAGTTTTGGCTTGTGACGGTTCTTTGATACGGCATCAAGACACAATTTAATGGTACTATATTTCCCGACAGCCGTGTACTGGCTTAGTACATACTTCATCTTCATCATACATCATTTGTGAGTTATGTACTTCCCATAAGTAAACAAGTTTCTGTCCAAGGCAAAAAAACAAAAAAAAACAAAAATCATTTAGGATAAACTGCCATTTAAAATCAAGAGCCAAAGAAAATGACCACAAAACTCAATTAGGATCTTACTCATCCTCAAATTATGGTCTTGTCTTTGGATTAAAATCTCATTTAACAGACCTTAAAGGTTCACAGTCAGAGTTTTCTGCCACAGTAAGCAGGTCTCTACTAAGATGTGTCAGCTGATTTATGGATAGAGGTCAGTTCCAAAGAAGAAAGAAAGTCATACAGATTTGGAATGACATGTGGATGAGTAAATGATGACAGAATATTCAATTTTGGGTGAACAATCCCTTTATATCTTTAAACCCTTCACACTATTAGCATGCCATTTTAAGTGCTTTGGTCTTATAAGACACAGGATATGCCCAGACTACTTCCTGAAGTTAGGGTGGAGGTCACTCTTAAGTATAAAAGGAGGTAAATGTGTCTGAACAATGTCTGAATCATTAAAGCACCTCTTAAGAAGCAGGAAGGTCTTTTTGCGTCACTTTAACAGCTTTCTCAATTCATCTCAGCCTCTGCGCAGCATGACAGTGATGATCTACCTTTTCTTGCCTATGTTTGTGTTTGCATCATTTTCAATATAGTTGTAATTTTGTCACATTATCTAAAAAGTGTGTATTGTTTTTCAAGTATGTTTAATTTATTTTATTATTTAGCTAACAAAATGTTTTTTCAAAAATGCCATTTCCACAACATGCGCAATACATAATTTCATTACACAATTTGTTGGAAAAGTTAATGACATTTTAGAAAAAGGCCAAAAAATTAAGAGTTGGGCATTTTTAGTGTACAAAAACTACTGAGAGTGTGGAAAAAAACGTCCAAATCCACACACACATGAAATGAACAGACATTAAAACGCTCAGTGATTCTCCTGGTAATAAAAGTGCAAGATCCAGACAGCCTAAATCTACACCATAAACAATAATTCTTAATGCCGCAACATCTCTCGCAATACGCAAATCCAATTTCCAAATGCTTGCTGATGGTCCTGTATCAGCAGAACAAATGTAAGAGGTCTGTCCGGCTGGCTGGGGTCTAATCAGAGGTCACACCTCATTTAAGAGAAAACTGGCATGACAAGAGTCGGTCCCTGCGGGGATATAAATTTTCATTAGCCTCAAGGTTGAGGGAGAAGGAAAAATTCACACACAATGACTTCAGTGAAGGTCTTCCAACCAAATTCTCAATGACTAGTCAAAAAGGCATGCTATCTCTGACTAATACATGAAAACTCTCTGAAAAACACAAATGCTATAAAAAGAGAGAGAGAGAGAGAGAGAAAAAAAAAAGAGATACATCCAATAACCCCACTTTAAGTTATAGAATAAACTGACCTCACAGTGCACTACTCCCACGGCAGAATATTCACTACAAATCAAACTTTTCTACTAGACACACTTTTAAGAAAGATGATCCACTTTAAGATGGAAAAAGTTTTTGGAAAATGAATCATTGCACATAAAATCAAAATGGTCAACGACGAAACTTTCAATGGCAAAAAAAAGCTTTTGTGACAGAACTCTTTCCTTTTGGGGAGATCTGAATCTGAAGGAATATTCCCACAAACATTCACAGGGGGAATTCATACAACAGGATGGCAGAAACAGACGAACGGTCACCTGGTAAGTGTGTCATTCTGTTCAGTTCTTTGCGAAAGCTCAACTCCCTCTCATCCCTACGGGTCACAACCAAGTCATCCAGCAGTCACCATTAAAGCAATAAATGCTCTTCATGAGTAACACAGACATAAACCACAAACTAGTGAGTAAGCACTTTTCATCATCTGTTAAAGGTCACATAAGAAACAACAAAGCCTTTTTCCCAAACTCATGAAGAGTGTGACCTGGAATAACAATTGTAATATCAGATGTATTAGTATATACTAAACCAAGACAACACACAGCCATAGACAACTGATGGAATGAAATTAAACTATTTATTTGAAATAAATATCTTTAAGTTATCAGCATCTTTTCTATCCCTTTTAAATACTTTTGTGCATCTTTGATGAAGACACGTATTCAAGGTAAATTACAGAAGCTATAAATGTCAAATTCTGTGATTTAAAAAAAAAATGCATTATGTCATACAATTCACATCACACGTCCTGAACAGCAACACATGCTTTAAATTATTAGTACTGGAGTATTTTTTCTAGTTTAAAGTAAAAAAAGCCCTACTCAGGTCAGTTCATTTTCACTCTTTTTTTCCCCTCATCTAGACACTTTACAGAGACTTTGTTCTGCCTGGCACTTAGTGCTTTATCTCTCTCTTCTCTGCTTCTCCTTATCTGGGCTTTGTTAGCAGGGCTCTGCTCGCTGCATCCACACTGGGGCTTGTGCAGGAACAGTAATTAAACCCAAATGTGCCGCAGGCTTCCTGGATCACATCCTGAAAAGGTTTTCCATCCCTTTTAGAGATTCTGTCTTATTTCATTCTCAAGAAAAGTAAAAATCCTTTAGGACCAAAGAAGGACAACACTCACAAAAACAGAAAATAGAGAAAAACATTGTGTCTAAAGCATGCACTTGCTTTTCAATGCAGTGAATTAAGTTCTTCAATTCTAGGCAAACACATTAGATGACAAACCATTCATGTTTGCTACACTGTTTGCCACGCTGTCTTCTGTATACAGTGTAAAAGCTGAAATTTAAACGGTGTCTATTTTTATGCAGCATGTTTTATGAACTCCAGATCTGGACAGACACACCCACCAGCTGAACTCCTGTGTCGCAAACCAACAAGCCGCTAGGCTGTAAGGCCTTGTTCTCACAATCTCACTCGTAACACTTTGTGCCAGATGTAGGCCTGTCGCAATAATCAATATATCGACTTATCGCGCAATATATGTACATGACCTCAATCATTTTTGGTGACGCAATATATCGCCCATTATATTTACTTAAAAATTCATGTCACCATGTTTTGTACATTCCACTTGTGCCTGTGTCTTTCGCAGCTTCTCGTACATAATGTGGTGTAGTTGGTGTTAGTTCAAAAGTTTAATCCGCAGATATGGCCTTGTTTAGGGATCTGTGCCTTTGTGCATACAGACATCTGACTGCTGAGTAGTGTTTGTGTTTTTCAGCAATAGTGTGCACCCTTCATTTACAGAGAAAAGAAGGACAGGGAAAAATCTGTAGATGGAAAAATCTCCATACAAGTTCTTTGTGCATTTTTCTTTTTTTTTCTACTTTGCACTTTTTGTTAGAAAATGTTTATTTAATATTATTCAGGTTTTTAAAGGTATCTAATATTTTGATACTTAATTTCCATGATCTAAATATTCTTAAAAATTAAAAGTTTGTTGTCATTTGGAAGTGTGTAGGCCTTCTTGCATTATTATGCTGTTACATTATGATTATATATTCAGTGGCATAAAATGGTCTTTAAAGACACAATAATATCGCTTATCACAATTATTTCTGGGGCAATATATCGCACAGCAAAAAGTTGTTATCGTGACAGGCCTAGCCTGATGGGGGACACCTTGAAACAATGACACCAATAAGAAACAGATGCTTAGTAATGGAAGCGCTTGATAACAAATAGAAAACATAAGCACCAGAAATAGCAAGTCTTTGCATTGGGTGAAGGTATAGTTCACTCCCACAAAAAATGAAATCTGTCATAATTTACCACATGTCGTCCCAAATCTTTTGACTTTCATTTGTCTTCGAAAAACTACCAAGAGATTTGTTCCTTCATTTAAAGGCCATGCAACCAAAACATTGATGCATTCAAACTAAAAGGTCAATCATGCTTGTTTGATGCATGAACCAGTGAGTTTTAAGGATGAGCTTCCAATGATGAATGTTTAGCCTATATGTGAATAAATAAGTCTACATTAAATCTATCCATCATGTAAAGTGATTAAGAGAAGACTTGGATTAAGCCACAGTTTCAAAGATGAATAAAAGTCTTGAGACTGGAATGGCATGAAGGTGAGTAAATGATGAAAGAATTTTAATTTGTGGGTGAACGCTCCTTATAATCTTGGGAGTAATGTACTGTAGAAAGCTAATGAGAGAGAGAGCTAGAGAGCAGAAGGCGGAGAAAATCTATTGTGTCCATGTCCAAGATTTACATAAATGTTTCTTTATTTGGTGCTTTAAAGCTTCACTGTTCTTCTCAGATTGGCTCAATGCACAGTTTTTAGTCATGACTTTGGAATACGGTTTCTGAGCCAGTGTTACACTCAGAACTAATACGGTCACAAAAAAACAGGCCTTTTCAGTACGAGTGCAAGAATAGCCATTGCTTGGGCTACATTCAACCTTAAAACAGCAACTTCAAATTTTGATCTCATAAACAGCCTGACACCCTGTCTATCGGAGTGGGGAGAGAGTAGATGGGGTTATATGGAAAAATCTCACAGAGAAATCTCAGTGTTGATCCAGTGCTAAAACAATGCATCAGATCTGTTGACCTCACTCAATGATACAGCTCCAACATTCTTTCCTATGAGGAGGTTCTGCTTTTCTCATTACCTTATGCTGGATTCTGTGTGATTTGATCACTACTCAACCTGGAGTGAGCTTAGGAAGATGATGTTCTCATGGGCCCCTGCTTCTCAAAGCACAAAGCTTCAGCGAACCTCGATTTCAAAAGAAATTACTGTGTATAAAGTGGGGTTCAAAGGTCTTCGTTGACAATGGAAAAATCTGTAATTTTAAATCTAGCTTGAACCTGGAAATAGACATGTACGATATGTATTGTCTACAATAATATCATAATTGTTGTTTTGATGACGTGCGAGATGACATCATCACTTATGAAAAACTTTTTATTAGTTTATGCTTTCACTGTCTGATTTAGCATATTAGAATGCCACCAACAATAGTTCCAAACAAAGCCAGAGCAGAACCATTATGCATCTCTGAGCAAAACAAAAACAAACAACAACAAAAGACTGTTTGAGTGAATGATTCAACGACTGGCTCGATAAGACAGGGACTTGCCGCCACCTGCAAGTGTATTTCAAAATAATCATATATCATTTATATATTATTTCATAAACTATAACTATAACTTTCATTAAACTTTAAAAACTTTATCAAACAGTCTGTCAAGGTTATTTTATAAGGTTAGAAAAAAATGACTTATAGCAGACAGCAATTTAGCAATGAAAGAGCACATGTGACTTACTCTCTAGTGGCCTTGGGGGGGCTTCATGTACTGATGGAGGGGTTTTGTATTCATTGAAGGTAGGAGTGATGCTGGCTGCGGAGGTGAAGCTGTTCTCTGACTCCCTTGCAGGAGACGGTGTGTCCAGCTGTCTGTTAATGTGCATCTCAGCCCGTCTAGTCGGAGCTGAGATCTCAAGAGGGCTGGGAGGCTCTGCTCGCCTCTGGGACAGCTCAGGGATCCGGGAAGAGGATATTGGTGGGTCGGCTCTCCTAGGGGGTGTTGGAGGTTCCTGGGGTCTGCTGTGGTTACCCTCAGCCCTTCTGTGAAGAGACCCGTCTGTGGCTTTACTCTGGAGCGAGACCTCAGGTCTCTTTAAGCCGAAGCGGGCGATACCAGGACTGGGTGAGCTGTCCACCTGCTTGGAGGAGATGTCGATGGAGATCTCTGTCCTGCGCGACACAGTCTCTGGGACGCGGCCCCCCGATAACTCCACGCGCCTCAGGTTGGACTTTGGAGAGCACTGGTTGGAGGAGGAATCTGAAGCGTGCCTCGAGGTGGACTCGGAGTTGAGCGATCTCATGTCGCGGAAACGGCTGCTCGTAGAAGAGGTGGAGGAGCGCAGAGGATTGGTTGTTCTACGGGAAAGAGGGGACGGGTTTGTGGATGTATCCTCCTCCACTTCAAATGACCTCTTAAGTGCTGTAAACAAATATAAATAAAAACACGTGCATAAAAATCAGGCAACTTTCAAAGCTTTAAACAGGCATACTTCTAGAAATGGATACCTACATACATTAATTAATACTTAAACGTAACTACAAAGACTTAGTTTCGTTAGAATTTGCTAACTGAACCTAAAACAAACCAATTTTATAACAGAAAATGATTTCCAAAATTAGGCCACCTAAGCGTGCAAGAACAATAGGAGTTAAATAATTAAACAAATATAAGCCTTTATACATATAAAATAAGACAGACTGATAGAATCAACAAAAGATTAACGGAATTTGTTTCAGTTTGAAGATGTTTAACCTTTTCTACCGGATTCAAAATGTTAATAACGTTCGCATGGTCGCTCCGTAACGTGTAAAGACGCTACTAAAGTGTCTTTCGCGTCGGTGTGGATATAAACACATAAACAGTAGTTGTCTGTTTGAAATAAGAACAGTTTTTGGTTTTATATATTTTTTGAAATACCTGATTTCACGCGTTTCAAATGTTTAGTAAACATAGCTGCAGCTTGAGAGCTCTCACGCTTGAACACCGCCATCACCTCCCCTGACTCGAGCGCAATGGGATTTAGACGTGTCCGGTTCGTTCATTTGAGTCGAATCTTTTTAATGAATCGGTTGAAATGGTTCACAAACTATTGTTTCATTATTGAATCGGTCCGAACGGGAGCAAAAACTTCACCGATTCATTAAACCGGAACTGTCTCTTTTGAACATGACTGACTGCAGTGATGGTGCTTTAGTTCGTGTGCTCGCTCATCAAACCGAGAACGGCCTCTTTCTAACGTGTTGAACTGAACAAAGAACGAGCTGAAAGAGATTTGGACTGAACTGGAACTATTTGACTGACTGAAGTAAGTTACTTTAAACTAATAACTTTTAGCATTTTTGTCCTGAGCCCTGGTTAATTTCTGACCCTAGTACAGTGAGAGATAAATTGCTGGCACTGCATCAAGACAAAAAAAGTTTTCACCCATAGCTAGGAGTGCAAACATTGATGAGGTTCTGAAACTGGAGCTGGACAGCCTTAAGATTAGATTTTTCAATTAGCCTATCTGCAATGTGGCGCTTGACAGAAAGAGACACACAATGGCATGCTTGGTCGCTCAGGACATTTGTCTATACTAATCCCCAGGAAATTTCTAGACACTTGAGTCATGCACAGACACCGCAGTCATATTAATGGCCAACAGCAGCACTACGCCTTTAAGTTCTGAGCAGGTGGTTGCTATTCCATCCAGTTGGTCTGTCCAAACATTAAACCACATATCCCTCTCTCTCCTTTGTAGAACGGCATGGCCCCTTGGCACTGCTGTTTGTTAAAAACATCCCATCATTTTTTAAGCTATAGTGCTGGCAAAATATTGGACGTGTGTAAGTTAAGTATTTTCCAAGTGGCTTGGAAGCTCAGAGACTATTTCACTGAAACAGCAGTTTGGTCAAGTAAGATTTGGCATAGGTGCCCATGGCACATTAGCAAAATAAACAGTATAATCTACTTACTGGAACCTTTTGTTGGCATCTCTCTGAAACTACCCTGAAATCATATTTTAGCAAATTTTCTTTCTGTGGAGCCAATAAATGCTGGATGGATGCAAAGGGCCTTTGCAAATCTTGCCTTTTCGGAGATCAGCTACAAGATCAAGGCCAGGCTCCAGTCACCGCGGCTCTCGTTCAGCACGTGTGGGTGAGGATCATGTTAGCCCCAGCATGCGGAAACTAAAAGATGAAAATAGACGAGTGCCGATCATGATAGATCACAGAGCTGTGGATTTTCTAAGGTCAAACCAGGGGAAATTAAGAGTCTTCGCAAAGATGCCCTCATTTATCTTAATCTCATGAAACCGTTTCATGTCCTGGAAAATAGAAACAATACTAACTGAACTCCTTAAAAATTAAGCTGCAAAAAGGATAAATTAAAATGATAATTGTTGCCTTGACAATTAACTGAAATACTAAAAATACTAAAATAAATGAATACTAAATAGAAATATTTCAAATAAAATGACAAAAATACTAAAACGATAGCTATAATTATAATGAAAACTGAAAATATATAAAAAAACACTTCAAGAAATATTAATAAAATACAACAACGTATGGTAAAAAACCACACACACAAAAAGCACTAAAGATAGGGGATAACACTAAAAAAGGATAGTTCACCCAAAAAATATAACACCCCACAAAAAGATCATTTGAAAAAACATCTTGTGTTTTGAAGGTATATTATAGTATTATATTCTGTCCCATTGATGGGATCAATATTGTTTTGGACCCTGCTGGATTTCATTTATGGACAGATGCTTCAAAATATCTGTTACTGAACTATTCATTTAAGAGCAGGTGGTAATTCAGATTTTTAAGTAGGGCAGGTCCAGTGTTTCTCAGGACGTCCACTGTCTCACATAAGCTAGGTGTCCATTATGTACCTCTACGTTTTACGTCATGCTATTCATTGACATGCTTATCATAACACAGCACACATGGATCCATTTTCTTCCAACACACAGGAAAACTGACCTCCGTTCAGCAGGAAAGGATGGAAGCCGATGGTCCTGTTTTACAGTACCCTTGCATTTGGATAAGGAAAAGAGGCCTGCCAGGCATTTGTTTCATTTTTGAGTGGTTGAGTGATGTTTTTTTTCCTTACACCACTGGTGTTATGATTGGACATGTGATACTCTCAATTCAGGCTTAGAACATACATTTATTTTGAACTGCTTTGCTTTTTCTCATGAGCCAGAGGAGAGAATCACCATTTTTCTCATGAGTCATCTTCAGAGGGGGCTTTCTTTTAAGCTGCGCCCTGATGATATAATTTCCTGTCATTTCAAAGTGTGGCTGGATTCAAATGGAATCCTGCATGCATTGAATAACTGCGCATTATGCATTCTGTGATTACACCAGACATAATCAACAAAACACACACAAAATCCCTTGGGCAGGATTATGGCTCAATGGAAACTGATTGTGAATATGTGTTAAACAGGAAGAGACATTGTCTGTCTTGTTGCTTCAGTCCAGGCAATAATATACTTGGCACTGAATGCTATATAGAAGCATACACAGATGAATCATAATAGTTTGATGTACAACAGGATAAATCTCTCAGCATTTGTCCTCAAACAACCTTTTCATTCACAGACAGGAAGTCAATGATTACAGGCAGATTTTACTGTGTAGTCCAATCGCTCTGTGCTTTTGGACTCTATAAAGCACAGTATAAAAACCATACAGTGCACTACAGCCTAAACAAGCACCTCTTACATAAGAATCTTCATCTCAGTATGGTGCGTGTGTATTTCTGACAGAGTGAGCTGGCTAGACACATTTGATGAGAGCTTCAATGGTGTCTGACTTCAAACCTCTGTCTGTCCGTGGTTTCAAAAACTATATCGAGCATCTAAAAGATCTAGATCATAAAATGCACTGAAATGAAATAAATTTAAGAAAAGGCCTATATAATTGAACTACATTTGATTGACACGGAAGACAAGAATTTGTTGAATAAAGTCATTATTTTTGTTTCTTTGCACACAAAAAGTATTCTCATCGCTTCACAAAATTACGGTTGAACCATGATGTCACATGGACTATTACGTGTCCTTACACTTCTGGGCCTGACTGGTCAGTTGTGTGCGGTCGTGAGGATCAAGAAAGACTCTCAGATTCTAAAAATTTATTGGGTTCCGAGGATGACCGACGTCTATGGGGTTTGGAATTAAAGGAGGGTGAGTATTAATGACAGGGAATTCTATTGTTGGGTGACTTACTCCCTTTAAGTAGCCATTGTGTACTATTATGCCCATCTGTGCCATTTTGAGTATGAATAGTGTGGAGATGCTGAAGGTGATGTGCTCCCCTGAAAATCTCAAACTAGAAGGCGATTCAAATACCCAGATGAGACTTATCCAAAAATAATAACGGGGAAGGGGATGGGCTGTCAAGCCGGTGTGGTGGACAAAATAACTCAAAATCATACACTGATAGCGGATAACATATTAGGTATAGTGACGTCATTTTGGGACCCAATTGAGTGTTCTAGTATGTTTAACCTCATTGCTATGCAGTTGGTTTAAGAAGATGCTGCCATAGAAATTGCATGCTGTTTGAGTAGTATGACGTTTGAATTGAACCTTACTTCACGAACGTAAAAGTACTATGAATATAGGTAGTATGAATGAAATTTGGATGTACTACATCCACCATGTTGATATGGTCATATGACCTACAGCATCAGATGTGTTGCCTCACTGCATTTATAAATTCTCCCCCATGTGTTAATCAAATGTGTATATAAAAATGTCACCGGAAGTAGTAGGTCATACTGTTTTCAAATATTATGAATACAGACATTCACATTCACATACTGTTTTTCGCACACTAGCCTATAAAAGTGTTCGATTTCGGATGCATTAGTTCTGTTCTGGGTTGTTGCAAGGTAGTTGTTTACTATAAGTCTCAGTCATTGTTAATCTAGTCCTCTCAGTGTAAATCTATGGGATATATTGTCCATTTTAATATTTTGTTTGTGTCTTGAGTTGTGCACCAAGTATGAGCAATTGTGAAACGGATGCTTCCCTGACCAGCTCACTAACTAAAGAAAAGTGGGTAGTTGATAGCATTGGGCCAGAGATATCATAAAAGTCACACTATAATCCAGACAAGAGCAATATGTCTAATTATCACAGCAACATCTGCCCAGCCAGAGATTCTAGAGGGTTTGAGGTATGTGCCGGCAAAACAACAGGATACAAAAGAGAGTGTGATTGCTGTATGATATGTTTGGCCTTGATGATCTGCGAGAGTTTGGGAGCTGTGGTTGAACGGGAGAATCAGGATGTGGTGTGAAATGGGCGCCACCCCGAAAACACATAAGGCCCTATCTCTCTCTCTCTCCCACAGTACACACAGCTGCAGCTTCGAGTAAACACGTACATACAAACTCACACAGATGCGTTTGCTCTCACACAACCCTGTGCTCATGCACACACACAACACATGCACATCTATGGAAGCAAATACGTGTGTTTGTTACGTATCCATGACTTCTCATCAATTAGTGTCCAGAACTAAACTACAGGTAGAGGTTTACCTCAATACGCAGTGGAGGCAAGTCCAATGCTGTGTTAGCAGAGGCAATGCAGGTGAGAAACAAATGTGTGTGTATATCTACTGTCAAATTCATCACGGCACAAAACAGCCATGTCCCACTCGCTTACAGTTTCGGTTTGCCTCAGGGTAACGGCTGATTAGCTTCAGGGCAGTTTGCTTATAACATGATGCTCTGGGTTCACTTTGTTTTGATTTGTGTGTAATTTCAGGTTATGAGTAATAGTGCAAAACTATGGATATGCAGCTAAAGTGGGACATACATTTGAGGTGCAATTGAAGTGTAACTAGTTGATTACCGAGTTGGAAAATACAGTTTAGGGGTTAGTTTCCCAAATGCATTGTTAGCTAACTATGGTCACAATTTCCATTGAACTCTATTGGTAACGACGGAACTTGCGACCATAGTTGCTTTTGGAAAACGCACCCAAGGCTAGCAGCTGTATACTGAAATATGGTAGATGGTCTAAACTGGTCATAGCAGCAACAAATCCGCTACCAGCTGGTCATACCATCTTAACCCAAATATGAAAATCCTGACATTAATTACTCACCCTTACGTTGTTGTAAACCTGTTTGACCTGTTCTATATGTTCTGTGAAACATAGAAAGGTGTTTTAATAAATGTTTCAGTGTTTTTACTGTCCATACAATGGAAGTAAATGGACATCAGAACTGTTTGGTTATCAACATTTCTCAAAATATCTTCTTTTAGGTTCCACAGAAAAAAGTAAGTCAGACAGGTTTGGAATCACTAATGAATTTTTAGGTGATTTTGTTTCTTTAAGACAGTAAAGCTTTTTTTTTTAATAGAATGGTGATTGGTCAACCAGCTTATGACTAGTAAAGCCAGATACCAAAACTGGATTTCCTGACTGGATAATCAACTAGTCTACAAGTTGACTAGTTAATTCAACCCCAAATATAGTAGGTGCTGGTAAGTGTGCAGATCTCTTTTCAAGGCCATTTCTAAGAAAGGCAAAAAATAATCAGGACTTGGATTAAGACTTGGGAAAATGGTATGAAAATTCATGTGACACAACTGTTATCAGTGACCTCTCTTTCTCATGCACCTCTCTTTTATTTCTATTTTTATTAACTTTTCCTGTCTCTATTAATACCTCCCCTACCAGACTGTCACCCCTCCCATACACACCCACACATCTACTTGAAATGACTGTGCAATGTTTTTGAGACAGTAAGTGCATCATAACCAGTCTTAACCAGTCTCAGAGTTAAACCAACACTCATAACAGTCACACATTCACATGTACTACAGCTTAGCAGGGGTTAACTGGTCTGGCTTATTATGATAAGCTTGAGGACATTCATAAAGTTTCATAAATAAGAACTTACAGATGGCCATAAACTCCATGATCATGTGACTGCTCAACATAACACATGCACATAGCACATATGTTTCCAGGGAGTATATCAGTATGTTCACACTTCAAAAGTACAGTTATGAATTTCACAAGTTATGAGCTTCATATATTAAGCCCATTTCCTTGTGCAGAGGCCAGCACTGAATAAATGGAAGTCATTTATTGCTCCGTTCCCAACCACAATCCTTCTCTGAAAGTGTAAAACAGCATTAGGCTGTAAGTGATATGTTCGGTCATTGGCAGGACAGTGCTAGTGTCTCATTGGTTTTCTTTGGGAGCCGTTAACCTGATGAGAAAACTAGCATTGCTAACATAGCATATGCTGTGCACTGGTTTCCCACTAGGAATCTTAACTAGCAAGACATTTTTTTAGTCATCTAGGTTTATTAAAAAGTACATGCTGGTTGACAAGCATCACCAGCAATGTTTTGAAATTATGCTAGTTCTTCAGTTAGACCTGCTGGTAAATTCATACTGGTCTAAACAGTTTTTTTTCCAGCAATAAAATCTTCATGTGAAAGTTAGCCTAGAATTTGCTTGTTTATTTACTAGCCATTAACCAAAGCTAATGGACTTTGTGAATATACAGCTGTGTGACGCTTTTCCCACCCTGAGGTAACGTTGCACAGAACCACACTATAAAGTGCATACTTCTCTTTATAGTGTGGTCAGTCCTGCCTATAAGCTCTACAAATAGCCACGCTTGATGATGACTTTAGAGACAACATTTAACTTTACATGCAACAACATGAAAGTGGTTTGGTCACAGTATAATGAGAGTGCTTTTCCCCTCCTGATGTCTGATTTGTTAGCAATGTAATGAGTCCAAGTCTGAAATAGTTGTCATGTGTCCATGAAATGACCAAAAAGGTGCCAATTTAGGTCATCCAGAGCACTCCAACAGAACCCATTTAGAGACACATAAATACTTGGCTGGTCTAGAACTGTTGTAGTCTGAAAACAAACACATAAACAAATGTGTTTCTATCTGTCTTGATTATCTAAGCACACTCACTCCAGTATTTACTTATGAATGACACTGAATGTGTCTGTATTGGTTTAGTCTCAGCCTGAGACCGCCCACAGATGGTTCACTGACAGCTTGCTGCATACTACTAAAAAAACTGGGGGAAAAAACTGTTGATTTGGCAAGCGTAGTAGCAAGTGCACATATATCCACAAGCAGAACTGCATATATAGTTGCTTTTAAAAAAAAAAAACAAGACTGCTGCACCTTTATTTAAAGCTCCAGTCTGTAACTTTTTCTGGTTAAAAATTATCCGAAATCAGTATTTGAGCAAATACATAACCAGCCAGTGTGCAATAACTATTAGACTTCCTTTAGCCGATTCACAACGTTACCTTATAATACATTTTCTAAGTGAGTGTTAACGGTAGTGTTTTAGTGGGGGAAAGCGAG
Organism: Sinocyclocheilus anophthalmus; assembly: GCA_018155175.1. Lineage (NCBI taxonomy): Eukaryota > Metazoa > Chordata > Actinopteri > Cypriniformes > Cyprinidae > Sinocyclocheilus > Sinocyclocheilus anophthalmus. Next base: position 64,396 of record JADLZN010003325.1, read on the forward strand.
TCATGACCCGGTCACTGCGTCATTACGTCACGGTCTGTAGAACATATAAGAATTTGTCCCGGAACTAGGCGTATCACCTGGTGAGCGGATCACTGCAGTGGACCGGCGTTTATAGCCTTTCTCACAGCAGCTAGAATAATTAAATATATAATTTTGATGGCGGATTGTAACCCAGAAAGGACTATGTGTTTATGAAACAAATGTGAATGAAATTAAATTATATTCCAATTATAAACGTGCTTCTGATTACAGATAGCCTGGGAATAAACAAGATCTGTATTTTAAAGAAAACCAGTTCGAAGGAGCATAATTTGCTTTTTGGGTTAAAAGAATTCCTTAATATTAAATTTGAGTGGTATGACAATTAGAGATTATTAGACTGTACAGAAATTGAAATCTAAACGCTAATACACACTACTCATAGTCACGCAATGCTGATGTTGTTAACAATAACAATTTGAGAATAAAGTATAACAAAAATAATAATTTGAACGGTTTGATGTGATAGGAGCTAATTAGATAATCACCACCCATTGGTAGCGCGATTTATTGTATGCTTTTTTTCTCAGTGGTCAGAACAAAACATGGCAGACTTTGTTATTGGTCAGATGACAATATCGGTGAAATGCGGATTTGAGTCAATAATTCCAAGACGTTTAGGGCTAGAATTGTGAGTGCAAAGACAAATCCACACGGGCGGTGAGCTCGACTGACACACGCACACAAATTACTCCTCAAACCATTAGATTCATCGCGCTGTAGACGTGCAAAACCCGAAAACCCCATGCAAGCTACTTAATTCCGCAAACAGCTGCAATTGCAGTTTTTCAAACATAGATGGCGACAAAGAGGCAAAACGTACGGACTGCAGCTCTAAATTATTTTTTATACCAATCTATGTCGCCTAACTCCACCCTAAATTGCACATTAAAACAAAATTAATGTGGTTTGTTGTTAGCATATTATTAGAGCGTCAAAAGATTGGTAATTGCTATTTGCCCAAAATAAACGTATCATATCGTTATTTAATACATTTTATATTAATGTTATGCCATGTCTATTATTTTTAACTCAAGTCTCTTCAAAAGCACTAAAAAGTAAACAGTGTTGCTAAATGTAATCTTAGCAAATTTCGAATGATATCCATCTTTCATACTTACACTACAATGTATGAGGTCTCTAAATCACCATATAATTTTTAAAACAACACCTGAGTTTAAAGCTTATTGTAATTATATAGCTGACCTAGTTTGAATTTTTGAAGCAGCTATGTCTTGTATCGCCATCGCATGAAAAGAAGGTAAATTATTCGCTGTCAGTATTACCGTGGGAATGTTCCCCATAAAGTAAACAGTTCTTAGCTACATATGCTCTGCAATGGGACAGGACCTTTTGCCGTTAGTCAACTGTGTGGCTTTGTCAGAAAAGCACAGACCATAATGTACATAAAGACACTTCTAAATTGGGGTGAAACGCCACGCTGTGGCAAACCTGCCATTTCGGCACCCGCAGAAATTCTCCGCTTTTCTGGGAATTTCCCCCTCATTGTCGTAAGTTTAGCCAAAGCCAGAGCAAATGTCTGGGCTTTCTTTCTGTCTTGTCCTCTCCTCTCCATTCGATCTCTTTCCGCTCTGAGACAAGTGATATACCATGAAGAAGATCTGGTGCAAGCTTAAAGCTCTTGTTCTGGGTGAACCAGTCACAGCTTAATATGAAGACCACCCTGCCCTGACCGCATGCGTTCCTGGTCCTCTCAACCTCCTGATATTTGGACAAAACGCATTCCGAGAATAGGACACTGGAAACATAAGCCAGACAGGGCGATGGGTCGGGTTGAGAGGCGGTGCCATGAGCACACCGATGAAAAAAATTAAAAACAGCAAATACAGATGTAGAGTTAGAGGAGGATACGAGAACCGGCCGCGCGAGGTGAAGTCATGAGGGTAGGAAACGGAAGAGGAACAGAGGCAGCAAGGTATGATGGCAGTGGAGCTGAAAGGGTTTACCAGGTTGCATTTGTGTTAACACGTGAGGACGTTTTCTGTCATGCATGACTCGTTCTGTGTGTGGTACAAGCATACAGAAAAGAAGCGTGACTATAGGCAATACTGGTATGGCAATACGCACACACACACACACACACAGATCCTAGACGGGTCACATGACCTGTGTGACAACCACAGCACACTCAGCTATAGAAACAGAGACTCCAGGGACACACACACACACACACTAATATAAAGATATTGATAATAACATTATGTTGACTGTTTGCATTTGAAGTGAACATTTAAAAGTTATAGAACCATTTCAAATGATTCTGATGAATGTTTTGTACTTTAAAACTCAACTTTTTCTTTATAAACTACAAAGAATCCTATAATGAAAAAATAAAAACAAACCTTCAAAGTCTGAGATAATTCCCTCCAAATGCGCATTGACATTAGAATCAGACATTTTGAAGCTGACTCTGCGGGATCAAAGCAACCTTTCCCTGCAAGGCGAAACTCTCTCAGACTTTGTGCTCTCCAGCTCCCAAACAAATCCCAAATTAGGAGGTAATGGGGGAGGAAAAAAGAGAAAGCGTTCGGAGCGGTCCCCAGATCCAAGCCCACGACTTTCTTAAAGGACCAACTGAGTTTTTCCCACTTCCTCCAGCTCTCTGAACACAGCAGACCTCAGAATGAGAAACCGATGACAACCCCCCACCCCCACTCGCTCTCTTTCACTCTCTCACTCCTTCCCTCTCTCCTCCCTCTCTCTCTCTCTCTGACCGAGTCGCTTGGCTTCTAACATGAGTTATTTGAGTCAATGCTCAAATTTTACTTTCCAACCCGCCCCCCGAACGTGCCGAAACCAGGCTCTTTTGCAATTGTAGAAGAGATAACATGAGTATTTCTAGATTAAGCTCATTTTGATTGGGTGACGTGGGCGGAGAAGTTCTGAAGAGTTCGGTCCGTACGAGAAGTGGAGGGCAGCGGCACATATTTCATCACAACCCTGAGGACAGCACGTCTGCGCTTGCGACTTCCCCAGTAGTTTCCTGAATTCGAGCCTGGGGCCACCAGCGCTCCTCGTAGCAGAGGGGAGGATGGTCTGAGGCCATGGGGTGTCATAAATCAGTGACCTCATCTACAGGACTCCATCAGAGCTGGTTTCTCCCCACACCTTCTGCTAAATACGTTTTCATTTCATTCAGACATTATCAGCTCTGGCTACAGTTGAAGAGCTGGTTTTGTTTACAGATTCGATCTGCTAACTGCAGATATGGTGCTGTGTGACTGGTTTGTTGGATTTTTAATGGAAAAACTGTTTGTAACACTGACTGTTGGGAAATTCTATGAGATGGAGGGTGACCTGTTGCACTGAGGTCTGAAGTGTCATGGGCTAGAACCTACAAAAACAGGAAAGTCAAGCTGTATGCGACTAATCATACAGCAGATTTCACAGCTCTTCAGGCATGTCTAATGCAAACACCAGGTCTTCTGTATACAGACTTGCAAACACACATATACACACACACCACACAAATCCGGTAAGGGAGGAGATGAAGAGAGTCTGTTAGAGGAATAGGAATGATCTGAAAAGTTTCAGAGGGGGCATATGGATTAACCTTGTCAGACTGACTCATGAATATTAATTTGATCAAGCAATGTACACCCAGACATCCTAACTAATTTGCTTGTTATTCAGAAGGAAGCATAATTCATTTTCTCCTGTTTTCTAGTTATATTCCTGATTTGACAACAATATACTACTGATATAGATATTTATTGCAAACATATAATGAGGCACACTTTAGGTGTTTTAAGATTAAAAAATAAAAAAATCAATTAATACTGTTATTCAGCAAGATGATTAAAGCAGGTCAAAAGCAGCAAAACATTATAATGAATAAAACATATTTTAAATAAATGCTGTGCTTTTAAACTTTCTATTCATCAAAGAATCCTGAAAAAATGTATCACGGTTTCCACAGAAATATTAAGCAGCACAACTGTTTTCAACACTTATAATAATCAGAAATGTTTATTGATCAGCAGATCAGCATATTAGAATGATTCTGAAGGTACGCGGACAGCAGATGGGTAATGATTCTGAAATACAGTTTGCCACTGGACAGCAATAAAATACATTTTTTAAATAATTCAAAATTAGAAAAACAGTTATTTTAAAGGTAAATAATATTTCACCATATTATTTACAATGATTTTTTACTGTATTTCTGAACATTGAAGTGAAAAAAAAAACAGTAAAAAATTTTTTTGAAGTGTGTAGATAATTAGCTTGTAGCATGTAGCTAACTACTTTTTCAAAATGCTGGCTATGTAATTTAACTGTCATCTGTGACACAATTCTGGACAACATTGGCACACCACCACACACGCAAAAATTCCAAGAAATTGTTCATTCATAAAATTAAAAAGAGCAGTATAACCACTAGATGTCGCTGTAACACACAATATGCGCAAACGTTTGTGGAGTTTGACACTCGTGTAAGAATGCCAGTCTCAATTCTAGCACCAACTCTTGCATGTAAAAGCTGATATGAAATAATTAACACTGGCATAATTCCTTCTTCAGACGGTGAGATCTCACATGCTGTGTTGTGGAGAGCTGTACCAGGCTGAAAGAGGCTTCTGTAAACAAATGCTGTCAGAAGCCATAACTCATTCCACACCGACATACCACAGAGAGAGAGAGATCCCTGACACTGGAAAATGTAAACAATCACTTGAATATTGGCTTCCATTTAGGTGGGACCTGTAAGTAGCATGTGATTTACATTACATTCGTGTTGCTAGGTCTCCAGATGTGTATGAATTGTCTGTAGAACTGTGAATTTAGTGCCTAAGCATAGCTGCAGTGTCCTTCTCCTCCTCCCTGAGCCTCTGCATGTTTACACACTGCCTCAGATCACCAGTCAGGCTATCCCAGGACCCCATTACACTCTCCAGCAGCAGAACATCTGGAGTGGAGTCCACTCAGATTTACTCTCTCAGTGTTTCTTTGCCTGTGAGGTAGACGAGCAGTAGAATGTGCAAGGACCTGTAACCTTTGTTCTCAGAAGGCACATAAATCTGACCAGAATCATCATTCAGACCAACGTGCCAAGTGGATAGTTTTTAGGGATGAAAAGTGTATTGAGAGCAACTTCAAAAAAATAAAATTAAAATAAATTAGTACATTTATAGAAGTTCCTTTCAAAATCCACTGTGTTATTTACATGTAAAGAAATAGATATTATTTTTATTTATCAGACACACCACACACACACACAACAACATATATGCTACAAAGTGATGCAAGTATTGATAAGTTTACTCACCGATCAAAGCTTTCCAAATGCATTGGCACCCTTTAGCAGATACTGTTGCATGTAACAGGCAGACGTCTTTTTTTTTTTTTTTACATGCACACACAGAAGGGGTCCTGCTGAAGGTTCTTGTTACTTCAATTTACTTCTTGTTTTGATCTTGTGTGAAGGATTTTTATATAGTACATGATGTTTTATAGATGTGAGACTCTTTTGGCTGTTGACAGAAAAGCAAGATCGTTAGTCCACGAGGTTTTAACACCCTTGGTATATTTATAATTTCATCAGAGAATAAATAATAGGATTAAAGGATAATATATATTGATGTAGTTATATATCCTCAGAGTATGAGCATATGTTATATACGCTATTGAAATACAGGGTCAGCACCTGACTGTACTGTGTGAGAGGTGTTTACCCTACAGGTGTGGTAACGCCACACACTAAACCAACGAATATGGTCAACAGCATTTGATGTCATAATGCTCTTAAAGGGGTCATATGCACTTAAAGGGGTCATATGATGCTATTACGTTTTCTCTCTTTCGGCGCCTGCCCGCTCGCACCGGCCACCGACCCCCCCAAGATCCCTAAATGGTTGGCAACAGATAAAGTTCTACAAAACCAAAAAGAGATATCTAAGAAAAGTTACGATATCGGCGGAACCCACGCTCCCTACCTAAAACGTCTCGTTTAACACGCCCCCACAGGTCTACGTCACTATCTGGGAAGATTTGCATAACACCGCCCAAATGTTCACACAAAGAAAGAAGACGTAACTTTATTGTTGCTGTCGCCGCCATGTCGTGAAGACGCTGTGTTTCTCGTTGTGAAAGCGAAAAATACTTTGTTTGGCCTTCCAAAAGACGACACGACTAGAAATCAGTGGTTAAGTTAATTTACAAACACTGTTCCAGAACAGTTCAACCCAGATATTCAGATGTGTGCAGCACAATTTTATGGAGGACTGTTTACTGATCCTGGGAGAGTAGATTACAATGCCAGCTGTTCTGACTCAAAGACTGTAAATACGTTTTTATATTTAAAGGATTTGCCAGTGATGATTCAAACGCGAGTTTGAGCAGTGTGGAGTAGCTTTTGTTGTTTGTCATTTCTCCGATCACAATGCAGACATGGTTAGTAACACAGTATAAAGGGGAGCCCTAGTACTAGACTGCTTGAAACTGGCACAGTTTAGACCATAAAGCAGTACGGCAATTTAAACCATTGTTTCTCATTTGAAATCAGACGTAATACAATGACATCAAAACATGACAATTTGATAAAACAAGAAAGCTGTCTACGTGTATTACTGATGTAAACTTTCATAGTTTTTATGTAATGTATTTATTGATGGTTTTTTTCTTTTCTCTTTATTCATTGTAATTTGCTATCTCTTTTTTTTGTTGTTCACCCATGTCTACTGTAAATGTGTTGAATTTGAGGAAATAAAATAAATAAAAAAATCACAACATGGATTCAGATGTGCTTGTACTGTGTCTTTTGTGATGGTGTCGAAAGCGTCTGGAAAGGAGAAGCATGTGAGTTCACCCTATTCTACGGACTAGGAATGAGCGTGGAGAGCTTCAGGAGCTTCGGCTGGATGAGGATCACCACAAGGAGTACTTTCAGGAGCTCTGTCATATTTTATTACCATTTTTAAAACTATAGCGAATAAACCGTGATAATGTGAGAAATGATGAAGGTGTCTGAATAAATTTTGGTTTGACCGTATCTATTTACATTGTTTATGAGGCGTACAGTTTTCCTTTAAATAGGTCATTTTACAGTTCGGAGAGTGTGCAACATAAGTCTAAATAGATTCTGAAAAATTAAATATAGGAAATACGAACAACCTTAAGAATTTTATAATAATACTATTGTGTATGGGTCATTAATTTTACTCTCTCTCTCGCTATCTCTCTCTCTCTCTCTCTCTCTCTATATCGTCTGTCCTGTTTCCATTGACACCGCGACCATGCAGCTTTTTTTTTAGTAGAATTTATATTGTAAAGATGATTATATAAAATAGGACTCTGCATAGTTATTCACGTGATTGGAATGCGCAGGTCAAGTTCACCAACCTGAAACTGGGAACGCACGCTATGCAAAATTTCGCATACGCTGCGTTTCCAACGTGACTGGAAGTCAATGGAATGGTGAAAGTCAATGAACTAAACGGCGGGTGACCGCCCTTCAGTCATTATTAATCGTATTATGTATGTCCCACTGGAGCACACATGCCGAGTTAATGGGTTTTAATGTTTTTGTCTTGTCGCTCCGGCCGGACAGGGCATCACAATATGGTAAGAGTTTTAACATTTCCGTCACACGCTTGAGGTCTTCAGCCAATCACAACGCACTGGATAGGCTGGCCATCGAGCACACCTCGCTCTTTTCAGACGATGAGTTTGAAAAAATCGAGCGTTTCAGATAAGGCCGAGGAACGAGGAGAACAATAATGTACAGGTGTGGAAAAAAATGTTTTAACCCTTTAAAACCCGCATAAACACAAATTATTACACCCAATACACAAAATAATGTTCTTTTTAGCAACATCATATGACCCCTTTAAGTTTTCATGCCCTGACATTTAGATCTTCTTATGGTCTTTTAATTTTGAAAATCAGAGTTAATTCACAAATAAGAGATGTCTTTGCATGTGCTTACATGTCCAAACTACAAGTGGACACATTAAAAAAAAAAAAAAAAATTGGAACCGAGATGTGATGCCAGTTGTAAAAACACATGAAAACTATGGTTCTATCGAGTGCAAATTGAGAACAAAGATCTTCTTGAGAGTAATTAAAATGATAGGTTCAGTCTTAATTCTGTATGTGCCAGACACTGATTGTTGTGCAATTGCAATCATTAAACACAGGCGGTTTTCTGTTTGGGTGGGTCTTTCTGATTAATTGATTTAAAAATATAATTCACAGACACATTTGAGTCATCAATGAGTAGTGTTTATAGTAGTCCTGCAAATACATGAAAAATGATGAAAAAGGGGAAGGGAGAGGGTAAAAGAACAACATTGACCAACACAGAACATGTTTAGTGAGTCAAAATACAGCAGGAGTACAGTTTCTAGACAAGACTAGACCTGACACCATCCCTCGAAAAGATCAGGCACATCGTTATATTTCATTGTTTGGCTTATGAATGGCTGTGAACTAGGGCTGCAAGATTATGACAAAAATCATAATTGTCGAATATTCCCTTGAAAT
>JADLZN010003326.1:0-260515 GCA_018155175.1 Sinocyclocheilus anophthalmus
AAAAAATAGACAGACAACAATAAATATGACTCACACACACAGCGCTTCGCTGAATGACAGAAAGCTTACGCTGGCTCCGCCGCACGTGCTTTTATAACTTCCCGGTCATGACGTCACCCGCCCGTGAAGTCTCGCCCAGCTATTGGACTGATTTCACATATGATTCAGAGCGTGGTCACAGAAGGCGTCCCGTAGCGTTTTGTAGACGCATGATCGAGTTCCTGAAGAGGAACACACATTCAAATTTATTCTCAATACTTCAATTTATTCATAGGTAAAAATATATTATATAGGCATATGTTGAGGGGAGTTTCAACCCTTTAACCAATGGGGATATAGATGACATACATATAGGATGTTGGCCAAGAACATGTGTTATATAAAATGACCACATGTACAGAAAAACATGGACATATTAAGAATAGACTTTGGCGAAGGATGCTGAACTCTCTTCATAGTTCATCACGAACCCCATTACCTTAGAGTCCTAGCTATCGTGTCCTCATTTGAACATTTGAACCCAGAAAAGCTAATGCATACATGTGCTCATGCGTACCTCGAATATGAGTAAGATATATTAAAACATAATACAAGAGAGAGAGAAACAGATAGAGGAGGGGGATTCAGAGAGAAAACAACAGTGTGCTGTACAGGGAGGGCGAGCAGAGAGGGAGAGAGAAGAAAAGGAGGGGGGAAACATCTGGAACCAATACAGACAGAGAATGTTTTCTCACAATATTTAAAGAGTTTTTATATTTAAAGCAAGTTTTTTGGGCAGTGTAGAGTAGGGCTTGTTGTTTGTAATTTCTCCGATCACAAATGCAGACATGGTTTTATGTTTACGCCGCACGATGCAATGCAACGCGTAAAAAGACAGTATAAGTCATTATAATCCATAATTATGTCCCCACTGGATGCAACAAATGCCTCGTTTATAATGGGTTTGAATGTTTTTGTCTCATCGCTCCGGCCGGACAGGGCATCACAGTATGGTAGGGGCGTAACATTTCCGTCACATGCTTGAAGTATTCGGGCAATCACAACACACTGGATAGCTGGCCAATCAGAGCACACCTCGCTTTTTCAGACCGATGAGCTTTGTAAAAAACATCAATTCAGAAAGGCGGGGCAGAGAGGAGAAACAATAATACAGTATGTGGAAAAATAATGTGTTTTTTGAAACTTAAACTGCATAAACACATTTCATTACACAAAATAATGTTTTTTTAGCAACATCATATGACCCCTTTAACCAAACCTACAGCACAACAGATGAAGGTCAGGTTTGATCCCAACTGAACCCATTAGACCACAGAGAAGGCAAAGAGAAAATTCATAATTTTGCTAAAAAAATGAAAAAGCACAGTTTTTTTTAAGCAAAAAGACAAGCTGTCATTGGAACAGAATCAATTCATATTCATGAGGTGAGAATTTGACGTTGTACGCACATCTTCTCGGTCAAATTTCACCGAATTTGTTCGTAGGAAGGATTCCGTGATTCATCTGAGTAGCCTACTCGCTCTCTTTTTTAAATTAATTTGTTCTTTTGTATTTATATTTATCTGGTTACACTACACTACTTTTAGCATTATGTTTCAACTTTTAGAAATCAGAATGTTGTATGTTTTTCAGAATGTATGCAAATGTATGTTTTCCAATTTGATTCCATCACTGGCCTAATAGTCTCATTGGGCCTCATTTACGAAACGAACGTACGACAGAAAATTGGGCGTACGGTCGTTTCAACGCAAAACTTGGAATTTATCAATATGGACGTGAGCGGTGGCTACGATCAAATCTCACGTCTGGTCTCAGCTCACGTACGCAAGTTTTTGAGTTACCTGAACCTGCGCAGAGCATAGTAAATACGGTGGAGAATTGTAGAATGACAGCATTTTGTTCATTTTTATATTTCTGACCGTCAAACGAAGCTCATTAGTCGATCATTAACCAATCAGATTAGAATGTCTTTTTTGGTGTTGTTTTGTACAGGGCTTTAGCTTTATATGCGCGAATAGCAGCATAAACAAGACCGTGAGGATTCAATCGTCGCATCATGCACCTGCAGCGCTTCTGTGAAAGGAGAAAACAGAAATTAAGTCTATAAAAGGAATAAAATAAATAGGATCACACAAAATATATAATAGGCTATAATATAATTAAAAGATTAACAAAAGGGAAAAAAACACTGTGCAACAAGTATAGGCTATGCTCGTTTTTGTGACACTCTTAATGCATTTAATTATTTTCTTTATGTCTTTATTTGATTTAATCCATCTGATCGCACAGGCGCCTCACGCACACACAAACAACATTAGTTCTAGCGTTGCTTGACATTTCAGCCATTCATCATCAAACTAAAATGCAGTCAACCAAACATAAAAGTAACACTGTTTATTTGAAAAGGTCCTCTGTAAAATCAGCGTGCAGCGCCCAAACAAAAAAATTTTTGCCATAAGGATTTTATGCTGATATTAGAACATGAGTGAAGTATAAAACCATGTTTAGGCTGCATAATGAATAATAGTAATGCAAACAAATGTTACAAATATGGCAAAAAATGGAAACATTTGGATTCTTGTGGTATGAGACAGGCTCGTGAGCCCAATGCCGTTTCAGTTTTGCTTGACATTTGTATGCTGTTTATAATGAATGCCACTATAGCCTAATTTGTGTTTTATTTTACAGTTAAAAATATAATTTTATAACTACTTATATATATATATTTATTATACTTATACTTATTTAATGAAAAATTCATGTTCTGTTCATGAATACCGTTAAATTTAAAATATTTGTTGTAGAGTGAGGGGAACTAAATAGGCTGTTTATATTTACCAGTATTTTAATATACATATAAATTACATATATTAATGTAGCCTAATTGTTTGCAATTAGGCCTACAAGGTTAACGGGTGTTTTTGGAGTAAGATCAATTTCTCTTTAGCGAGATTACTTCCTCTTTTTGGCCGGGTTTCGTTTCTCCGTGTCGTAAACTCTAGGGCGAGGCTTCTAAACCTGGGTGTTTTTAAGGGCGTGACATTCAAATGACGATAGTTTTCTGGCGCCACATTTATCAACATGCGATCATTCGTACGATGAGATCGGCGGCATACGAATGTTTCATAAATCACACGTGAACTCTTTCGTAAGTTGATTTGTGCGCACAGATCTGCGCTCGTTTCAACGTTAGATTGATAAATGAGGCCCATTGTGTTTTTTCCCTATAAATGTTACAGCGTCATATATTTTTTTTATATTATGTTGTCAAATGTTGCTTTGTACATGGTAATAATTTCAAGCATGTGACTGACCTTACAGGATTATTCCTAAACAGATGTTCTCTCTTATAAACAGCACAGTTATTTCCGAACGGTTCGCGGATCGGTTCGATTGAATCACTCGTTAGCGAGTGGCCCACTGAACTGGAAACGGAGCCCGTGATTCAGCGCCGCCTCTCGGCCGTCTGCAGATCGCGTCTGCTCCACAATTTCTTCTGAAGCGAAGCCCCGCCTCTGACCATCGCAAATCTGTGTATGTGAGAGATGAGCAGGAGAGAAAGCCGTCCGGACCGTGTGCATGAGAAGTGAGGTCCTCGACCATCGCAGTCCAGCTTGAGCGTCGGTTCGGTGATGGCCGCGGCTGTGGAGAGAGGAGGGGTCCGAGCCGCCTTCATGAACCCGGGTGTCGGTGCACCCACTCCCGCTCCCGCCGCCGCTGCTGCGCCCGGAGGATCAGCCATGGCCGGAGCTGGGGGCTCGGGCTCGGGCTCGGGTGCGGCGGGTTTGAGTCCCATCATGCCTGTGCCTATGAATTTATTTGCAACGTGGGAGATTGACCGCTCATCTCCGAGCTGTGTTCCGAGGTAACGTACATCAAACCTAAATAAAGCTGCAGTATTTATCAAGCACTAATGCATTTGTTTGCCTGCATGCTTTTCTGTGCATGCAACATGAGCGTTAACTTGCGCATGTTATGCTGAAGGAGGTCAAAACAAAACTCGTGCATTCAGTGTTGTGATGGTAATGTGTTATGACACATGGAAACGTGTTCGTTTTATGCACTTTTATGTTGGCAAGTGTCTATATGAACAAAATATGACCGGATTTGTGTGCATGTTTCGTAAAGCGGGTCACAACAAATCAGATTGATGCAATGTTGAGATGCTGGAAAACGTAATATTTGGATACATAATGACATGTGTCAGAGAGTTTATATAGGTGCATTTCTTGTGTGTTTAGTTTGGTTTATATACACAGAAAATCACAATTAGTCAACATGTTTTGGGTGTCTAAAACACTAAAGTTAAAAACATTGCAAAGACAGGGCAGTGCTTTAATGCTTAGTTTAGGTGACCTGAAAATTTACTTTCAGAGCCTGTGATCAACAACTATATATTTATGAAGGGTTTTTTAGTGCCTCATTTCAATATCTTTCTTCTGATATATGCCATCAACATGCCATTTTGTCTCATTAATATCAATTAAGTGCAACCTTGCATATATTTACTGAAAATTCTTGTTTTGGTTTCAAAATGAGGATGGAGCATGTTTTTAAAAAGCCTGTGTTCAATGCATGGAAGCTATTTAAGTCTGAAGCAATCGGTGGTCTCAAAAGCCCTTTTGTATTCATTACAGTCAAATCAATGTAAATTTGAGCTTGTTATAATGACCGTGAGTGTCATTTGTTTGTAAAAAAAGATGCATATTCAGGCTTTTGAAGGAAGTTAGTCACAATTATTATCTGCTATTAACAGTTTTCATGTACGATTCTGTTATTATCAGTTTTAAACAGTTATAAATGCTGCATTACATGATTATAGCTGTTGTTGACTATATAGAAAGCCAGCGTATCTCTTAGGGTTTGATCAAATCACTTTTGCCCTGCTTGACTTGTTTGTAAGAGAAAGCATCATCCCAATATTTACAATATCTGTACGTTATTCCATTTCCTCTTTGCCCAATGAATGCATGATGCATTTTGTCCGAATGACCCAAACCACATCCTGTATTATGAATTTAAAACCCAGTTCTTCAGTGAACATCACCATAACAGTGAAGTTAAAAGATTGGCAAGATGCTTTACACATTCAAGGCTAGTAGGTGATTCTGTCACAAAGCTCATTTTAGCATTACATTTACGTTTTCATTGAAAAACCTGGCAACACTTTAGTTAAGGGACCAATTCTCTCTGTTAACTAGCTGCTTTTTACATTAGCAGAAGATTATATCATATGTTGTTTTAGGACTTTAAAGCACATAATAATGCCTTATTCTGCATGACCATATTTTAGCTCCCTTAATCCACCTCATACCTAAACTTAACAACTACCTTACTAACTATTAATAAGCAGCAAATTAATTTACTGAGGGAAAAGTCATAGCTAATAGTGAGAATTGTCATGAATATTAAAGTTCACAATCTGGGAATCTAAAACATAATACATTGATGCAACTGTTTCATATATTTACAGGCAGTTTATACAAAAATCTGGTCATGGATGCTCATTTGTCAATACAGCGCTAAATCCGTGCTAAAATGAAATAAGATACTTAATGAATTTGCTTAATTATGCTTTGTGTCTAATATTTATATAGTAATTATGCTTTCGTATATTTGCAATGTATCACAAAGTTTTTTACAGGGGTGTAAGAAAATAGACTGTATATATGATATTTCATTTGGCAATCTGTTCAGACCTCGTACAGCCAACAAACGGAACTCTATACTATCGATATATTGTCACTAAACGAAAATAAATGTGTTCTATAACACGATTTATTGGCATTAGCCTCCTGCCCTGGTCTGTTGCGAGACGTTATTAATCCCGACCCCACGCTTGTCTCATTAGTCTCGTATCCACCTTTAAACAGTTTTGACAGGATTTTATACCCCTGCCATACGGGCCCCACACAGCTAATGTTAGCCGTTCCACATATCACAGGGTGCATATTAATTAAATCGAGAATCGTTCTGTGTCCGAAAAAGTTCATTTATTTCAGTAATTTCAACTCAAATTGTGAAACTCGTGTTAAATAAATTCAATGCACACAGACTATGAAGTAGTTTAAGTCTTTGGTTCTTTAAATATTGATGATTTTGGCTCACATTTAACAAAAAAAAAACAATTCACTATCTCAACAAATTAGAAAATGGTGACATGCCAATCAGCTAATCAAACTCAAAACACCTGCAAAGGTTTCCTCAGCCTTCAAAATGGTCTCTCAGTTTGGTCAAGGCTACACAATCATGGGGAAGACTGCTGATATGACAGTTGTCCAGAAGACAATCATTTACACCCTCCACAAGGAGGGTAAGCCACAAAATTGCATTGCTAAAGAAAGTGGTTGTTCACAGAGTGCTGTATCAAAGCATGTTAACAGAAAGTGGAGTGGAAGGAAAAAGTCAACTCAACCAACCAACCGAGAGAACCGCAGCCTAATGAGTATTGTCAAGCAAAATCGATTCAAGAATTTGAATTGAATTGTGAACTTCACAAAGGAATGGGGGCTGGGGTCAAGGCATCAAGAGCCACCACACACAGACGTAGGAATTTGGCTACAGTTGTTGTATTTCTCTTGTTAAGCCACTCCTGAACCAAAGACAACGTCAGAGGCGTCTTACCTAGGCTAAGCAGAAGAAGAACTGGACTGTTGCCAAGTGGTCCAAAAGTTCTCTTTTCAGATGAGAGCAAATTTTGAATTTAATTTGGAAACCAAGGTCCTAGAATCTGAAGGAAGGGTGGAGAAGCTCATAACCCAAGTTGCTCGAAGTCCAGTGTTAAGTTTCCACAGTGTGTGATGATTTGGGGTGCAATGTCATCTGCTGGTGTTGGTCCTTTGTGTTTTTTGAAAACCAATGTCACTGAACTTGTTTACCAAGAAATTTTGGAGCACTTAATGCTTCCTTCTGCCGACCAGCTTTTTGAAGATGCTGATTTCCTTTTCCAGCATGATTTGGCACCTGCCCACACTGCCAAAAGAACCAAAAGCTGGGTAAATGGCCATGGTGTTGGTGTGCTTGACTGGCCAGCAAACTGAACCCCATAGAGAATCTATGGGGAAATGTCAAGAGGAAGATGAGAGACACCAGACCCAAAAATGCAGATGAGCTGAAGGCCACTGTCAAAGCAACCTGGGCTTCCATACCATCTCAGCAGTGCCACAAACTGATCACCTCCATGCCATGCCGAATTGAGGCAGTAATTAAAGATAAAGGAGCCCCTACCAAGTATTGAGTACATGTACAGTAAATGAACAAACTTTCCAGAAGGCCAACAATTCACAAAAAAAAAAATTTTTATTGGTCTTATGAAATATTTTAATTTGTTGTGAATTGGTGGGTTTTTGTTAAATGTGAGCCAAAATCATCACAATTAAAAGAACCAAAGACTTAAACTTACACAGACTTAATTCAGTCGCGCGGGCATTGCATTTATTTAATATACGAGTTTCACAATTTGAGTTTAATTATTTAAATAAATGAACTTTTCCACGACATTCTAATTTATTGAGATGCACCTGTAGTTCGCTGCTAGTAAGGGAGGATGAAAGAATTGTTCCAGTTCCCGTTTCGGTGTACAAAGCTGAAGTGTGGTGTCATTTGGGCTTTTAACGTCCACCGCAGGACCGTGGTGCGGCGCCGCCTCAGTTCCGCCACTTGCCGCGTCCAGAAAGAGCCTTCATTCGCGGCGGGCGGTAGGGTCGGCTGCAGCTTTCACTCGTGGTGGGAGCGTTTTGTGCAGTTGGAGCGGTGCTCGCGTCACGGTCTCGGCGATTCCACGCGGAACATAAATACAAACTGAAAAACCTGTGAAATCCAAGTGGAAAGGTTCTGAGAATGTTTAACATCTGTATTTATTTTATTGTTTTAAAATTGTTTTGTTTTCTTTAGAAATCCTGCAAGCACTTTATTTTTCATTGATATTAAGCAGATGTAATTATTTTGTTCAGATCAAAATGTTATGACATTGTTACCATTGTAAACTTAAAATGTGAACCTCTGTGAAGCAGGGTCTAAAAATATATATGGTCTTTTTATAAAATACATATTATACATTTAACTAAAGGATCCTGCAAGAACTTTAATTTTCCCCCCTTGACTCGTACTGCACAAAAAGTTCAATAACGTTGTATGTTACAGGGACTGATTATTGCACATGCAGATCCCACTGTGTTCTGGTTTATCATGGTATTACTTATGTATTTATGTATTGCCCAAGGTTGCTGTGGTGGTGTGTTCTTTTATAACAGCTTTCCTAAAAATATATCCTATTCCAAAAAGAAAATATCCCAAATATCCCGGCTACAGTAAACCGGTATCATGATACGTATCGTATCACCAGATTCTTGCCAATACACAGCCCTATTTTTTTATTTAAATATGTAGCATGTGTGGATGTGTGCCACTTCTCTGTTGTTTTTTTCTGTTATTTTGGATGATGGTTCAGTACAGCGAGTAACTGTCTTACTAAAAGCAAACCTGGTGGCACATTAAGCTCCACAGAGAGCCGTGATAACTCGTGGGACCAGATTAATCAGCCCGGCCCAGATGTGTCTCGATGGCTTTGGTAATAAGAACAGGATGCTTCCTGAGACTCGGGGGGTCCCTCAGCGGTTCACAGCTCCAGATCTGACGCTGCAGGCCGCCCCCGAGTCCTCTCAAAGAAAGGGCAAATGAGAATTCGGCTCAAATGCCAAAGCTGTTTGCTTCATTTGTTTTGCTTCATACAGCATGCTGGACGTCCAGAGGAACTACAGCTGAGTCTCTGTACTGATTAGGGTTGTGAATCAAGAGCTAGAACATGCTTTCATGACCTTCAGTTTAATTGAGTCATTTAATAAAATAAAAAGACTCTAGATACAAATACAATAAGTTGACATCCCATCTTTTTACAGATATTGCACTGATATTGAGAAGTGATATGATAACATTATATTAAGGTGATGTAGTTACATGTTCTTACTATAGTAATATCAGTAAATTATGCATAATTACAAGCAGCTAACCCTACATCAAACCCTAACCATATTCCTTACTTTATTAATTAATATATTTATTTGTGTAATTACACTGTAATAATGTCACCTTTAAATAAAGTGTAACCATGTTCATTTGTGGCCACAAAATCTTTTTTCCCTGAATCGGTTTGAGCTGTTCTCATCTTCTCAGCTTTCTCAAAGCTGCTATAAGAATTGTTAAGGAACTGGTTTACTGGAATTGAATTAATCCATAATCTTTAAATTCTTTGCAATTCACATCATTAGTGTCAATACAATTATATATAAATTCTTATTTTTTCCCCCACGATATTTCATTAAACCTTTAGATCATTGTATTAAAGTGCCCCTATTATGGGTAATGAAAGGTTCATATTTTGGTTTTGGGAGTCCCACGTATGCCGTGCTGACGAGACGTGAGACGTGCGACGATGTGTCGCTTTATTAGACAGACGTGGTCATAAGACAGGCAGGGTCAAACAGTGGCAAACAGGAATATGGTGGGCAAGACACAAGAATAATCCTAGGACTAGTAAAGGTCAACGAACGCTGAACAGAATCAAAAAAGGGCGAGACTAAAGGGATAAATCCAAGAAACGAGGCTTTTAAGGATTCAGAAACCCAGAAAACAGAAAAGGCAAGTCTAGGCTAAGGCAGGGTAAACTAACAAGGACTCTGTAGTGTAGCTATCAAATGATAAGGATCTAAACAATACTCGGCGGTGGAAGGGATCAGGTGAGTGTTTCAAATACGTAGGTGTAGTGATAGCGAAAAAGTGTGTGTCGTTAGTGCAGTGGATGATGGGATATGTAGTCCGTGGTGATGTGCAACAGTGTGTAGTGCGTGAGTCAATGAAAATGGAAAGGGTGACTTCTGATGGCTAGCAGAAGGAAGTTCATAGACCTACGGATACGTAACCAGAGCCCCCCCACCCGGCCTTCCCAGACGCTCCAAACACTTTACGTTCGGAGGTCGGTGGAGTGGAGGCGGACAGGGGGAGGGTATGATGGAGGGCAAGGTCCAACTGGAAGTGGAGAGAACAGATGAAATGGGGCGAACAAGCGGAAATAGTAGAGAGCCAGGTCGAAGCCAGCTTACAGGGGCGAGCAGGAAACACAGAGCCAGACAGACCACACGGCGGTTGCAGCGGGACCACCACGGCCGGAGCAGAAGACCACCACGCCTTTGCGGAGCAGAAGACCAACAAGGCGGATAGCAGCGGTATCACCAAGGCGGACGCAGAAGGAACAGGGAACCTCCCCGGTGAACCACACCTATCAGGAGACCATGGCGGAGACTGTATCAACGAGAGAGCAGAGACAGACAACAAAGACAGAACATTGGGGTTGACAGACAAGGCTGAGTGTTCAGAGGCAGCCTCCTTGGCTGGGTCGGGACAGGACAAAAGTTCACAAACGACCTCTTTGGCAGACACAAAGCACACAAAGAAATCACTAACGGCCTCCATAGCCGTGACAGGCGGATGAGGATTACCCCGACGGCTCCATAAGCCGGACAGGATGAGTAGGGAGTCGCATACTGGTCCATATAGACGCTGACAGGCAGAGCTTTCACGGGCAGTTCGCAAAACAGCTTAGTGGCGTGGACATGACGAACCAGGGAGTTCGCTTAAACGGCCTCTATGGCCGGACAGTGATGGGCATGAGGGTTTACCGACGGATCCCTCTGAGACCTGACAGAAAGGCCCAGAGAGTGCATAGCGTTTCCGCGCCTACTTTGGCCGGTAAATAATACAGGCACAGAGTCATATGGTGGCCCCTCATGCCGGAACAGGAAACTCAGAGGTTCATAGATGGAGGTACTTGGCCGGACACAGACCACAGGCAGAGAGCGCAATAGGCGCGCTCTCCTTGGCCGGAACAGGACAGGATGCAGTTTTTTGTGTTGCCTGCGGGCCCCACCACGCAAGGAGCTGACGACGCCCAGAGAACCGCCGTTGCGGGAGGTTATGCAGAATGCGCCGCCACCTCGAAGAGACTTGCCAGTGGGTACCATGGCCTATGGGAGCCCACAAGCAGTCGGACACGTACCTCGGGAGGTTCTCCGCAGCGCTAAGCCTGTCAAATCTGAGATGTTGTACAGCCGTTTGCGCGCCCGCTGCCTCTAGAAAATACGGCGGTGGAGTACGTGGCCAGCACTGCACACATAAAGTCTGATCCCAATTGTGGTGAAGCGCTACAGACAGGGGAAATAGTCCGAAACTGTAGGGCTTGAAAGCACTGTTTAGGGATGCATAGCCTGCAGCGTGCCGAACAAGTGGTGTTCCCCCATGCTGGAAGACAGTCTGGATACTGAAAGCCATCTGACTGATGATCTTGGGTGTAACCAGATAAGGACGTGGACTATGATCTGAGATGATCGGCTGGGAGCCAACGTGATTCTGGAGATGATCAGCTGGGATGTGAGTGATCTCGGTGATAGCGGAGAACGTGACGTGGCTCTGGACAAACAGCTGAGACGTGACGAGGCTCTTGATGAACAGCTGAGATGTGACGAGGCTCTTGAAGATCAGCTGTGACTTGACTAGAGTTATGAAGACTCAGCTGTACTGTGGAACACTTGGATGGCCTCATGAAGACACTGGACATAACTTGTACTCCGAAGATCATGTGGACTTGACTTGACTCATGACGATCAGTTGTGACTTGACTTGACTCGTGACGATCAACTGTGACTAGACCCGATTCAGGAAGATCAACTGTGACTAGACTTTACTCAGGAAGATCAGCTGTGACTAGATTTGTCTCAGGAAGATCAACTGTGACTAGATTTGTCTCAGGAAGATAAACTGTGACTAGACTCGACTCAGGAAGATCAGCTGTGACTTGACTTTACTCATGACGATCAGTTGTGACTTGACAAGACTCATGAAGATCAACTGTGACTTGACTACTAGAATAAGGAGACTGAATTGTACCTTGACTGACTCATGTTACGATCATATTGTGACTTGACTAGATCATGACTATCAGCTGTGAATTGATCTAGACTCATCGATATAAACTGTGACTTTGATTGGACTTGTGATGATCAACTGGACTAGCCCACTCGACCCTAGGAAGATAAACAGGTGACTAGACTCGATCAGAAGACCTGTTGTGCACTCTGGATAGATCAATAATAAGAACCTGTGACTTGACCCGGGACTCGTGTTGATCAACTGTGATTTGACTGAACTCAGGGAGATCAGCTGTGATTTGACTGGACTCATGAAGATCAGTTGTGACTAAACTTGACTCATGACGATCAACTGTGACCAGACCAGACTCATGATGATCAACCGTGACTAGACTCGACTCAGGAAGATCAACGGTGACATGACTTGACTCGTGAAGATCAGCGGTGACTTGACCAGACTCGTGACGATCAACTGTGACTTGACCTGACTCGTGATGATCAAACTGTGAATTGACGGTGCGTATGTGTCCGTAAGCCCATTTGGGGCACTTCAGGCTCATCTGTCGCCGCCATTGTGTTGAACGTATATAGTGGCGGGCAATTACAGGAGTGAGTGTGGGGTTCGGGGTCTCCGCGTACCCACACGTACAAAGAGCACGAGCCACAACAGTCAACAAAGCAATAGTCCAAAAAACAACCTCAGTGATGAAGCGGACCCTCGCGAAATGAGTTTACATTTTAGCGGCTTGATTACGGCCCCGTACAGATAGAATAGTTATCAAAACATAGTACGGCTAACATATAAGAATTGACTGACAACTGTCCAGATACTCTGAATGTAGGTACTCAGCGAGAGTGCGTGCCTGCATCGAGGGCTAACAACCGCCTTGCAGTATCATACCTAGCCAATGCTATGATAAGCGCTGGATCCTTGTGGGTCCGAGTATGATGTAACGTGGCTGACGAGATGTGAGACGTGCGGATCCATGTGCAAGTTTTATTCACAGGCGTGGTCAGAAATAGGCATGGGTCAGACAATGGCAAACAGGAATATGGTGGACAAGACACAAGAATAATCCTAGGGCTAGCGAAGGTCAACGAACGGCGAACAGAATCAAAAAAGGCGAGACTAAAGGAATAAATCCAGGAAACCAGGCAAGGATCAGAAACCGAGAAAAGGCAAGACTAGGCTAAGGCAGGGTAAACTAACAAGGACTCTGTAGTGTAGCTATCAAATGATAAAAGGCAAAACAATACTCGGCGGCGGGAAGGGATCAGAGTGAGTGTTAAAAAGTGAGTGAGTGATATGAAACAGCTGTGTGCAATCAGTGCTGTGTGCAATCAGTGAAACAGCTGTGTGCAATCAGTGCTGTGTGCAATCAGTGCAATGAATGATGGGATATGTAGTCCGGGATGATATGCAACAGTGTGTAGTGCGAGAGTCAATGAAAATGGAAAGGGTGACCTCTGATGGCTAGCAGACGGAAGCTCATGGACCGGATACGTAACAATAACAAGGAGGTGGAATGCATGCAAGGGCAAAATACTCCTTCATGTCTTATTAATATCGCATTATTTTTATCTTACTGCTCAAAGACTCCCATAACGATTCGCCAACGATTTATTTTCAAACCCCTCCTTTGCGGAGACGCTAAGGTCTAACACGATATTTCTGGTATTTATTACGATAACGATATCAATGACAATAATTCAGGGAATCCTGTTTCTTTAGAGAAAAGTATTATCTTTCCTATTTTTACCCAAAATAGGGTGTTGTGAGCATTACTGAGTACACACGTAATGTAAAGACTGTTTAATTCATACTAGAAGCCGGAGAGCGCTCTTGCACAGAAACTCCACATATCCAAAGCAGAAGTAATACTACTGACTAGGCTACGCTCCAGGAAGCTATCGAGTTATCGCTGAATAAAACGCACCAACGGAGGAGCCAGAAGGGGGAAGGGGGGTTTGGGGGGGGAACGGAGATAGAGACATTTTTACTGATGAAACTTGAGGAAAACAAACATACGATTTCACAAAATATAAGGTTTATCTGTGTTCTTCAATCTTGGGTATTTTTATAAGGAAAGTATATTTATAATGCAATGTTAATCGACATGGCCTTTATCACTGTATATAATACTATCATTCTGTAATACGAAAGTGGCCTGTTGGTGGAAAGTACTGAAAAAATATACTGAAGTAAAAGTACCATTACCTTCCAAAAAATGTAGTGTGAGTAGAGTAAAAGTACTTGTCCAAAAAACTACTTGAGTAAGAGTAAAAGAGTAGCCTATTTAAAAATACTCATGAGTATTGAGTAGTGAGTAATGAGCTGTGGATTCTACCCCCTCATAAAAAACGCTCGTTAAACACGCATATATACATTTTAAAAACGTTCACATTATCTTGTTTGTCATAAAGAATGAAGAATATCTTTCATCCAGCAGTTTTAATTTTGACTGCCAACTCTTTAAAATACATCAAAAAAGCATCGGAAACAGTATTCAGTTGAAAGCGAAAGATTAAAGTTACTTCCTCAGTACCCTCATCCCATTTAAATGTAAAGTTTGAAAAAAACTAGATTTTAAAAATCATGGTAAGGCCACTTGGAGCGCAGCATGCCTGTGGGTGCATCATACATATATTAAGGTTTTAGAAACAAGTACACCTACAACACCATTAAGAAACTCAATACGTCCAGCATTCACACAATTAGTATGGGGTAAATGAAAGCCCATTTTCTATCCAAAATCCGTGACCGTTTGTACAGCGTTGTGCAATAAAGAAATAAGATATGAGCTAAATTCTTGATCACCCTAATGTTCATTTTAACTAAATGCACTTCTAAATGCATGGCATCGGCCATAGATTTTACACATTTACTCGAATTGGTATGCTGATAATACAATTTGTAAGGAAAAATGCATTAAAAAGCGAGGTATTTCTGGGGAAAATTTTTCAAAGGAAAACACACACACACGCATGCCTCTTTACTGTATGCTCGCAGGCAGCGGTCTAAGTGAATCAAGACTTTCTGCATCCCACATACCCTGAACGGAACAAAAGTGTTTTGAACTTGGAAACATTGTTTCCCATGCGCTGATGTGCACTGCTATAATGACCAGGGCGATTGTCATAAAATGGATTTAAAAAATATACATAAAAAAAAAAGTTTATTACGGAGTGCAGTTGTTATTATCATAACGCGCTGGCACAGATGCAGTTCTTTAATGCTTCAAGGTATTAGATAAGGTGGCAGATGGTCCTCACCATTTGTGGTTCCAACACACTTTTTCACGGACGCGCATCACGCGCTTCAAAATAATCAAAAGTCAAATAGTTTAAACAAACGGACTTATCAAGTGACCGATGTTAGATATGCAATGCGAAGAGGTAGACGAGGCAAGCGCAGACTCGCAGATCTCATAAGTGAGTTGGGCGAATTTACCGAACGTGGCACATTGCAGGACGGTAACACTATGCATTACTCCGCAACCTCGCACCAAATTTAGGCAGTGTAGATAGGCAGCATATATACAATCATCTTAGTAAGCAGAAATCCGAACATTTAACTAACTACCGAGGAAGATGCGACTGAAAGGATGCTTGAAAAATGCGCTACCGCGCCATGATAAAAAGTATCTATGCGGTTAAATTGTTACGTAGCACAATTTGAGCGTTTTTGACGAAAGTCAGAGACTATTACTATCTTCTCTATACAATCACGTGATGGATAAAATACAATTAAAATAACGCAGTCACCGACCACAAACGGAGAACCATAGCGGCGTTAAAAGTACCAATATCATCTAAGTGTGAAAAATGTATAAAGTAAAAGTATACAGTTGATACAATTTTTAAACTACTCAAAAAAGTGCAATTACTGATAAAAACTACTTAATTCCTGTAACGTGAGTATTTGTAATTGTACTTTAAAACCTGATTATGAACACCACGTATGTGTCATTCAAAAAGACATCCAGTATTTCAAAACTCGATCTATTTATTAAGTAATTTGGAGAAAAACGCAGGACTAACTTAATCTTTGTTGGACAACAAGTTTGTAAACAGTAGCATACCACATGCAAAACTGTATCGCACACGTGCTACTGTAGTACATTTATTCAGGAACGATTTTTGTGCCACTGTACAGCCCTGAACAAAGCTAGTTACATATTGTAATAAGGATCTTGGGTCCGCCTTTATGCGATTAAAATCCTTCCTAAATTTCACAGCCGCCTTACGCGATGTCACTGTTGCACACAGAAATACGTTAAACAACACAAATGTTACGTATTATAGCGGGAGACTAATCTTTATGGGAGATATTCTTACCGGCTATATCCGCAAAGGAGAAGATATTAGCCCATCCATAGTCTGGTCTCAACGTGGGAGGGCAATATGCCAATGTTTCATGTTGACGTCAACATGAAACAGCTGGGATCGTTATTATAAAAACCGGACTGTTTCACGATCAGAGTCGACTCTTTCTTTTGAGAGAAAATAACGTTATACACGCGCCTGTGCACTTTCAGATTTAAAACTTTGCAGGATGTTTTCATTCACTTAGAGCTTTGTTACACACTGCATGGAAGCTAATTTTCAAAAATTCATAATAGGGGCACTTTAAATATTTTAAAATTGTAATCATTTCCTAAAGTTCAATTACATTATGTTCAGGGTCAATTTTAACCTTAAAACAATTAGAGTTATCGGAAATACTCGTTAAGCTAGATGTTTTCCTTGAAATTGTGTGACTTTTTCCTTTAAAATTGTAAAATTTATATTTCGGCATTTTGAGGTGTTGTGGGATGTGCGTATGAAATGTCTGTGGCGATTGTGAATTAGCGGAATTAGAATTAGAATTAACTATTTTATAAGTGTATTTATGCATTTATTGGATGTGTTTATTCGAAGAAATGCACACTGCATTGAAGGCACACATTTTTAACAATTCTTGAATCTTGCTGGGAATCGAACCCATAATCTTGGCGTTAATAATAAAAATGATTAAAAATAAATAAATAAAAATAACATTAAAATAAAAAAAATTAAGTTTTAAATTAAAAAAAAAAATACAATACAGTTTATAATATTCACATTTTGTGAAAAACTATTGATTTAAAAAGTGTTTGTTAAATACAGCTTCTGTCAATTTTAAAAGTTTACCGTTTTTACCTGATTTTATTCATAGTATGGTTTTTTTGAAGCGAAACATAACAATCACGCCCATAATTTAATCGGGTTAATGAAGAAGCAGTTTATTTAAATAAGCCAATCTCTGAAACCTGTGCGGTCAGAGTTACTTCAGTCACAATCTAATGCTATTGTCATTGCAGTGCAGTGTTTCTAATCGCGTCTTGTATCATGATGTTTAGTGTTTCATAAAATAGTCGGCAGTACCCAGTCCCAGTCTCTAGAAGGACACTCAGCTGCTGTATTGGTGTACAAATGACGAGGGCCGCTGGAAGTGATTTATTGATTCCTCCCCTCCTTCCTCATGTCCCTGCAAAGACAAATGAGTGTAAACCCATCCAGGCATAGATCAGGCTGCCGTAATTAAACATGCGGCTTCAATCTGTAGCATGTCAATTATTCATGCTCGTTCATTGGGCTTTAATTGGTGTGGGACTCTGTGTAGGGTCATTATTTCTGACGAAACGCCAGCTGATGTCGGCAAGGTACATGGTGTTGTCCTTTACCAGAGATGCATGCGGTGGAAATGCATGCATCGCTGTACCTCTTGAAAACCATTGGTTTCTATTTCTCAAGGGTCCCTCAGGAAATTAGCTGCACAGTTCAGGCTCATTTTCTGTTTTAAACCACTGATACACACTAAAAGGACTTCGGGGCGTCGGTAAATGTCAGAGGAAATGTCTCAGTGTTTATTTCATCCATACATCAATGTCCGTAAGTTGTTAAAATATGAAAATATCTTCTTTTGTGTTCCGCAGAAGAATGAAAGTCATACAGGTTTGGAACATGCTGGGAAATTATGAGAAAATGTTCATTTTTGGGTGAATTATCTTGGGCTGCTACTAACGATAATTGTTTTCTGTTGATTGCTCTATAGAACCATGATGGTGTTTTGTAATTGTGTGTATGACTTTGTAGGAGTACTGGTTATGTTTTATGTACAGGCCACTTATAATGAACTCTGAATTTGCCCTCTGTGTTATCATGGTGTTAGTAGTAGCCTACATTTTAAGTTAAAAAGCTAATTTTGGTTGTTTAAGTAGATTATGAGGGTTTTAATACATTATTGTGCAGTTGCTAGGGTGCTGTAAGTGGTTGCGAGGGCATTTCTAGGTAGTTTCTGGTGTATTATTGGTGACAGTAACTTAGCAAGACTGTTCCTAAATGTTTTCGAAGCCATTGCTATATTTTGTTGCTAGGAATTATGGGAGACTGAGATGTGAAAACATCAAAGTTTAGCTAAATAGTGCAAAAAAGGTGAAAGGTTTTACAACCATGTCCTTTCATATGATTACTTACTGAGCAAATCAAAAAGAGACACAGTGTATCTCTGGGGGCAGCAAGTATGTGTTTTGTAGGGTCTGGTGTTTTCATGCTTGCATGCATCGAGCTGCAGAGATTGTGGCTGATGTGGTGAGAATAAACTGCGTTTGTTCTCTTCCTCCTTTTGTTCTTCCTGTGTCTGTACGCATGAAGGCACAGTATGTATGTACACTACTGTTCAAAAGCTTGGGGCTAGTAGATTTTTCATACATTTTTTAAAGAAATTAATATTTTTAGTCAGCAAAGATGGTTAAATTGAAAAAAAAAAAAAAATGACAAGAAAGAAAATTTTTTATTCATCTAAGAATTTAAAACTTTCTATTTATCAAAGAATCTTGAAAAAAAAGTGTTTAATGCTTTTCAAGTAACGTGAGTTAAGTAATCAGATTAATTACTTTTTTCAAGCAACTAGTAAAGTAACACATTTAGTTTTTTAATTTACAAGAAAATGTGTGAGGACCTACAATAATGTACAGTATTTGAAAAATAATGTGTTTTTTGAACATTAAAGCATGTCAACATATTCTGTTACATCAAATACACAAAATAATGATCTTTAAAATAGCATCATATGACCCCTTTAATTTGACGTGTATTAAAAAACATAGTCATAAGAAGTGTCTCTCTCTCACTTAAGTACACTTAAGTGCCATTTTATTTCATTAATATGATATGCAAATACAGCTTTTTAGAATATACTTATTAGGGGTGTGCCATATCATACCGTCCACGATAATACCGGTATACATTTTTACGTGATAAAAAAGTGTCATATCGCGATATCAATGATATAACGACGTGATGACGTATGGCGGATATACATTCCCTAGCGCGCACAACAACAACACCACCACAAACCCAATAGGTGTGTTTGACTTGAAGTAGCGCTGCGCAGACTGATCAAAGTATGGCGAGAGCGGTTCTAGAGCATATTCGAGCGCATATCTTTAGCGAAGCAGTGTAGAGAGCAGCCTCTGGGATGCTTCTGAAACGTGCCGTGGTGCCGCTGGTGTAAACACAAGCATTGACTAGAGTGACCGCGTTGGGCGCCGCAGACGCATGCAGTGTAAATTAGGGGTAAATAAGGGGTAAGTCACTCTCGTGGTATTTTGACGTCATTCATCGGTCTGCTTCAAGTCAAACACACAGCTGCTGCAGCCACTTTATGACAATAGATTTACACGTCGTATTAAGTAACGTTAGTCTGTCATCGATGACAGTAGCTCATTGGAAAAGGATGGAAAATGCCCTTCATTTTGTTTGCACTAATAAATGCTGCTGCCTGCCATCTCCAATCACCAATAAAACATTGTTCCATTTTTTTTTCTATATCGTCATAAATATCGTTATCGCAAATATTCTTGAAATATCGTGATATAATTTTTAGGCTATATCGCCCACCCCTAATACTTATAAGATTTGAAGCACACTACAAGTGCACATTCAATATTTAAGTGCACTTCTTTTTCACAAGGGCTAGCAATGTCCAAAACAGAGTTACAAGCGAAAGCAGGATTTGTCCCATCAGGGAAGACATGTCCTTCAGGAAGAAATTACCATGACTTTCATCTCTCCCACCTTCTCTCCTTTCATCTGCTTCTCTCTCTTCCTTCTCTTTATCTATCAGAGTCACTCAGGAAGAAATAGCACAGGTTTCTCTCTGAATCTACTCCTCCGCAAGTGGAAAATTACCCATGAGCCCCCGGGGCATTGCTGAGAGCTGAGGCGACCAATTAGCAGTGCAGCGAGCGTGAGAGTCCTGAACTTTGATTATTTGCAGTAAAGTTACAGATCACTGTGAAAAAACAAACCAAAATGATATACTTGATAATTAGGGCTGATTCAGTCTGAAGTATGAGGAGCAGTAGTGATGCTTGCCTCAGCAAACACCTCCAAAAATACACTATATTATCCTCCTGAGACCCAGCTATGGAGTTTTTGCCTCTGTAGTGGACATTATATTTTAGTGAATTTCTCTGAGACCTCACATGTCACAGTTTTAATGGATGTCCTGTACAGAGCACATTCAGTGCTTTCCAGAGATACCACATGATTGGATGGTGACCGCTCCCTCTCCTTGGTTTTTAAAAATGGCTGACATTAATTTAGTGATAAAATTGTACATCCTTATGGAAATATGATAATATTTTGCAATTGAGTCCTGGTGTCCTCTACAGAGGACATAGCATAACTTATGAATAAAATATAATTTAAAAAAAAGTTATTTTACAATTTTTTTCTTATGCTCTAAACAATGTAATGACATGAAAAAATCCTAAATTCACAAAGCTTTTTATTTCTAGTTCTCAGGATATAGCGATTCTTGATAGTCCTACACTGATTACATAATACTTGTCAAATATAGTTGTAGGGAAGACAGATGGTGTGTTTTATGAACTTATAATGCCTTCTTAATTTGAGCATTCTGCCATATGAGCGCTTTTATTAACACTTTGTGGAGTATTTTTAACTGGTTTCCTTCATTATCGACGCACGTTGTGAGAATGTGTGTGTGAAGAGGCTTTCCATAAGAAGTGTTTCCTCTTCAGGAAGGAGCTCCATGCAGCCACTTCCTGTGACTGTTCAAGCCATCCCAGACGTAGTTTATATATTTATTAATACACGATAATTAATTCAGTGGTGTAAACGTGTGAGATTTAGCACTTAACAGACGATTATATTAAAAAACAACACATCTGAACAATGAAAAGCAGAATCCAAAACCCTCGCTGAAACGTTGTTAAAGTGTTCTGCTAAAGTCAAATACACTGCATTAGTGCATTAGATAGATAACATAGGAGCTTATCTGCATGGACAGTTAAAAGTGACTGTTAAAAGTGACAGAGAGCTGAGATAAGAGTAGAGACTAATGCATGTTCAGTAGCCTGATGGTCTGAGGCACAAACGCTGTATGAGTTACACACTGAAGTCAGGTTTAGGAGTGTGAATAATGATGTTTCCTTTAGAAAACACCAGCAGTAACAAACGAGGAGCACACAGATACATTCCTGTGACTCAAAGAGTAGGACATGTGTTTGAATGCAAGACGAGTCACTCTGGAAAAAAGCCTCAAAATGCATCATGTAAAATGCATAATAATAAATAATGATGATAAAAATATGTTGTTAATAATACTATGCATAATGTAAATGTATAATAAATAATAATAATAAATGTGTATAATGTTGTAAATAATAATACACATCAAATGCAGGTGGTACACCACACTTAAAAGTTCAATTTGGATTAAATTTGGATTTACCAAATGCATAAGGCAAATGTATAATAATAATAATAATAAATAACAACAACAGTGTTTATATTCATATTGTTATTATACAATAATTATTATTATTGATACTTTTAATAATAGTATAACAACACGTGATTATTCAAATTTTGAAGATGGTACTCAACTTGTACTCAAATTGTATGTTATTATAATAATAATAATAATAACAATAATATGCATTATTTTAATTACAATACATTATTTAGGTATTATTTAATAATATTATAGTATTTGTTCACTTTGAATTAACTGTTTATTTTCTATTTTTCCGTTTTATATTGTTATTTTTAGTTTCCATGTTAGGTAAGTTTATTTGTATTAGTTTATTTTAAATGTACCTTGGATTTATTTACCTTATAACCTTATTTTAGTTAGTTGCCAAGGCAACATTAAAAAAAAAAACATATTTCATCTAATAAATCTTGTTTTCAACTACCAACAATGTTTATAATAGATGTAGTTTTAGTTAACAATATCAACACTCATAAAACTTTCCTTGTATTCCTTATTGTATTAAACAGCCAATGAATCTGGCATTTAAATACTCAAACAAACACATCTTTATGTTTTTTTCAGCCTTCTCTAATCGATTCGTTTTGTGTGTGTGTGTGTGTTGTGTGTGTGTGTGTACTGGTATTCTCTGCATTATGGGGTCCAAATGTCCCCACAAATATAGTAATACCAGTAAATTTTGACCTTGTGGGGGATTTTTTTTGCTACCCATGAGAAAACAAGCTAATGTATAATAATACAGAAGAAATTACAAGTGTTTTGAAAATGTAAAAAGGCCTGTAGTTTAGTATGAGGGATAGGTTTAGGTGTACTTTATGTAGGGCTGGGCGATATAGCAAAAAAAATTATCAACGATATAATGTTTCATATCGTTCGGTATCGATAATTATTGAACATTTGTTATAACCTTTTTTTTTAAAACAAAGAGCAATAGAAAATTTTTAATTTAACCACTGTATTTTTAAATTAACCCAATTTTTTGAGACAAACAACAAATATTTTTAGTTTTAACAGTCAAACACACAATAAAAATTAAACAAATATCTATTTTCTAATGTTTTATATGCAGATTAAATAGGTCATAAGGAAACTTTTGTCTTGTCTCCCGAGGCCACAGGAGGGTGCAATGAGCAAAATAATGCAGCACATTTAAATTGTCAACGCAAAGAAATAAGTCTATAAAAAAATGTGCATTACATCTACATTAACTCATATAAATCAAATATAATTTCGTAATTGCATAAACAATTATGAACAAAACAGCATATTGTATTTATGCATTGCTTAATCCAAAGGGCCGAAGCGCCATTCACTTAGATTGCATTTTAAAAAATATAAGACGCAGTGAAAAGAAATAAACCTCCACAAATTCGCAACGTGTTTTCTAAAAGTTTAAACTGTTTTAACTTTGCATGGCTACATCTCTTGTGTGAGCCCGGGTGTGCCTCACACGTCCTGGGCTGCTTTTTCCAAAAGCTTCGGAAGCCTAAGAAGTTCGTAAAAAAACGATCGTACGACTGATCTTAATATTATGGTCTGTTTCCCAAAAGCATCGTAACTTAAGTAGCACTTGAATATCATCGTAGATCTACGAGTGCTCTGTGTCAGGGTTCTGTCACTTCGGTCTAGTTTATTCATGGTTTTGTGACAGAGCCCGGACACTCCCATCATGTCTTGTTTTCATGTGAGCGCGCGGCTTCGAGTGTGCTCGATCCGTGCACACTCTTGTCTGCGTCCTTTGTTTCATGTTGGAGCGTCTTGTTCAGACTCAGTTTCGGTTTGGTGTCGGGGTTCGGACACTCGCGCTCCATGTTCTGTTTTGTTGTGGGAGCGTGCGGTCTCGAGTTTGCTCGGGCCGTACGCTCTTCTGTCCTCGTGTCTTGTGTTGTTGCTTTCATGTTATGTCTTGTGCTGTGTAGCACGCAGCTTGTGTTTTCATTGGCTTTGCGGCTTCATGTTGTCATGTTTTGTGTGAAACGCGCAAGCTTATTAGTAATTTCTCTTAGCTGCATGTTCGGTCTTGTTTTGTGTGAGCACATGGCTTTTGTCTTTGTTTCCTGTGTGCCATGTGCTCTCATGTCAATTGTCTTGACCCCACCCATCTAGTTACCTGATTATTGGTTAATTTGCCCCACATATGTTCCCTCGTTACCCTCCTCATTTGCTCCCTATTTATTCTCCTTGTGTTTGCAGTCCCGTGCCAGTTTGTCATCATTCATCATCGAATGTATCGTGTCGTGTCATGTCCTGATCCTGCCTTGCCAGTCAGTTTCCCCTACGGGGTAGTTTCTGTTTGTTTTGTTTTATTTTGTTATTAATAAATGCCCTAATTCCTCCGACAATTTTATCCTCGCCTCATCCCTTCATCCCCGACCTTGACACTCTGGAGTAATCATAAAGCCCTAAGTGCATCGTAAGAAGACAGATTTATGCGGTCACCTGCAGGACAATCGTCAGATTGCACCTTTAACTTTATTCAAGTGCAATGTGATTATAATATAAAGTTTTGATTGTACTTTATTTTACACTTTATTACTCGTTTATAAATATGAATTTATAAACGAAATAATAAAAAAAGCAGAACTGAACAAAAAATGAATAAAATAAGTAATGTAGGAAATTGTATTATTATTATGTAAAGTATAATGTACGTATACATATGATATATAATATAATAAATATAATATAATAGTTATTATATCGGAGTTGTCTGGAACACAGCATTAGGTTAACATTCAATAAACGAGCATGTACTACAATTACAAGCCATTCTATAAATTGACATTTCAGCACTTGACAAACTGATAGCGACTCCTAAGTAGCACTTAAAACACGGCTACGTGCGATTGTGTTAAGTGCATCATCAATATCGATAACCGCAGCCCTGAAAAGTTGAACCTGTGGGCTCTGAATCGCCCCGGTGTAGCGGACATCAGCTCATTGGAAATAGGAATAATTAATTCATGCACCGATATGGAAATTTTGGCCGATACCGATAACCGATTTTTCTTTATTTTTGAAAGCCGATAACCTATATGTTGGCCGATAAATCTATATCCCAATTTTTATATACTTTTTGAGAGCCTAATTACAAAAAAGTCTCATCATTAAAAGCCACATCCCAAAAACTTCAACATAAGCAGCCTAGTTTGAAAATAATTTTACTCTCCCATTACCAAACTTAGTCATAAAAAAGTCTTACAAATAAAAAAATGCATAAATAATGCAAACAAGTCAATGGACATCATTACACGTGTAAAGAATCTAAATGAATGCGCCATAGATCAATAAAACGGAATAGCCTCTGAACGGACAATAATTTAATTATTTTAATTACTAAACCATATTGCTGATGAAGATAATAATAGAAAAATACAAGTGGTTGTTGTTGTTAATGTATCAATGATTTTGAAAAAGTATCAAATTAATACCACTGTTTTAAATAGAAGCCGTTTGAGCTGCGCGTGCTGAAGCTGAAGAGCTGAATGAATACGGTAAACTGAAGCGTTTTGCTGGCAGTTTATTTAATTCAAGGAAATGCATCCTGAGATTAATATTAATAAAACATAAACATAATATTACAACTTATATATGTATAAAATGATGCAGTTATTGCGTGCTATAGTCCGAATGTGTGATCCTGTTGTGGATGCGCACTTCCCATATCAACGCGCTGAAACACAACAACTAAACCCAAAGAATTCACAACGATTTATTAGAATAATTTTCTCATTAGAATGTTATATAAACAACATTCCCAATCATAGTTATTAATGATGTGCACTGCTGTTTGAGTTTATCACTGGTAAACTAAAGGGCTCTTTTAACTTAACCAAACGCATTATATATATATGAGATAAATCAGATATACATAAAATAAACACAATAATACAACGTACAATTGCACAAAAGGCTACAAACGAACAGCGCGCATCTGAAGTGTCTCTGAAGGAATAATGCAATTATTTATATGGCTTTAAGATATCGCCAAATTTCTTATTGGGCCGTACCGATAACGAAAAATGAGCTTTATCGGCCGCTACCGATATGGTGCCGATATATCGGCATCCCTAGGTATAATTAATTATAAATATTTAGATCCACTGTAAGTATTTACTTGACCTCTCAGGTCAACTGTCTGTCAATTCTAAGAACGTTAATTTCGGTTAAGGGAAATAACTTTCTTACTGTACAATTCTACACCGAGCTTGTAGCATAAATCTGCATGATTAGTGACTCCAGTTATGAGCAAACAATGAACAACGTCAAGTGTGATACAAGTAAGGCTTTATTAACTACATAAACACTTAAACTAGTCTAACATACTACATAAACACTTAAACTGGTCAACATACACATACCTCAGACGCAAGTTGGTACAGGAAAAGGAGTTAACGTTTAGTCAAAATGAGCGAATAAGGAATGAAGTTATGGAACCATTTGCATATTCAGCAGATTTACAGCCTGAAGGGAACATCAGATTCTTAGTTCAAACACACCTTTGTAAAAAGGTACAAATGATGCCTAAGGTATCAATTAATAAGACTAAGTCTGATACTTGCACGTCTCGTCTGTCTGAAAGAGGCTTGATGCAATCTGAAGGTTCAAGTTGATCTTTGCTGAAGTTGGTTGATGAAAAAGAACCAGTTTGAGTCAGATAATTTTGGTGAATGGAAAAGTCAAGGCCGAAGCCTGGCACGAACTTAGGGTGTCCTGGGGCGTTTGCTCACATCTTCATCTTCTCAGAATTCAACCAAACCACCGACTCTGGGCGGGTCACTGAATGTGAGGCCTTTAAAGTCTGCGAAGATTCACGCCTCTCAAGAGGGGCTTGTCCAATGAGAAAGACGGAAATCCCAAGTGGGAGTTTGGAAATACTGGGGAGTTTTATGACTCTTTGTGTGAAAGCATGGTAATTTGCATATGGAACTTGAATCGAAATTACTAAAGATTCTCAGGACACTAATATATTGCCTATGTACCAACATATAATATACACTCTCGTTTAGATCATCAGAAGCGAATTCATAGATACTAAACATGGTAGGATTACATACAGGTAAGATTACATGAACGAATAGTTCTATCATAAGCATGCATAAAACAGTATAAAATCTCAAAGACAACATACACGATGACCTGAAGGATATGTGTGTTCATTCAAAGAAAGGTTTTCCTATGGATTAATTAGAGAAAAGTCAATTTCTACTGTGCATTGTGTCTCTTCCTATGAAAAGGTAGTGATTTTCCCTACTCACATTCTTTTGGGCCATAAAACCAGTGATATCTGCATTGGTTGCCATGGGGACCAGGGGGGGCCTGGTGTCGTTGCAGACATCCTGGCACCCAGTTTATTGGGTGAGGGGTCTGTGACGACTTGTTAATCTAATGAATAACTGATTTGTTAAATCAAATGAAAAATTGTGTGTTTGATTGGTCCAGACGCTACACAGGTCATAAACCCCGCCCTCTCCATGTAAACGAATGGGACTTGAGTCAAAATAAAAAAATTAATTACATTCCAATACAGTTTTCCGAAAGATGGTTTTGGTCATTTAATGTAGTTGTTATCATGCTGATATATGTTAAATTGTTTGTTTTGTGATAAGTTTGTTTTTAGCTAGTAATTTGATGCTACAAAACGGGGCGTGTCGTTATGGTTGATTGGGTCTGCGGGAGTTTGGGCGGGAGTTTGATACCTCACGACACTACTGCACAGACTCTGGCTCCAAACGAATCTCTACTCGCGACTCGGGCTCAAATCACTTCGTTTACTCAAGATGGGTCGCGGCCATACTGAATGCTTTGACTTCACTTTCTATAGTGCAGGAATGGAGCACTCGTCCATCTTTTTACATTCTCTGTGTGGACAGCGAGTGCAGCAGTCCCTATTTTTCCGTCTAAAAAAATGCGCTAAATTAATGCTTCTGTGTGATCGCTTAGTTTCTGGTTTTTTAACCTAATCAAAGCTTCTCCGCATTGAGCTTCTATAGGTCTCTAATACTTTTTTGAATGGCATGAGGGGCCGTCACATATCGCGTCTTTTTGCGCGCTCAAGTTTGTTATGTCAAATCATAATGGAAGTGACGCGGTCGCGACACGCTCATTTTTAAAGCCCATTATAAAACTAAAAACATTTCAACTTTTCAGAATGCCGCAAGCGCACCGTGGGTCATGTGACAATAACCAACCAATCAGCTTCATCCTTTCCCGTAACAGCATTGAAAGCTCAGCCAAGATGGAGGAGCAGCTGATCATAGCTGTACAGTGATAGCCATTTTTAAAAAATAAATTTAGTAGCAGAGCTACCACAAGGGATTTTTAGTGCTGCAAATCCAAAATCTTTGCTGAAACTTCCGTGTCTTCATGGAGAGCGCAGGTCATGGTTGCTTAGCAATGGCAGTGTCACGGTCCAGGTGTGTGGAGGCAGGCAGGATGACGAGGACGACAAGGATACAAAATAAGGCTCTTTAAATGTAGCGACAACAAGGCAGACACACACACACTCGGGGTAACATTCACAATAACCGACAATACAAGAGACAGGAACTTATAGGGCAGATAACGAGGGGCAGACAGGTGAACACAATGAGGGTAATTAACTAATGATTAGATGGGCTAAACCAACACAAGGGTAAGAAACCACAACAAACAGTCCACAGTGGTGTTACATTACTCCCCCCCCTCCCGGAAGGTGCGTCCTCGCACCGTATAACAACAGAGGGAAGGCGAGGGGGACAAGGCATAGGATGCTAGATGGTGACAGAGAATCACAGGACTGGCAGCAGAGCAGACGGTTGGAGGTTTCGGTGGAGGACGGACCTCCAGGAGGAGGACGCCTAACAGAGTCCATGGAGGTGACGATGGAGGGAGGAGCCAGGGATACGACAGGAGGGAACCGGAGCAGGAGGAGCCAGGTGGGACCCAGGCCACAGCCATAATGTCGACCCACGGTGGAGCCGACGGAGGTATGAGCCATGGTGGAGGAAGGGCTGACGAATCCAGGGGGCCGACCGACGATGCTGGAGCAGGTGGAGGAGGAGCCTGAGGCGGAGACTGAGAGCCAACGAGCCATGGTGATGCCTAGATCCGGGGGCCAGGGTGGAGCCGAGGGCTCTGGCGACCAAGGCGGCGGCGGAGATCCGTGGTGGAGCCGGAGTGACTGAGGACCAAGGTGGAGCTGACGTGAGGAAGGAGCCCAACGGAGCCGGTAGGACAGAGCGACGAGGCGCAGCCAGAGGAGTGGAGTCCTGAGGCGATGGCGGGTCGACGACTGACCAAGGCGGAGTCGGAGGGATGAGGGAGCACGGTGGAGCTGATGGATCAATGGGTGACGGTGGAGGCGAGGGAGCTAGGAGCTGAGGTGGAGCCACTGGGTCTACGGACCGATGTGGAGTCCGGTCCTCGGAGGCTGGAGGCGAGGGAGACTCAGACCATGGTGACGCTGGAGGAGGCCGGAGCAGGTGGAAGGTCGGGCATTGGAGAGAGCTCTTGGGCTGCGACCTTCCTGGGCTGGGGATCAGGAGCCCTTCCCGGGCTGAACTGGAGATAAGGAGTCCTTCCTGGGCTAAACTGGGGATCAGAGCCCTTCCTGGCTGACTGGGAATCAGGAGCCCTTCCTGGGCTAAACGAAACATCAGGAGCCCTTCCTGGGCTAAACGAAACATCAGAGCCCTGCCTGGGCTGACTGGGGATCAGGAGCCTTCCAGGCTACTACGAAACATCAGGGCCCTCTGGGCCTGGACTGGTGACATGAGCCATTCCTGGTCTAAACAAAACATCAGAGCCCTTCCTGGCTGGACTGGGGATCAGGAGCCCTTTCCGGGCTAAACGAAACATCAGGAGCCTTTCCTGGGCTGGACTGTGGATCAGGAGCCCTTCCTGGGCTGAATGAAACATCAGGAGCCCTTCCTGGCTGGACGAAACATCAGGAGCCCTTCCTGGGCTGGACCGAGGATTCCACGGTCTCTCCTCCACATGCACTGTGACCTTCGTGGTCGATTGGCTGAATACCCCCCGGAAGTGTCTCACAAAACCCTCCAGCGAGTGAATCCCCGGGCTCTGTGCAGTCCTCAAGGCTTCGGCCCACTGCAAGGCTCGTCCCGACATTAGTGAGATGATGAATGACACCTTGGCCCGCTCGGCCACAAACATGTGTGGTTGCATCTCCAGGTAGCGGGAACATTGCAACAAGAACCCGCTGCCGAAGGCTGCCTCACCCGAAAAGCTGGCTGGCCGGGCCATGGGACAGGCAGGGTAATCCATAAAAAACAAAAAAATTAAAACTGACAAAAACCGGGAAAACAAACTAGGGGAAAGACGCCGCTATACTTTACTTGAGGGTCGGTTATTCTGTCACGGTCCAGGTGTGTGGAGGCAGGCAGGATGACGAGGACGACAAGGATACAAAATAAGGATATTTAATGTAGCGACAACAAGGCAGAGAGACACACACACTCGGGGTAACATTAACAATAACTGACAACATTAGGATACAAGAGACAGGAACTTATAGGGCTGATAACGAGGGGCAGACAGGTGAACAATGAGGTGATTAACTAATCATTAGATGGGCTAAACCAACACAAGGGTAAGAAACCACAACAAACAGTCCACCGGGGTGTTACAGCAGACAACCTCTGAGTGGCAAAAGCGCACGAACGCTTTGAAAAAAAGCAGGCAT
This sequence comes from Sinocyclocheilus anophthalmus, assembly GCA_018155175.1. Classification (NCBI taxonomy): domain Eukaryota; kingdom Metazoa; phylum Chordata; class Actinopteri; order Cypriniformes; family Cyprinidae; genus Sinocyclocheilus; species Sinocyclocheilus anophthalmus. The sequence continues at coordinate 30,428 of JADLZN010003326.1, forward strand.
GTGAACGGCCACTAAGATGCAACAACGTCACTTACATCATCATCACCGCGTCTCGTGCTCCACTGATAACGCTCCCTGACGCACTCCTAACATTTGATTGTAATATTTTTGCATTCAAATGCAAATGTTTATTTTAAATTCGAATAATATTATTTCTTTATTCACAATTTCCTCATCACAGGCAGGCACAGCACTCGTTTCAGCATGTGTTCATGTTTGTGTGTGCGGTCTGCGTTACTCAGAGCACGTGCTTATATCCTGCACTATATCGAACATTTTTTATATCTTTATCAAAGAAGGTGTACCGTCGACAAATATCGATACTGTTTTATCACCCAGGACAAACTTTATGGTAAGGTCTTAGAAAATATAGTTTGTATGGTAGATAGACCATTAAGCCTATGGAATGAACCCATAAAACATGGAAACCAGTGTGTATGTGTTGTAGGAATTACATTTTATCTGCACGCAAGAGAGATCAAGACAAAGAGCAATGCTCCAAATACCATCAGACGGCACTGAAACACACCGATCCGTGAGATCCATGAGTCACCATCACCATCTGTGTCACAGCATACAGATACATGTGCGTGTGCGTGTGTGTGTGTGTGTGTGAGAGAGAGAGACCTCACACAGCATCTCACACTACAGAGCGATTGAGCTGAGCTGAAAGAGAAGCTGTGGACGTGGGACTGGGATAAAGTGTGTAAGAGCAGACGTTCATTGTTCTGAGCCGGCCGAGTGTGAGTGATGTGCATTAAACACAATGCACTGATCAATAGGAGATTAACAGGATGCTTTTACTGCATTATCTCCCCCTTATTCATTCCAGCAGATTGTTGATGTTCCTCTAATGACCATTATGAATATATTAAAAAATAACATGACAGGACTGTCATGTGCAGTGTTGCATCATGCGTAGTGACACGGTTTAAGTATCTGGTGTCTTTCAACTAAGAATGAGACTGATTTAATTTCAGTTTAGCATCTTTAGTGGTGTGGATGTTCATAAATACTACAGTAGAGCAACCAGAACTAGAAACACCAACTAGTATCTACCTACTGTACCTGTAGAGCTGGCCACATACAGCAACAAAGTACCTGGCCATGAGAAGAATGCAGCATCCTGACTGACATTACACCTGTAAGTGACTGATCTGAAACAAACACAGAGAGAATCAACTCACAGCTGATTTCCAGTAGAGTGGGATGTTGGCATGTTGGCTTGTTGACACTCCTATAAGTTATCCACAAAAGATGCACACAATGTTGTCTTGGCAAACAGAAGCTATCTAGGTAGTTTTTAGGTTTTGAAATAGAAAAATAAAATTAAGATGTATTAAATTATTGTTATCATAAGTGCTATTAGAGTTATTATTGACCCTGTTTTATTTAAAATAAAGGGTTCACATCATAAGTTTCAAGTAAATCTATGCCAGATGACAGTTTGGTGACGGTCACTAACCCTTTAACAGTTTTATTTTAGCTTTTTTTTTTTTTTAAATACACTATTATAGTATTTATTACTATTACTATCATTTCAGTTTTAGTTTTAAGTAATTTTAGTACTTTGCGTTAATAATATAAAGCATTTAAAGGTATAGTTCACCCAAAAATGAAAAATCTGTCATTAATTACTCACCCTCATGTCGTTCTAAACCAGTAAGACCTCCGTTCATCTTCGGAATACACATATTAAGATAATTTTGATGAAATCCGAGCGTTTAAGTCTCAGAATAAATTCAACCAAGAATCGATTTTGGGTTTGAAGTGATTCACAGAAATGATTCCAGATGCAGTCAGATTATCAAAATTTCTCTCAAATTTCACAGGCCAAAAATGTCCATGGATAATCTTTCACCTTTTGGAAAAAATTCCCATTTGTGTAGAATTCCACCCGCTGTATTCTGCAGAACCGTAAATATGATTGTACCTTTAATGCCATTTTTGCTACTGAAAAATCACATGTTAGTAAAACTCTCTAGTATTTGCAAGTCATGGAGGGAGGAAGAATAATGAAATTGACGTAGTAAACATTCACAAATAGTCAGTTTGAGTAATCCAAGCAGTCTTCAACTGAAACTGTGTGCATGCGAACATTCATAAACAGACTCTTTTGCTACATTCTTAAAAAAAATACAAGGTTCTTTATTGGCATTGATGGTTCCATGAAGAACTTTTAACATCCTTATCAATGCACAAAAGGTTCCATAGTGGAAAATGGCTCTTTAGATGATTAAAATGTTCTTTCGCAGCACTGCAAAAACATCTTTTAGGAGCCATTCATTTTAAGAGGTTTAACTTTAAGATACTATTTACTATTTTAATCTGACATTTCATCTGATTTGTGTGATGTCGCTTTTAAATGCACTACCATTGTGAACACCAAAAGCAATGAGGCTCCGTATTCATGATGAATGTTTACATATTCATTGCGAACATACATTGTTAATATTGCCTAGCCTTTGGTTTGTTTATCATTTTTTTTATTACAGGTCAGTGAAATATATTTGGAAGCAGTGTTTTGTTTATATGGAGTGTTTGTTCCTTTTCCCATGAGCAGAGAGAGCTGCACTGCACACACAGGCAAGAGAATGTCTTGCAGTGCAAGTTATTTCCTGTTTGACTCAGATCCTGCCTGCTGGGTGGCAAACCTGTGGCCTGTGAGTCAGCAGAGAATGAGGCATAAACTTGCCCTCAGAGTGATCACAAAATAGTCTGTCTGCTGAGTCAAGCGACGTGTATCCATTTCAGAAAAGTAGAGCAGGTCAACCTGTCTCTGGTGCTTTGCTGGTGAGCATGAGTTTGCATATCTCTGCGTGATGCAGCAAAGATTACTGAAACACTCTCTCATCGTATAGAGGGATAATATACCATACTTGAAGAGCAACATGGTATTTGTCTTGCAAATATCGCTGTTTTTCATAAAAATGTTAGAGCCTGACCTCTGAATGAGTGGGTTTGCCGGGAGGGTGTTCATTATGCAAATGCTGCAGGTTGTTGTTCATTGTACTTGAGATGCTGCAGTCATGAGATGAACACGAGGCTTTGATCTCCACCTCTCAGAGGAGAACAGAAGAGGTGTTTACGTGCCAAAGTGCACATCATTGGCATGGCCGTGTGCTTTCCATGCAGGAGAAGCATCTATGGGTGCTGTTTGTGTAGTAATAGGAAGAGAAGAATGAACATATGTCATCATTTGATCACCATCGTGCCATTCCAGACTTTTTTGTTTTCCGGGGTTGTACATGAATACATTAAACAAACGACAAGAAATAAACTCTAGGGTCAGGTGAGGCTGATGCGATGTAGTTCTACTCTCCCATAACTCCTCTACCAATTACCCCACTCTCTCAACAGTTCAAGAAAGGGATGGGAGCGGATGGACACTCCTTCTTTTGCATGTAATGAAAGTGAATGGCAGCTGAAGGTCTGTTCACACCAACACAAATGTTCACATGAAAATTCGGTTCAATTTCGCACATGAAAATGCTAACTCCCTGTAGGTGTCGCTTATAGAAAAGCAGAAATACCGCAGTTACCCTGGTACACTTGAAATTGTAAATAATTACTGGATTACATTTTACTATTTGGATTACTATTGGATTACTTTTCCAGATTTTGTTCTTCAAAGTTTCATGCTTCATTCAATGTGGTGGGGGTTTGGGTGGTAAGAGGGGTGAGGGCGTTGGGTAAGTTCTTTGAAATTATTTGTGAAATTTACTAGTAGTTTATGAGTAAAAATTTTTAAAAAAGTAAATCCTAAAGTTTTTTCTGTGTACACAAAACAGTGTGAAAATTTCCGTTTTCACACACTTGCTACGGGCAAACAGTATTTCAGTGTTTTCAAACAGCCATTCGGATTTATGTAATCAAAGTAGCATAAAAGTAGTTTAATTTGTGATCTCTATTTCAGGTCTTCTGAATTTGCATGATAGCTTTGTTAGAAACGAAATTATAAACAAACAAACAAAAACACTCTACTGTAATTTTTTTTCGTAAAATAATTTCATATTTTCCCTAAATACACAAATAGTAACAAATCTCTTAAAGGGCTCATATTATTTGCTAAAAAGAACATATTTGTGTATTTGGTGTAATGAAATTTTTATGTGGTTTAAGGTTAATAAAACACATTATTTGCCACATACTGTACATTATTGTTTCTTCTCTATGCCCCGCCTTTCTGAATCTCGTAGATTTTTACAAAGCTCATCGGTCTGAAAAGCGTGGTGTGCTCTGATTGGCCAGCTATCCAGTGCGTTATGATTGGCCGAATTCCTCAAGCGTGTGATGGAAATGTTACGCCCCTCACCATACTGTTGATGCCTTGTCCGGCCGGAGCTATGAGACAAAAATATTAAAACCCATTATGAACGAGGCATTTTTTGCATCCAGTGGGACATAATTACTGATTATAATAACACTTATACTGTTTTTTTTATGCGTTGCATCGCGCCACGTAAACATAAAACCATGTCTGCATTTATGATCGGAGAAACAACAAACAACAAGTGCTACTCTACACTGCTTGATTGAGCGGCGGCCGGTGGATTCGACGAAGGAGCAGCCGGTGGGATTGTGGCAACCATATGTGACGACCCCGGGCTTGACTCCGGTTCGTCCACGGTGAAAGCCGATACGGCTATCCACAGCGCGAAGTTAATGTATTTCTTCAGCGACCAGCACGGATCAGCTCTAGACATGATGAAGCGGATATCGTCCTCTTTTGGAAGGCCAAACAAAGTAGTTTCACTTTCACAATGAAACACAGCGCCTTCACGACATGGCGGCAGTACTACAGCGAGAATAAAAGTTACGCCTTCTTTCTTTGCGTGAACATTTGGGCGGCGTTATGCAAATCTACCCACACAGTGACATAGACATGTGGGAGCGTGTTAGAACGAGCCATTTTAGGTAGGCGTGGTTAACTTTTATAAATGATATCTCTTTGGATTTGAGACTTTAGTCTTTGCAACTTTACAGATCTTCTTTATGCCCCGAGAGCTTGTAACACTCCAAAGAGAAAGGAAAAATTTTAATTGCATCATATGACCCCTTTAAATTGCATTTTGTAGCAGCTGGCTGTATAATTTCATTATTAGAATATAAACAATAGAAATTGAGTTGGTTTTGTCTGTGAATAGGATGATTTAGTTTCAGGACATCCCAGCTTCAGGTTCTAACGGAGCTCATTGATTAGCCCTGGTCATTATGGGTGTTGGTCTTCTGTCCTGCTAATGTGATTTCCTTTAGTGTTACAGCCCGAGGCGCCACTGAAAAATCACTGCTAATTACAGCCATTCACTCATTTTGGGAAAAGACACGACCTTGAGTTGCTGTTTGAAGGTCAGTCATGGTGTCAGAGATTGCATTTCAGCAGCCTTGGTTTCTGACGTTTATTTCCCATTATTATTTTATTTTCTCATAGTGATTTTAAAAAAGATGTCTGTTAAAGAGTTGTAAGCAATAAACTAAACCAATCAACTATGAGGTGAATCAAAACAAACTTAAGTATTTGAAAATGGGAAAAAGAGGCAAAGGTACAAGACGTGTACTTAATGGTTTTAATGATGAAATGAACTACAATCCCATAAATCATTGTGAATGACATAAAAACTGATGGATAAATATAAAACTATTGAGTCAAAGAAAGGGTGTGGGGGAACTGGTGGAAGAGGCTAATTGTTTACATCAGGTGTGGGGGGTGGGGTGCATGGGTGGGCATTAGAGTGTTGTTTTGGCACGATTTGCTTGTTTCGGCTCTCTGATTTGTGGAGATTCTCTTCAGAATCATGGGTTATGTAGTTTTCCCACCCGGGAATTCCACTCTTAAACACGATTATTTAAAAAATAATAATAATAATTGAAATACTGTCTTTAACAGTCTACTTTAAGTCTTGTCTTTAAATTATATAAAAGATATCATTAAAAATAACTTCCGCTATGGAGAAAATAATGGGATTTTACTTTAGAAACCAAATGTTTTTAGATGACGTCATGTTGGTGAAGTGAGAGAAGTCACAAATTTCATTAAATTCCAACATTTTCCCACAGATTCACACATTTAAAGGTAAACAGTAAAAACTTAAAATGATTGGTTCCAAAAGGTCGTATTTCCAGAGATGTGATTCTTTAGATCATTAAAATGGTTCTGTTTACTGAAGGGTTCTTTGAGGAAACCGAAATTATTCTTCAAAGAACTTTTCAGTGAACAGAACCATTTTTTATCATTTATCGAACCATTTTCCACTATAAAGAACCTTTTGTGGAATGGAAAGTTTCCATGGATGTTAAAGGTTCCTCACGGAACCACCGAATAAAAAACTTTTATTAAGAATGTAGCAAAATAATCTGTTTGTAAACATCACCAAGCCATAATTTCATGTCAAAGCAGTGGTTCTGGGCATAAAGTCGCATTGCATTACATATCACACTTTGACGATAAGCTTATTGCAATAATCTTGTTTATGGATATTTTTTCATTTGGCTACATTTTGCTAACCCTGCAATTGATTGCTTTGGCAGTTTTTATAAGAATGGTTTATGAAGGATTCACACAGAAATTCATTTTCACATGTTTCAGAAATGAACACCTTTCAAGGAACTTGCGCCCCCCTGCAATACACAGCCTTCAGCCCACACTTTAGGATTGCATAATTCACATCCTCTGGCATAAACAGAGGAACAAGGTGTTTTGACGGCGGATACAGATTTATTTTTGTAGCCGTATATGCCTCAATCTGTATTTTCACATGCGTGACCTTAAGGTGTGCCGAGATTACGTTCATAATCAGGGTCTTAGACAGAACAGATCAAAACACACACACACACTCCTCCCTCTGGAAACGGACTTTGTTGTTTAGGGCAGGTACAGACTAATACTCAGTCGTCTGTGTCAGCGGACCGTGTTTTAAGACTTAGCGGGCTATTTATCATGACAGATTTACAATCACAACAACCTCCCCACAATCCTCTGATCGCTGTGGGAATATGTCAGAGTATTTCATAATACTATCATGGCTGCTGTGTGTGTGTGAGATGGTGATTGAAGGCAGTGTGTGCTGTCTGGCCCTGTGTGCCATGGGCAACACCATCTCTGTTAAGCTTCTTACAGTCGGGAATCATTAGGGAGCAACCTGTTTCCATTCATGCCAAGAGTCTGCGCTGAGATTAGCACATCCTCCCCAAACACAGAAAATGAAACCCCGACCGAAGGCTGAAGGCGTCTTCACACTGGCTCTGCAGCGCCTCTAAATCAGGTTGCTTTGACCATTGTTACGTTCCCTGGGAGTTGTTGTTTTTGTTTTTATTTTTTCTTGTTACTTGTGCTTTCTTATTCCCCAACTCCTAGGTTTCCGCTGAGTGGATGACTCACTGCCAATAATTATTAGGGTGTTCCATACTGCGACAAATCAGCTGACGGCCCGTGGCTTTAAAAGCTTCCAGTGCGCTCTGCCTGGGAGGCGAGGGCAGCGCAGTGAGCGCTGTTGGGGTGTGTAACGAGACTTTTTGGCTGTGCTCTGAGTGGAGAGCCTGTGTGAGCTCCCGGGCATCAGCGTGTGTGTTTTCAATTTGTTTGAGTTGTGCCTCACTCCTGTGTATCTTCTCGTTCTCAAGTTGCTCAGTATGACTTTCATGTCTTACATCTATGTGCCGAATTGATGGTGAGCTTATTGAGTTTTCTCGTTCTCTAGGTGGGAGATGAGGGTAGGTAAGCTTAGTTGTAGGTTACATCTCTTGCACGTAGTGAAACCGTGTTAGATACACTAGTCAGTGGGTGAGCGCCTCTTGTGTATTTCTTTCTGTTTTAGTTAGTATAGAGTATTTAGGGCATCGCCTACGCCAAAGCTTTCGTGTTTTTGTTTCACATTTTTATTTGGTTAGGATAGGTTAGTGGGTTTGGGTGTTTAGTGTAGCCTTGTTTGGTTTTGTTTCTTTGTTGATTTAGGCGCCACTCTATCACGTCTCTCCCTTTTTGTTGGTTTGTTTGTATTACACTTTTTATTTTCGGCACTGTAAATATGCACACGCGCTGCTGGTGTGTTTCTGGACAGCTACGGGAATAAGTTGCTGCCTTCTGCCATTTGTAGAATAAATTACTGCCTTTTTGCCATATGCTGTCATCGTGGCTGTTTTTTTCTGCTCTCCTCTCCATTCATCAAATTCATTTGTTTTAAATGTTGAGGACCAATTCCCTAGATCTCGAAAGGACTGTAACATTTAGCATCCCGGACGAGCCCCCACTAAATGTTACAGTAGTACACAGGAGGGAGGCACAACTCAAACAAATTGAAAACACACACACTGATGCCCGGGAGCTCACACAGGCTCTCCGCTCAGAGCACAGCCAAAAAGTCTCGTTACACACCCCAACAGCGCTCCCTGCGCTGCCCTCGCCTCCCAGGCAGAGCGCACCGGAAGCTTTTAAAGCCACGGGCCGTCAGCTGATTCGTCGCAGTATGGAACACCCTAATAATGATTGGCGGGGAGTCATCCACTCAGCGGAAACCTAGGAGTTGGGGAAAAAGAAAACACAAGTAACAAGAAAAAATAAAAACAAAAACAACAACTCCCAGGGAACGTAACAACCATCCACGACCCAGAGTATATGAGGACATGTGCAGGTCACATTTGACCATTTCTCTTTAAGTGTATATTGTACATTTTGTGTACGATTTTACTGTGAAGTTGAATAATTGTATTAAATCAAAAGTACCAATAAATGAATTACTATATATTTAAGTATATAAGTTTGTTTATAGATCCATTACGTTTTTCAATATTTTTAGGACAAAGGGTTCGACAGTTCCCATTACCACAAAAACATATTTGTATGGCTTTATAATTTCCATTATTTTGCTTTGATTATATTTTTTGTTGTATTTTAATCAGGGTTATATTTGGTAACTTTTGTTACTTGAAATAAAATACCTGACTGTATAAGAAACACTAGTTCCCTAGGAACATTTCTAGTTCATTTAGTTTTAACTTAGTACTAAAACTATTACTAAAGAATAATAAATAATAGAGACCTAAAAACCTATATAAAATATATATATTTTTTTTTTTTTTTTTCAGTTTATATTGTAAAGCTGCTTGCTTCTAAGCAGTCTACTGTATAAAGTCCTATATAAAAAAATGTGCCATGTCGTGACTTGATTTGACTGGAGTGCCGAATTGTAGAGCCGGTGCAAACATATCAATATCACTGTGATCAGTTGCTTTCTTAACTTATGCTTTCTCACCACTGGTATTTTAGTCATGTGTTTTGAGGTGGTTTTGGGGTGTTGAGTGGTTGAGATGAAAGCCAGCACATATTTACATATTCATCTAGATAATTCCAGCATTGTGGGTGATAGGGATGCACTGAAATGAAAATTCTTGGCCGAAGCCGTACAAAATGAAACACTGGGCCGAATACCAAACACGGTTTTTCGAGGTTTTTTTCCCCTGTATTTTGCCAAACAAAAATTTACCATTGCATAAATGAAAAAGCCAAAATGTGCTTTTTACTGTTTTGTCTTGCTTTTCAAAGAAAAAAAAATAAATCAATTACAAAACAACAATTTAAAAATATTTAGCACTGAACATTTTTAACATTCTAGCAAACACTATACCAAACAAAGCACAATTTAACTTAAAATTAAAAAAAGTTGGTAAAATAATATTGTTTGGCCATCAGACCCCCTTCTTGAATAAGGCATGTATTTTTACTGTACAATTAAAAGCAGCCTTGCTGAGAAAAGACTTCTTAAAACATTAGAAAATATTACAGATACCAATTTGAACACTATGTGTGAATGTCATAATAATGTATTAAAACAGAGGCTTGTAATGATTCTTATCATTATTATTGTCTGCTTTTTTATTTATTTTATAGCACATTTGTAAAATTACAATACTAACATTTATGGATGTTGATAAGAGTTTTTGCTTTTTCTCAACATTTGTTTTGGCAGAAACGCGCAGGAAGACCTCAACGCTTCTTTTTGTTGACAGCAGATTTAAGATCGAGTCTCATTACGAATACGTCGCACGTATCACATTTTCACATGCATTGTAAAAATTCATAAAAATATGACTGAGCAACTGACGACTGTATCAGCACAGATTTTCCTCGCGCTTTGGACTTTGAGTTTGAACCCTGGTTAACAAGCAGATCTGCTGCGAGTTCGTGCAGCACTGTCAGAACACATGCAATGCGTGCGTGTATTAGAAAACATAACGTTCTGCAGTTTATTTACTAATTGTTTAAGGCCATTTCATGATTTCAATCATCGTACAGTAACCAGCAACAATCACCCCTTCCTCTTCTCATTGAAGACATGCGATGCAGTCCTAAACAGTCTCTTGCTGTCGGTGCTTGTAATGATTTTTGCGTCTTTCTCCGACAGTTGAAATGCTTCCACACTGCTGACATGTTTGTTGCATTATAAAGAGTGCGCACCTCTCGCTCTTCGCTGGTTGCTGTTTGATCGCGTCATATCATTGTTCGGTTCAATTTATTCTGTCTTTTCGCTTACACCGAAAGAGCTTTTTTTGCTATTTTCGGCCGAATAATTTCGGTTACCGAACATTCGGTGCATCCCTAATGGGTGACGTTGGGCTGTTCGCTAACAGTAAACCACTGCTCAGGTATTTCCAACTTCTTTCTATCCCAAAAACAGGGGTGTCCAAAACTGCTCCTAGAGGGTCACTGTCCTACAGAGCTCCAGCCCTAATTAAACACACCTAATCCAGCTAATCAAGGTCTTTAGACTTGCTAGAAACTTCTATTCAAGCTAAAATCTGCAAGATGTCTGCCCTCCAAGACCAGGATTGGACAACCTTGCTCTAAAAAGTTTGCCATTAGTATATCAGGATAATGAAATGAAGGAGATGTGGCTTGGCAGGTAGTTCACATGCTCTGACATGTTGTGCAATCATAATTTATCGTCTTGTTTTGGGTCAGAGGTGATTACTCGCATTGTTTTTGCGGCTGGCCAGAGTTCTGACTGGGATGTTGTGCTGAGGAGATGCTGGATCAGCAGTGGCAGTCTGGATCTTATGTAAGACTGACACTGGATCCTGAGAGACTGAGCCAGAACAGTGAATGCGCTTCTGTTTGTGCTTTTTCTCATGATCTCTGGCATGGAATGTTTGAGCCGTTCCAGGGGCTTTTCATGCCACAGGGCCTTTCAATGGCCAGCGCTGAATAGCTTCAGTCGGGTGGTTGTGTTTTGAGCTGACCCAGCATAAACGTTTCTCTGCCTGCTCTCCATCAGAGCCATGAATGAAGAGCAGGAGAGGTTGAGGGGACTACAAATAGAGTTGCATATCCAGTTAAAGGGGTCACTTTATGGAAAACCTTGACGATGTCCTTGATATTTACACTTATTCACAGAGGTGTCTCTACACTGGAATATAATAAAAATTTACGATTTACTTTGAAACAATTGTCACTGAGAAATTGCTAGTAAATTTCACAGATGCTGTGCAACATGGTCACGAAAAGTTATCGTTTGCACACGTTTTTAAGCATTGTGGTTTAAAAACAAGTAATCTTAAGCCATTAAGATTAAGATCATATTTTTTCTGAGAGACGTGAGATGCGCACACGTGAAGACGGAGTTATTTTTGCTGCTTTATAGGCCTTGAATGGTTAAATAGCCTGCACACACTTATATGTGTCAAAATGGCCATTTTTTTAAGTATCCTCATAAATACAGTAAGTTTTAAAGCAAACGGCTGAGAAAGAAAACGTGTATATATAACAGTATATTGGATCCGGGCAGCTCTTAAAGTGACAGCAGTCTAATATTCCTGCTGTCTGTCATTCATGGTAATTAAACAACAAAAGAGAGAAAGTCTCTGCTCTTGTCACTGCTCTTGACTAAATGACTTTTTTTTAACTTTAATAAGAAGAAATATATATGAAAACAGTGAAGATTATGCAGTATTTTATACATTTGATTACTTTATGCAATGTATGTAGCATTTCTTATTTATTTGTTCTACTGTAGTTTTTGTCTGATTGCTTGTAATTAGTTTCTTATTCTTATTTAATTGCTGATTTTTAGGCTAGTATTAGTTTTTTTTTGTGATATTGACACTGGTGGCAAGAATTATGAAATTTCTATGGTATCAAAAATATTGATATCATAAAGACCGTATTAAAGCAAAAATTACTATATTGTGATATATATTGTAACCGTGAAATAAAATTAAAATTACTCATATTGTGGTATAAGATTTTGGTCATATCGCCCACCCCTACAAGTTCCATACCTCAAAGCTAACTCTCCAGTTTAAAAAATATAAATACTAGGGATATACTACTTTTTTCAGAGCGAGTCCAAAACTTGTAACAGCAATGAACTGACATATAAGTCACATTTTTGTCATCTGAAATGTGCTTTGAATTATATGCACACTTATGCACACACATTTGTATTTTTGAAGAATGAGAGAGACACATGTAGCCTAGTGCATTTCATACAGGCTGCTAGATTCACTTTCACTTCAAATAAAGTCGTACAAACTTGATGTTTAAAATAATTGTTCTTTATATTGCATGCCCCAATATGTTTATTTTATATTTGCGATTTAGTTTGAAAATGAAAACTTTATTGTTAAAGCTTCACAATTTATTCATATCATGATTTACTGCTCATTTCACAGGTGAAGGGGTTAACCAATCATAACAGAGTTCATTTACATATAAAGGTCTTAAAGGTGCAGTAGCAAAAACAACCCGTTTGAACTCATAGAGAGCATGGAAAATGCTGATGAAAAGAAAAAACAAAACAAAATTATGGCTGTTTGTTGTTAGACGTAAGTGGATAATGGACCAAAAGTGAAATTATAGGGTGAATGGCATCTTTAATGTCATTACCCACGCACAGTACATAAAGCGTGGCTTGTAGTGTGTGTCTGTAATGTAGGACTCAAGTTTCATTAGTTTACGTGGTTGTGTCTTTGTTGTAGAGTTAGAGACCAGAGCGGGGTTTACAGAGAGGGAAGGAGTGAAAATACTGAGAAAAAAAATCAAGAGTGAGGTATTTCGGTCCTCAGAGAGGGTGAGTCAGGTCAGAGAAATCGAGGTGTGTGCGTGTGAATCTCAGGATAAGCTCCTGACAGACTCATTCTCAGTTACTGGAACGTGAAGGTGAAGAAATCTCCAGGATGAAAGTGTCGGCTGGGTGGCATTTGAAGTTCAAAGGCTCCTTTCAAATACATGTCCCTTACATTTTCATTTCCTATGATTCTGTCAGATTTAACAGAAAATTGAAGTGTAGCATGCCAACACATTTGGATATTTTGCAAAGTGCGAGGAGTAATTAAACAGATTAACATGAATTTCAGTCTAAACCAATTACATTTTGTGCTACTTGAGGGCATGATGATGTGTAGGGCACAGCTTCCTGTCTAGCCAAAGGCATTATTGATCCAGATAAACACTCAGGACGGCAGAGTAATTAGCTCCTAGAAGACCATAGAATGAGTTCATACCTGCTTAACTCCTGAATCCACCTCACAGAGAGGCCAGACAGTGTTTGGCAGCTAGAAACACACCTTTGAGGTCAAGTGTGTAGTTTCTATGACACTAGCAGTGGAGTTAAAAAAACAACAATTCCAAACAGGTTTCCCCAAACAAGCTGCCTGTCTACCATTGGTCAGACAAACAGGAAGCCCTTCCACCAAATTCATGTCATTGGTTGAGCTAGTTGACATGTCACTGTCAAACGAACAGAGCCATGTTTTGAAAGCATCACAGAGTCCATATTCTTCAGGATCATTGTCCAGTGTCTGTGCTATTTGTCTCCAGAAGTTACCAATGATAGAAATGTCTACCTAATTTTCTTAAACAAGAGTTGCGTGAAACTCTAAACTCTTGACACGTGGGTTTGTCAACGTGGGCATCTGTTGTTGTTGTTGCTGTCTCAAGTAGATTTTTTTTGCTTTTTTATCTCTTCCGTTTCTATTTTAACTGTGGAACAATGGCATTGGTATGTGTTGCCACCTTGTGGACAAACTAATTATCGCAAAAAAAAATTAAGGCGCAAATGCTAACTGTAAAGTATGTGCCCAAAATATTTTTAAGTTTTGACGCAAATGCTTAATGTATGTGTCCGAATATATAGCCTTTCAAAGTAAAATTTATTTGATAGCTTGTTTGAACACAGGTGCTCAACACAAGACAATTAGAAAGTTTTATCTTTGTCAAGTGTCTGCGCTATTTCTCTCCAGAATTTATGGGCGATAAAATGTTGTTCAAACTAGACTGAATCTCAATCCATTTGCACAAATGCTCATAAGTTCAGGCGTCTATTGTTGTGTTTGTTGTTGTTGTTCCATCTATTCCTTTTCTCAATTGTGAAATCAGTGCTGCCAACTTGTGGACAAACTACTTAAGGAAAAAAAATCAAGGCGCAGATAGAAAAACCAAGAAAAGTACATACATGTGTAAAAATATACATAATATATATACATAATAAAAATACAAAGTACACACATTTATATATGTAAACAAAAACTTTTTTTTTGGATGCGATTAATCGTTTGACAGCGCTAGTAAAAACCTAAGTATGTTTTGGGCTTTACTTTTCAAGGCTTACACTTTTCAACTGGCAAACAATAAACTAGATCCTTTTATACACTAGATTTATTTCTTTATGTATGGTTTATTAAAAGATTATTATTTTGAGCTCTTTTTGCCTCACAATCACTCAAAATGCAATTTGATGCTGACATCTGAACATGAGCTTTGATATCACTGCCTCCATTTGTTTTGTTTATTTACAGTGGTTTTACACAATTTGGAGCATCTACATTTAAAAGGTTATGTGAGCAACCTCACAAATAAATCCGATTGAAGCAGAAATTCATAACTGGGGACTAATTTACCCATGAGGACTTGTGAATGGCACCAAATAACCCTGTCTCTCTCTATCTGTCTGTCTCTCAGGTTGTGCAGTCTGACGCTGAAGAAGCTGATCGTACTGAAAGAGCTGGACCGCGAACTCAGTTCTGTTGTTATCGCTGTCAAGATACAGGTAAAATGACACCGTTACTATGTAGAGGTGTAACGATTCATCGATACATCGATACGATGCATCGATGCCACGCGTAAAATATCGATAACTGTATTATAAATAGGCACCTTTATTTTGGCACTGTCCACATTTTCACATAATGTCCATCTAAGCATTACCGACAACGCGTGCATTCTCATTCAAACTCACGTATCAGGACTCGATATAAAGACTGCCCGAAAGCACAAGGTGAGCATAAAAGACGCTCAGGATTGTTTGTGGAACAGTCGAGTGCTGTGTGAGAAGTTTTCTGCGCACACAATCTGAAGCGCACGCACACAGACAGCCACACACATCTGAAGCGCACGCACACAGACAGCCACACACATCTGAAGCGCACGCACACAGACAGCCGCACACATCTGAAGCGCACGCACACAGACAGCCGCACACATCTGAAGCGCACGCACACAGACAGCCGCACACATCTGAAGCGCACGCACACAGACAGCCACACACATCTGAAGCGCACGCACACAGCATCCTCACACATCTGAAGCGCACGCACACAGACAGCCGCACACATCTGAAGCGCACGCACACAGACAGCCGCGTCTACACCGTGCGAATACTAAATTGAGCTCTCTTCCGCTTTTTTTTGTGCATGGATGAATAAATACAGACAAAATTACATCAAAATGTGTTTTGGCGAATATCCTAGTAAACACAGTCGGTTAGGCATATGTCTAACGTAAACAATTGAGAAAGAAAAGGCATGTGTATCAGTAGTTAAATCCGTGCTTTCGTTCTTAAAGGGAAAGCAAACTAATAATAAATCTAATGCTGTCAAAGAAAAATACAAGTGCTCAATGCTCCTGACTAAATAACCTTTGTAACATAAAAAATTATTAATCTACATTTAATTTATACATTGAAGACTATGCACTTATTTTATTTGATTAGGACATTTCTGTAGCGTACCTGAAAATGTATTTTAGACTGAGCTGAAAAACCTGAAAAGCACGGTTTATTGAACTTGTGTCTTTGTTTTATTTTCTGCGATTGCTGTAATTTGGTTATCAGGGGGGGGGGGGGGGGGGCTGTAGAACACCCCACTTTTACTAGCACTGAGCCTATAGTTACAGAAAAACTACAAGAATTGTTTATTTTCTTTATTATAAAAAAAGAAAAAAAAAGTGTAGGCCTATTTTTTTTTGTTGTGAATGTCCCAGTTAGTACAGGGTGTGCAAATTTCAGATAAATGTTCATGTTATATGTTTTGGTTGCATTTGTGAGTTAATAAAAGTGTAGATGGTTGTTTAAAATAGGTATACAGTATATTATCATAATATTGATATATCGATCGATATACTCCTATATCGAATCTTATCGTAGAATTTTTTTGAGGTATCGGGCAAGTATCGTATCGCTGGGTATGAGAATCGCTATCGTATTGTATCGTGACGAACCATCCGATTTACACCCCTATTACTATGTCACTTCTGTGTATGTTCTGGCCTGTCGAAGGTGGAGTGTTGCTGTGTCGCTCGGTGTTTGATATCACACGGGCTCATAGCTTTACACATCACGTGGTAGACTGTGAGCTGTTGCCAAGCGACAGCTTGCTCCTGGGAAATAGGATTGACGCACTAAGATGTGCATGTGGTGGGGTGGGGGGGGTGCGGCATGCATTGTGGGATATACTGAGGGGTCGATGTAAGTCACTTAGAGCACTAAGGTCGCTTTGGTCACACGCACGTTTGTGTTTGGTATTTTTGTAAGCTTTAACTGTTTAAAGAAACATATGTTTTACTTCTATATTATTTATATTACTAAATATTCATTTCTTAGGGAAATAGCAAAAACCTCCAAAAATTATTTTTTGGGGCTGTTTCCCCCACAGAAAGTGCCTTGCTCGAAAATGCAGACTCTGCGCTGAGTAAATATAAAAAAGTTAAATAAAAATAAAATCTCAAATAAAACAGTTGCCATGCCAACTTGCTACTATTTTTTGGCACAGCGTCTTGATCAAACATGATCTTACATGTCCGTCTAGCGCATTTACATTAACTATGAAAAAGCATTGGAATGGAAAAATGCATTCTGTGTGATAAACATTTTAATTTGAATGAACGACTCTAAATGCACCTGTTCAGACAGACCCTGAGCATGTGCATGCCGGACTGCCAGATTTCTAATTGTCTGGTGTCCCAATCTTTTTCCATTACATTGTGAAACATTTTTTTGGGTTACATGTCTATACCTGCCATGAGAAAAATTATCAACAAACCTGAACAGTCAAGAAAATTAAGAGGGTTTTTAGGGTCATTTTCTATTTTGATATTATTGTAAAGTATGTACATTATTATGGTTATGAAATGTCACAGCATGGATATGATCTTATATGATGTAATAATTGCATGTATTTGCACATCAACTTTAACGGTTACTTGTATATCAAGGTGGTATTTGTTGTACTGCTTTTAATTTATGCAAAGTTGAATAAAAATCACTGTATTGCTGCATTGTGTCACAGTAATTACAGTAATGAGAATCGCATTTGAGAATAAAAATCAAGAGTAAAAAACATTTGCAATACAGTAATAAGAGTTTAGGGAGGGAATGTGCTTAATTGTCATGAAAATAACGTCACTGACTGTCAGTGATATTTAAAGATCAGTCTTAGATTTAATTCCCAACAGGAAATGATTCTGTCACTCATTCTGTGAGGATTAGAGCACATCCTCTTAGGTAACATGAAGTGCACTTCGCCCACTCATCTCCTCCAGATGGATCATTGAAGGTTTTAAACAGGTTTACAGTGTGCTCATCAGACACTGAAAAGAAAGGTTGTGTTATACTCCCAAAGCGGCGCCTCAGCGAATTAAAATCATGGCTGTTCTTCAAAAGGACAGAAGATGGGTTTCTGACAGATATCTCATTATTTCTCCTCTTCTGCTCACTGAAGTGTCCACTTTGAAGGCCGAACCATTCACAGCTAGTCTGCAGGCTGGACACAAGCGGACTGAGCGTGCATTTGCTTTCCTTCAGAGCTTGTTAGTGCGGAGTATTTTCTCTGTCTCTTTGTTTGGAGCTCAAGAAACAGAAGGCTTGAATGTGCTTTTGCAGAGACACCTTGATGGACGTATTCTGTTGTTTCCAGAGAGCTTCTTCACATCGTGTTAGTTCTGCGCATGGGTTTGGACAGTAGCCTTCCAAATCGAGACTACCGAAAAATCACATCACATCTTTTGTATTTAATTTATGTGCATTCGACTGTATTATTGTCCAAAACAACAGGCGGCAGGTCATCTGAACCAGAAAGAAACAACAGCGCGAAGTAGTTTGCTGAACTTTACACGTACCTACTGTGGTAAATTATTAATTGCTCACTGGTATTTGGTCATATACAGAAAGTTGGCAACAACAACAAATAAAACATAAGACCAGTTGTTTTCAACCAAGGGGACCAGGGTCCACTAGGGGGCCCCAATAAGTCTTAAAATTATTTACATTTAGTAATATTAACATAACATCTTGATTAAAATGCTAAAAATACTAAATAAAAACACTAAAAAAAAAAACTTACATTTTTTGAGTATGAATCATTTTTTATTAAAACAGATTGGCTTAAATAGGAATGCTTTGAATATCCGTCTCGTGACAATCTGGGCTTTTGAGTCAAAAAGGTTGAGAACCACTGATTTTGACTGACTGTGTCTGTGATTATAGATTGTGTTCAACCATTTTAGAGCCTTTTCTCCTTTTAGAGCCTTTAGAGCACCCAGATTATTTGTTCTTTATGTTTAGATTATTTAGCCACCAAGAGTCAGTTTTAGAATCTACCAGAAGTCTTCTCAATGGGTCGTTTTAAATATTGTTTTTAATGTAATGTTGAGTACATTTTAAATTAAATGTACATCTTGTGTACATCTTATTAGCTTATTTGTATTAAACAATACAGGGGAAAAAATGTGATCCTGAAACAGATTACAGTTTCCACAAAAATATTTGGCAGCAACTGTTTTCGACATTGATAATAAACAGAAATGTTTCTTGAGCAGCAAATCAGGATATTATTATGATTTCTGAAGATCATGTGACACTGAAGACTGGAGTAATGATGCTGAAAATACAGCTTTGATCACAACTATAAGTATATCAGTAATTTTGGTTAAATAAATGCAGCCTTGGTGAACAAAAGAGACTCTACACTTGGATGTAGCTATTGGCCACTCTGCCAATGTTTAGTTTAGATATGTGCATTTGCCATTAAAACCCCTTATCGGTCAACCAGTAGTGATTATCTGTTTGTGTGTGTGTGTGTGTGTATGCGTTTCACGTGAGCTGGGCCGTGACGGATCGCCACATTAGCAGGCAGATGAATGTTAAAGCAGGGGTCTCTGTTGTCTAGTCAGTATGACAGCTCATATCTGTGACTTGCCTCTCAGATGTGCCTGCAAGAGGTTTGCAGCTAAGCGAAACGGACAGTAACAAGGAACACAAATTATTCAACACATTCAGTGTGACTGAGTCATTTTCTGTCTTGTTTTATGCTTTTGCTGTCAAACCATGCGGACAACATTTCAATTTGCAAGAGACTGCGTGGGTTTATTTTCAAACTTTACTTCAACATTTGACTTGATTTGCTTGAGGGTGCATCAGAAGATTCTTCTGTGATAATTACTGAATGCATGCGTTTGTAAGAGACAGAGATCAGACAGATGTCTTTCCATGTCTTCAGGGGTCCAAACGCATCCTGAGGTCGAATGAGTACATGCTCCCACCCAGCGGCCTGATGGAAACAGACCTAGAGCTCACCTTTTCCCTGCAGGTACATCTGTCTTCTTATACTGTATGTGTGTATCTGATTTCATTTATTAACAGAAGACAAATGTGATTTCATGTGCCAGCTTGGATGGGACTAGGTGTTACTTAGGTGAGAAAGTCTGTTGTCTGAATCTTGGCATTTTGGTAGGTCATGTGATCTGGATATTTTAGGTAATAAAACAGAGTTCAGTCTATGAATATGAAATGAATAATACATCCACTGAAATAAGATTAAATATTAATATACTTAATTAAGATTACATTCTTCTTTACTTCTTTCTCTAACCTGCTTAGGAAAACCTGCAGTGTAAAAAAAAGTTTTTTTTAACATTTAATTCAGTGTTACTTGCCCTTTCTTTAAAATTCTTTAAGTTCACTAGCAAGTGGTTTCAAAGGAACGCCTACACCATTTTTTCTGTGTAGTCCCATCCAAATAGGGCTTAGAAGGAATAGTTCACCCAAAAATGTCAAATCAGTCATTATTTACTCGTGTTTTTTCACTGCAATTCCCTATAAAAAATAAAACAGAAAAATTAAAATTGGTTACATTTAGAGGGAGAAAAAATAAAACGTGTCATTGCAATAACATGACTGTAAATTAAATGAAAAATAAAAACAATCTAATCAAATGCGTGGTATGATTACCTTTACTTTGGAACTGGTATTTCCAGATTTTTCATGTATTTATTATTCTTTTTTTTGTACACTTTATGATAAAACAAATGTTTTAATATAGCATTTTGAGCAAAATTTCAAAATATTGTTATATTTTTTGTTATTACCCATCCCTATCTAGTTGCATATTTAACTGAGAAAGTGTGTGAGAATATATCAACTTAAAACTACCTAAAATTGAATTTACTCTGAAAGCTTTCATGTTTCAGGGTTTTAGTACTCTTTTGCATGGAGTGTTTACTTCATTACCCTTTGTTTCTTCCGAGAACTCTCTATGTTTTTCCCGGTTTGGGTCAGATATCCGGCATTTATAGCTGACACTTTAAGAGTTGCTTTGACAGGAAGAGTGATGGGAAGATTTCATCAAATAAAGTGTGTGTGCTAGCGTTGTCACAATGTTGCTGATAAAAATGATGTAATCTCAAGCAACAATACGCTCAAATCACTGTACTGTCGTACTTCCTTTCTTTAGTACCCACATTTCCTGAAGAGAGATGCCAACCGGCTGCAGATCATGCTTCAAAGGAGGAAACGCTATAAAAACAGAACTATTCTGGGCTACAAGACGCTGGCTGTTGGTGTTATTAATATGGCTGAGGTACACAAAACCCTGGTGTCCAGTTCATTGAAGCTTCTGCCAGACTGACTGTGACCTCTTTATTTCACTCTTCTCCAGTAGCAAAGCAGCTCATACTCACAGCTTTCATGTAAAGTCAATATGTCAATACTTGTTCTCTCACATATCACACATTAAAAGAGCCATATGCATTGATATCATAGTGATGGATTGGCTATTTTTGCCACCAGTGTTGGGGAAAGTTATTTTTAAAAGTAATGCATTACAATATCGTGTTACTCGCCAAACAAACCTTTCGGCAAACTGTTCAGCGGTCATTTTGAGGAATACTGAATCTGTTTTTGTGCAAGTGAAATGAGTAAATGCATGTTCACGTTTAGTCAGCAATCATGTTCACACAGCACACACAACGCCTCTGCACTCACTTATTCCCGATTTCTCTCAACATGGGGACAGGAGAGCTGTCAGTCAATAAATGGGAAAACAAAGTAACTGGCATTACTTGTAACATGTTACTTCCAACACTGGTTGCCGCAGGTTTGCCATATATATATATATTCTTGATTATAATTTGAACTTTATTGTGTTATTCAATAGTACTTTCAAGTTAATACATTTTAAAGGTACTAAATGGCAACTTTGTCTTTACAAAGGCAATTAAAAAATTTAACTACAAAGCAGTGATTGCGAAGTTTGAGAAAGTAGCCGTTCTAAAACTCAGAGTGCAAATATGGTTGAGTTTTCTGAAGTATTAGGTGGATATTCATTGCTAAAAGTATGAAATGAGTGTAAAAGTTTTGTATTTGTAGAGTTTTTCCATTTGGGGTCACTCATGTTAATAATAATTAGAATGTTAGAACACTTAATGACTAATGTCTTGTTCTTTTGTTTCGGGACAATTATTCTTAAAAAGGTCTAGTGTATAGGAGTGTTGGGGGCCTTTATGTGAGCATGCACCTACTGGTGCATTTTATTCAGCTATTTAGCCTTCTGAAAATGCCTGCAATTAATCTCGGCAGTTTCACCCCCACAAATTCCAAATTCCTCTCTGCTGAGATTCCAGCAATAATCATATTCGATAGAGACTCAAACACAAAAAACACTGAACATAGGGGACAATTCATCTATCCAAGAGGTCGATTGGGAATGCAACCTCAAATTGACAAAAAACTGAGGCTTTCAGATGGAGGTCATGAGCTGGAGTTAAGCTGAATGGACAAGAATGTGTCTGAGGAAACTCTTTTGACCATGTGTTACTTATTTCTGAGTGTTTATGTTTAAAGGTGATGCAGCACCCGACAGATGGAGGCCAGATTTTAGGTCTCCATAGTAACGAGAAGGAAGCACCGTTGCGTGCAGCGGAACTCAGTGTTTACTCACTGTCAAGTCAACCTATTGACCCAGAAGACGGCAGTGGTCAGCCAGAGACAAAGGCCAAAGCTTCAGGTGATTCACACAAATGTATCAATATATTAAAATTGAAAAGTGTGTTTACATTTAATGCAAAGTGCTCTCATGAAACTCTAGTTGGCGCAGGCCGATAGGTTCTAACTCAATCTGATATAATCAATTATTATTCACATGGCACAGCTGATTGGTTTCTTTCAGCCAATGAGCTTGCTGCTCAATATTCAAATACTCGGCTAGTGCTTGCTGTAGCAGTCACAATGTGTTTCAGATACCCTCCACCTTTCCCAGCTCCACCTGTATAGATCTGCTATGGGATAATTGCATGTATGTTATATATGGGGATTATTTTATATGTTATATGTCCAGCACAGCAGCATGTCTAAGTCTCAGTACTTGCTCTGCCATAGCACATAGCCAAATCTATTTCAAGACCCAACACATTAACATTGCCATGTATATTACCATACTAAACTCTCAGATAGTTGTCTTGACAGAACTGTTGTTGGGCGAATTTCTGTGGGCAGTCCAGTCATTTCAATAGGAATCCACACAATTGCGAATCACGTTAGGCTGTGCTTCATACATCGCTACAGTATTGACAAGAGACAACGTACTTTTTTGCCTTTGAAATTTCACAAATGTTACAACATCTAAATGGCAAGGAGGGGAACACACACTGGCTAAATCTTTAACCACTACACTAAACCACCCCATATACCCAGTTGTCCTTGCATGACTGTACAAACCACAATATTCCATCAGTGATTGGGTTTGTTTATGTACAGTCATTACATTGACTTAAAGATGCTAATGGGCAGTTTGAGTGCATTAAGCGGCAATTAAGATAAAAATTCCCCCGGAAACACTCTGTACCACAAAACATCCTCCCATCCATCATCTCAGAGCACACACAAAGAAAAAGTGACTGATGCTGCGGTACATTAAAAGGGAAAGTAACTTCAGCAGCTCAAGTGTTCTCAAATTGGATCAATAAAATTGCTACATGTTTTGAATGAATAATTTTAATGCTTCAGGGGTTTTTTCTGTTGGATGTCAGATGGTACTGTATGCCTGAGGCCTTTGCTGCATTAAAATGTCAAGTACCATGGGGTCATTAAATGTCTCTTTCTCTTTTAGACCGTTCTCCAGATATGGATAACTATTCTGAAGATGACGATGATAGTTACTCATCAGAGCAAGAGGCGAGTGATGACGCTGTTCAAGGCCAGGTCAGGAGTTCTCACCAATATGACTTTTATATATCTTGCTCTAAAAAAATTTAAAAAGTAAATTTTTATATTATTCCCTGTTTTCTGCTATGAATGTAATCTGTCAATGTCAATATCATTGGTCTTATTGGTGTTAGTTTTCGTTGGTGTTAGTTTTCGCATATGGGTTAACTTTAAAACAATACTGTATTGGGAGAATTTACCTAAAAAAGAATTCCATCCACTGATAGCATTGTTTAATGGCTGATTATACTGGATTTTGGGTAGTTAGTGATTAAGAAGCTGGTTTTTGCACTGTGTGGTTAATTTAATACTTTGCCCCGTTTCTTTAGAAAAGGATCTCTTCCTATCAAAAGCATCAGATTTCTTGAAATTCTGTTTTAGGACCTTTATGACGAGGATGATGATGTTCAGCGGAAGCCGAAAAAATCTAGGAGGAAAATGATTAGAACCATATCTATGACCCGGGTATGTACAGATATACTCCCTCTGCATTTATCCTGGGGGGCCAGTAACAAACATCTGAGTACTTGCAGAAAGTGATAGGACCCATAATCGAGCCTTGGGGAACACCATTTGTAAAACATCTTTGTATACCAGAGAATACAGTTTTGCTAACTGACATGATGACATTGCCAATAGCTGATATGATTAAATTGTATTATACTATATCACTGTAATATAATCCACCCTGTTCTCTATTTGTTTCTGCATGCAGGCATGTTGTCACCGCAGTACAGCTAGATGACCCTGTCTGTTATCATAGATTAATTGTTTTGATACAAGTCACTTCAGGCAGCTACCTGATAGAAACATAGATACATTGGCTTTGTGTCCTAAAGGTGGTGTTTGGTTCAGTGTTATCTAGTTCAGTGTTTCCCAACCGGGGTGCCGTCTGTCGAGAGCAGGGGTGCCGTGAAAAAAATCATTTTTTAATATTTTTAAATTGCTAAAATGTTCAAAAAAGCATCTTTTATAATATCAATTTCTGATGTCGCCAATAATTAGAGATGCACCAAAATTTTGGCTGCCGAAAATTAGTTCACCGCTCAGGTTTCACTTTCACGTGGTGTGATGCTCTGCGTATTATCCTGCTCTACTCGTGTGCGCTCCGCTCAGCTCCACTCATATACCGTTCATGCTCATCAGAACAGCAAAGTCCACTCAAAAATTGAGCCAACAGGAAACATCTATGTAGTACAGTAATGTTTCTGTCTGCAATAGCCCTACTGAGTTGTAACATGGTGTGGTATATGGGCAACTATGGTAACGTGCCCTTATCAGTGATCTGCGGACGCTAGGTTATGTCACGTGTGTTCTGATAATAATAGCGTTTCATAGGACTAAACATTATTTGATATTGGTGTAAAAAAAAAAAAAGTTAAGATATCTATAACCCTACTGAGACCTACCTGAAAATAAAAAACGCAATTTATTCAATTCGAAGCTGGCGTTATTTTTTCTTTGTCCTATCATATAATTTCTTATTTGTTCTTATTTTATTAACTGCTTAGCCTTCTTGTCATTTTTTTATTCAATTCAAATTTTGAAATCAAGCTATCTCGTGCTACTTCACCAAAATTACCCCACTGTAAAATAAAAAAAAAAACACTGAGTGAGCAAAAAATTTGTGAGATAGCTATTTATAATGGTAATTAAATAATGTTTAAATATGTATAAAAGCCTACATTAAAATCTGTCATATCAATTGGTCTCTTCATTAGAAATTAGCATACTGATTGCCAGCATTGATGATTGATCAAAATTTAAAATATCTGTATGACATTATAATCTGCAGTTCTTCCCTGCTGTACCGAATATCTATACATTTCAAATGATCATATCGAAGTTAGAAATTCAAATATTGTGACAAAATTCATTTTGTAGAGTGCCACAAGTTTGTTAAAATTTCCAAAGGGTACCGCAACTAAAAAAAGATTGGGAAACACTGATCTAGTTCACAGAAAGTCATAGAAGGTGATGTTCTAATCCTCTTAAGCAAAGCTCACCATCAGGAACACAAACCCAGGATCAATGTGTAAACTAGAGCGACACTAATATAGATCTCCTTACACTTTTCTGAAGCACATTTTTAAAGTGTCTAACTACTATGTACTAGCATTTAAAGTTAATTATATGAGACAGTGCACTAATCGTGCACATACATGTTATTACACTGTACTTATATTTACAAAATACCTGCATTTAATTACATCCATAATTACATTGTTGACTTTACCCCAACTCTTAAAATTAACTGTACCTGCCCATAACTGCAATTGTTA
Organism: Sinocyclocheilus anophthalmus; assembly: GCA_018155175.1. Classification (NCBI taxonomy): domain Eukaryota; kingdom Metazoa; phylum Chordata; class Actinopteri; order Cypriniformes; family Cyprinidae; genus Sinocyclocheilus; species Sinocyclocheilus anophthalmus. Next base: position 56,451 of record JADLZN010003326.1, read on the forward strand.
GCAGCAAGATTGTTTAGCGATACAACATAAGTTTGTTTTACCTAATAATTTTTGGATGCAAATACATAGCAGTTAAGGATGCCTAATAAAAAGTTGGACCAAAAATGGTTTATGCTATTTTTTTTCCATTTAGTCTTTTGCTTTTACCTATTTTACTGTCTCAACTAAAACGCGTGCCAAAAAGTACAATAATTGTACTGTTTTATGTACCATACTTTTTTGTACTGTGATTATAACATGTATTGCATTGAACAGTTGCAACTCAGAAGTCCTTGACGACATATTCTCTCAATTTCTTTATAGCAACCCAATTTCAAGCAGAAGTTTGTTGCTCTCCTGAAGAGATTCAAAGTATCTGATGAGGTGAGAATTTTCTTTGTCTTTCATAAGTTGCAACAAAGAGAATTACATGTTTTCCTGAAGTTCTACACTCTCCACTCTCTACTTTGCGGTCCTGTGCTTTGTAATCAAAAAATCACTTCAGCCATGAAATTCAACCTTTATAAAAACAGCCCTGGGACTTGGTCTTTAATCTAGTAGCTGAAATGTGAGAGGAGCTTTGATTTTTGCAGTGTAAGATGTGATGTATATCTCTTCTAAAACTTAACTTACTGCTTTGCTCCGAGAGGACAAGTTATGGGGTCATGACTTACATGTTTCTAGAGCCTGCAGGCAAGATTTAAGTAGCTTTGTGGTCTCATTGTTAGAGTCTAAGCTTGTTAGTTGATAGCCGTTTAGCTCTTTGACTTCCTCGTCCTCTTGCCTTGGCTGCCACATTCCGTTATCCAAACCCTACAGGAAATGATCCAGATTTATTTGGCAATCATTCCAGCAACTTCCTGATTCAGGGTGATGACACACTTTTATTGCATTGGCAGGCTGTTCCCATGAGTAGCATTGCCAACATGGGCTTGTCAATGCAATACCTCACTTTGGGTGTGTCTCAAATATGTAGCGTATTTCAAAACACCTATGATTTACAGTTGAAAAAATGACTTCACTTTTGGGAATATCCAACCGCAGTTAAATCACAGCTTTTCGGTTACCTTTTTTTTTTGAGAAAACATTGACCACCTTTCATAGCAATGCAAACCATACTATAACATTAATTTGATGCACAACTGAGTAAAATCACTCTTTGGTGTTTTGCTGGTTTAAGTTGGTTTAGCTGGTCTTCTGTCCTGGCCAAGTTAGTGTTAAGTTTTTTTAAGCAGGGATAGTGGAGCAAAACAATGCTAACAAAGTTTGTTTGTGTGCTGACACATTTTAAATCAGTGTCCACTTATAAAGGATGGATCCAGTTGTGAAACACAATGCAGCACTTTAAAGGGTTAGTTCACCCCAAAATTAAAATTCTGTCATTAATTACTAACACTTATGTCATTCCAAAACCGTAAGACCTTTGTTCATCTTCGGAACACAAATTAAGATATTTTTGATGAAATCCGAGAGCTCTCTTACCCTCCATAGACAGCAACACAACTGAAATGTTCCCATATCCAGAAACGTATCAAGGACAACGGCAAAACAGTCCATGCAACATCAGTGGCTCAACTTCAACGCTGTTTACGTTTAGGAGAAAATGCACACATGCATAATTTTACTCTCCAAAATGGCAGAAGAAAGTAACTTGGGGTAGAAGAATTGTTGAATAAAGTTGTTATTTTTGTTTTCTTTGCGCACAAAAAGTATTCTCGTAGCTTCGTAAAATTACGGTTAAACCACTGATGTCACATGGACTGTTTTACCGATGTCCTTGCTACGTTTCTGGACCTGGGAACATTTCAGTTGAGTTGCTGTCTATGAAGGATCAGATTTCATCAAAAATATCTTAATTTGTGTTCCGAAGATGAACGGGTTTTACGGGTTTGGAACGGCATGAAGGTGAGTAATTAATGGCAGAATTTTCATTTTTGGGTGAATTAACCCTTTAATATATAAAAAGAGTGAAATTAGCTTTTTTTATCTTGGAAAAGAAGCACAATAGTGTAAATTCTTATAAATTCTCATTATTAGGATGATCATTCATATGCACCCTTTACTTTCAGACCATCTCTTATCCTCTTTCTGTTTTTCATTTACTTTTACACGATGAACTTCTTTCTGTCTTTTAGTCTCAGCTGCCTGAGGAGATGCATTTTATAGTAGGAATGGGTCATTACTGGTGATTGTACTGTCCTGTGAAAATTCTGGATGAAAAAGATTGCACTGAATGTCTGGTTTTTCAGCACATGTTGGCTTTTTAAAATGGGCAAATTATGCTCAAGTCACATTTTACTACAAAAAAACCCCATCTTATTAAGGTTTTATAGTAATTTGACATTGACTATATTATAAAATACTGTAATGTTTTTGTTTGGCATAAATTAAAGGCAGAAAATCATATACTACAATTTAAAAAATAATAGATTTTTTAAATTACGGCAATGATAATTACTGGGGGCAAATTTGTTTAAATTGTCATGAAGTCAATTTGGTTTGAAATGTAACCTGTTCATGTTCTTATGAGATTTACTTACATTTCATACATATCTACTAGAGCCCGGCCGATATTATCGGCCGATATGAGCCAAATATGCCACTGATATGAATTTTTTTTTTACATCACATATAACGCAGATAAAATGCTTGAAATGGTGTAATTACTTAGTTTGTCCAGCAGAGGACAAACCATTGTTTGCTACTGGTGACCTGGATGAAACGCTTTAAAGCTTAAGTCTATGGAAAACCATTGAAAATTTGAATGGCCATATCTCCTTGAAGGCGCAGTGAATGTGCACCAAATTCGAGGGATCCCTTCAGCTCGAGGAACCCTCTCGAACACGAATCGAGTGTACGACTCAAGGCCCTCTTTCAAACCAGACCACCCCCATGGGGATAGCCCACGGGGTTTGGGAGGTACGGGTGGTTAAATTCGCGGTCCGACGCCGACCGATCTAGCGATCCCTGGGGGCTACCGACGCGCAGAGGGTGGTGTTCGAGAGTGCCCCCTCGAGCTGAAGGGATCCCCGAATTTGGTGGAGATCCACCGGCGCATTCGTTAGATAGTGACACCAGTCAATACTTTCACTTCAGTAAGGAGGTCTCTTGTTCAGGCAGCAGCATTCAAGCATTGTCTTATTCGACCGTAAGTGCCCTGCGAAGTGGACTTCATATGAAATTCCGCCATGATTCCAGTTCCAAGGGAAACGTACACGTTACATTCAAAGGGTATTAAAGTGCGCGAGACATGAATTTATATTTATTTACAGAGGTATATTATGTCACACTTCACACTTCTCTAGTAAGTTGAATCTGTGTGTGGAGACAGTAGTACAAATCCGTGAATGAATGTTACAAAGTGAACTAAACTTCAACGGAATAAAGCTGAATGGAATTCAATTGATTTAAAGTTGAATAAACTTCAACTTTACTGTTCAGTGCACTGATGTCAGACTCATTTTGGATAAAGTTTATTGTTAAATTGTTAAATGCCCTGCCTCAATCATTACATATCTTTGTCACGTCATTATAAGTGTTTGATCACCCCATTTGAGTGATCATTGCAAAAAATGTGTTTATGCATATATATTTTGTTTATGTATATCTGATTATATATTATAGTACAGTCAATGTTTGGACACACGAATGGGAAAGGTCAAACTTTTGACTGGTACAGTACTATAATATACACAAAGAATATCAGCCGATATATCGATATCTGCCTTTTTTTACTCCCTAATATCGGTATCGTATCGACCCCAAAAAACCCATCGGTATCGGTCGGGCTCTAATATCTACATTTTATTTATATTTTGCTGGCTCAAAAAGGTCTTGGACTCAGACCCAGTTGATCAGACGCAGGAGGTTGAAGATTTGGATCTTCTGTATGACAGTCTGGAGGTTTATAACCAGATCGACAGTGGCCCAGAGATGGAGGACAACGAGAGTCTTCTCAGCACTCCCAAACCCAAATTAAAGTAAGAGTCGTGACTCATAACGCTAGTCTGATGCATATTACACACAAAAATGGCAAGCCATTTTCAAAATCACATCATTTCATGAAATTAAATCTTTGACAAATATTCAGAGACAATTAGTAGCGAGCAAACTAGATATCCTTGTGGATATATTTCACTTTGTGAAGTTCTGTAAGTTATTTCAACTTTCCCATTTTTCCTTGGCCGTTCCTACTTCTAGATGATCTACTCTTATTGGTAATCGTCCACTGTGTAGCGAATCAGCTCATGGGGAAATATGAATAATCAACCATAACTAAATATAATTAATTATTCATATTTTAGATACGCTGTAGATATTTAGCTGACCACTCACGGTCAACCGTCTTGTCAATTCTAAGAAAGTTAATTTCCTAGTTAAAGGAAATAACCTTCTTACTGTAAAATTCTATAAGTTTGTAACGTAAATCAGCATGATCAGTGACTCCGGTTATCAGTAAACAATGAACACATCAAGTGTGATACAAGTAAGGTTTTATTAACTACATTAACACACTTAAACTAGTCTAACTACTTAATAAACCATAAATGGTCTAGCATCTACATACACACATAAAAAGGCAAACATGCACATACACATAAACACACACACACATACAGTTGGTATATGAAAGGGTTAAAGTTTAGCACTAAAGTAAGAGACATAAGGAATGACATTTATGAAACCATTTTGCATATTCAGCCGATCTAAAACCTGAGGGAAAACGTCAAATTCTTAGTTCAAACAAACCTTGTAAAAAAGGTGTAACTGATACTTAATGTATCAATTACTAAGACTAAGTTTGAATACTTGCGTGATTCTGTTATGCAAAAAGATCTCTGTGCAATCTTAAGGGCCCCAAGATCTTGCTGAAAGTGCGTTGATGAGAGAAGAAACCAGTTCTGAGCAGAAAACTCTGATGAAAATGGAAAGGGACAAGGACGAAGAAAGGCTTTCTCACATTTTCTTAGCTTCTGACCGAACCACCGACTGGGGCGGGTCCCTTGAGCCGGGCCTTTAAGGTCGGAGAAGATCTCCGCCTTTCAAGATGGGCTTGTCCAATGAGCAAAATGGAATTTCCGAGCGGGAGGTGGCAATTGCTGGAGGGTTTACGACCCTTTGTTCTCTAAGCATGGTAATTTGCAAATGGACTTAAATCGAAATTATTAACGATTCTCAGGGCCCTAATATATATTGCCTATGTACCCCCATATAATATACACGCTTGTTTCGATCATAAGAAGGCAAATTCATAGATACTAAACAAGGTAAGATTACATATAGTGAAAAGGGATGATCAGGAATGGGTTCCCTCACAAGCATACTAAAATAGTCTAAGAATATCAAAGACAAAATACACAATGACAATAATATACTCAATGGGCTGAAGAATATGTGTGTTCATTCAAATAACGGTTTTTCTATGAATTAACTAGAACACAGTCCATTTCTACTCTGCTTTTCCTTGGGACATGCAGGGATTTTCCCTGCTTTACATACTTTTGGCCAATAAACCCAGTGATATCAGCGTTGGTTGCCATGCAACAAAGAGGCCTGTTCGACTTCCTGGGGTGTTACGCATTCCGGGGGGAAGGGTTCATGGATCCTCGTATGGCTTGTTAACTGAGGTCACAGAGTATTTGTTATATAAAAAGAGAATATATAGTGTGTTGGATTGGTCCAGACGCTACAACTGTCTTGTTGACTCTTAGTCAAAGTGAACGACTTCCAGTTGCTCTGCCTTTGCAAATCGCCGCCAGTGTAAATGCCTCTTAAAGAACACTGAGGAAAACTTCACTGATACTGGATCGCTGACCATGAAATCCAACTCTTGGCTCTAAGACTGTTTTTATATTCTTAACGTGTGTATGTTTTCCACTCAAGGCCGTTCTTTGAGGGAATGTCTCACTCCAGCTCACAGACGGAGATCGGCAGTTTGCACAGTCAGAAGAGCCAGCTGAGAGAGCCCACCTCCACTGTATGTCTGACATTTTGAATGCTTGTATTATTAGTATTATTCTGCCTAAACAAATGCAAACACAGAACATGCCATTGTTGGTTGTATATTGTATATTTCATATAAATTTTCACAATTTTTTCCTTATAAATCTAAGCAAAGTCAAGTCAAACTCATCTGTCGCAGGACAGATCATAGTCATAAATCATAAATCAGTTTTGACAAAACATGTAGTAAATACATATTGCCTTTGTGAGAAAATAGTGTAATCCCATTCATTGTCTCTCCAGGGGAGATTTTTTTTTTATGATAATGTATAAACTTTCAAATATAGACCTAGACTCCAAGGTTGTTAACTGATGATATATGCTTTTGTAGAAGCTACAAATCAGTACGAATTCAAATTCATTAAAAAAATGTGTTTAAGTCACTATTACCATCGAAGCGGAACCAAAGCTGAAGATTTCGGGAGTGACCACCTATTCCTATAAAAAATTGCAAATGATACTGATTCTATACATTTTTAAACTTCTTATTTGTAAATATGGAAATATACACAACTTCAAATATGTGGTATATTATACCTAATTAATATATTGTGCTTTTTGATTCCATGATGTCATTCACAATGCTTCATGGAATGAGAAATTCAATCCCCTATTAAAAGAAATCTAATCTAAGCTTGTAGTATTGTGATTGATCTCAGAGCTGCTTTGTTTGGTTCATTTCTTGCAACTCTTCATTAAAGATTTTTTTTTTGCATCCCTACCCTTGTAGAAAAAAAGTGCACTTAATTGTATTGAATGTGCACTTGTTATGTACTTCAAATCTTCAAAGTATATATTTTCGCATATAATGTTAATGATATAAAAGGCCACTTAAGTGTACTTCAAGAGAGTACACTTTTAAGGACTGTTTCTTAACACTCCTCAGTACAGTTTTAATAATCTTTAAAGAAGCACACTTATTCTGATGTGTTGTCTAACATGCTATATAGCACATATAAATCACTTGATTATAATTTATATTATAATATCAATATTATGTTTAAGCGTTAATATAATTTTAAATGTACTAAACTGCAACATCATTTTTACAAATGTGTAATTAAAATATTTTTTAATACCTGATATACAGTTTGCACAAAGTATATTCTTAGACACAATTTATTTTGTTTACCGTAAATGTTTGTCAGTACATTCAGTAGCACTTTAACTATATTTCAAAGTCAATAGAAGTAATTATGAAATTGCATTTAAGATTAAGTTACAGAGATTACTTAAGTCCTACATGTCCTACAAGTCGGCCAAAAAAGTACTCCAAAGTTCAACTAATTGAATTTAATATAATTTTAAGCTATAACACATTTTCATTTAATTGCAATTAACATGTAGTTAAGTGCCAGAAATCATTGCATTCCGTTCACACTTAAGTTCTTTTAAAATATATTGCTTCTAAAATAAGTAATAGTGTACTTCTCTTTCAGATGGGTCTGGAGGAAATGGGAAAATACTCGCAGAACCAAAGCGTGAACCCCATGCTCACTATTGTTCTTTGTTTCTGTGCGTGTGTGTGTTTGCAGGGTGGCGATCTGTTAACAGTGGATAAGAACAGGGTAATGGGTGGCAGAAATCCGGATGACCCTACAGTGGTGGACTCGGCAGCTGGGGTCAGTGACAATTTCTGCATTTCTATACATGTAACATACAGCAATTTTTACACGGCTCTCTGAAATTCTGTAGAATATCGATTACTGTGTAGATATATAGGTGATGTAGTTTATTTACTTTTCCTTCTTTTCTTCTGTTGATTACTATTGGTTCTATCTGTCCCTATCAGTTCACATCTGTTTAAAGTGAAGAGTAACCATGTGTGAGTGTTTAAATGTGTTTACTACCCAGCATCACCACAATAACAGCCCTAATGAGGCACTTTTGGAGAGATGGGAGGAGAGAGAGAGACAGAGCCAACAAATACAGTGCATCCATGTGGGACATGAAAATGTTGTGCAGTATTATGTTATATTATTCTGTGTAACTGGGATAGACTTATAGGCCTGTTTGTCATTATTTACATTTTTCATAATGACTTTTCCAAACAATTCTGCTGTCTGTTGGACAGACCAAATCGATCAAGCATTAGAGCTCATAGACAATGTCATAATGACAAAACAATGTCATGTACACAAATGTAATATTAATATGAATCATTTTTGTAAATGTTTTTTATTTTACCTTTTCAACTATTTTCTGTGGGTCAGAAATTATGTTTATTAAGAATCAGAATTCTTAATGTTTATCCCTTTACATTACAAGAGTATCAGGGTTATTTTAGTATTATTTACAGTATATACTATTATAATACTTATTCATATTTTGAATTAGCTTTCATTTTAATTTTAGTTTTAGTAATTTTGTTATGTGCTTTTGTTATTTGTATACATTTTTTATATTTCTAATCAGCTTTCTTTCAGTTTTAGCACTAGTAATTTTAGTATTTAAACTTATTTCAGTTAGTTGCCCAGGCAACATTTCTCATTTTCATTTAAGTGTTCCATCTAATATTAATATATTATTTTGATTCAGATTTATTTAAGTTAACAAATAATATTTTCATAGTTGTAGTTTTAGTTAACAACAGTGGTGGATGTAGTACACAAATCAAGTACTTGAGTAAAAGTACAGTTTAATGAACCTTAATGAAATTATAAGTCATTATAACATTATAACTCATTTTTTATTTTACTTGAGTAAAAGTACAGACGTACTTGATTTTAATGTACTTAAAGGGATAACTCACCCAAAAATTAAACTCACTCCATTTCTCCAGAGGAGAGAGCAAAACAAAACACCGGCCACACATTAGAAGTACAAAATGAGGATTTGTCAAGAAAAATGTTGGAGGATTTTAATATAAGCCAAGAGGAGACTGGCTTTCTTTTGCTGTTAACAAAAGTTGGTTCTTCGTGACTAGCATATTCTCACTGATAATAGCTTACACTACACCTTTGTCCTACATAATCCACTGAAACGCCACTCTCTCGTGAAAGCTAGAGATTACTGTTTGTAAAGTTTAAATATGAATATTTTTTCTTACACAAACGCATCAATTCACTTCAGAAGACCTTTATTAACTCCCTGGAATCTATGGAGCACTTTTTTATGATGGATGGATGCACTTTTTTGGGGCTTCCAATTTTCAACAGCCATTCATGTCATTATAACGCTTGGAAGAGCACGGGAAATGTTTAAATAGAATTTGATTGGATTCGTCTGAAATAAGAAGGTCATGTACACCTAGGATGGCTGGAGGGTGAGCAAATCATTGGGTAATTTCATTTTTGGGTGAACTATCCATGTTAATATCAAAAGTAAAAAGACATGAAAAAATGCAGACATGTCCATATGCAAGGATTTCAGTGTTTTAAAACAGTTTGTACTTTTTACAAAAGAATTACTTCACAAATAATGGACAGTCATGACCTAAATATGACTTTTATTTGCAGTAATCGAAAATTCGCCATTAGTAACTCCATCAGTCACGTGCATGTTCAAGCTATCGGTTCTTAGCCATTTTTACCAATCAATGAGTTGTTGTGAAGAACAATTTCAACAGATCAGTCTAGTTTAGGCGTCTGGACCACCCCCCCCCCCCCATTATCAGGTATTGGAAGAATCAGAAAGAAGAATCAACATCTCAGAAGGGGTGAGTTCTCCAGTTCAAAATAATGAGGAACGGCATGTTTTTATGAAATATAGTGAAGAAAATATTATGCTTTGGAATGTAGAGAAGCAAACGTTTCCCAAAATAAAAATAACAGTACAGACACTTGGAAAATGTACTTAATTAAGGTTACAAAGTACAAATCCGCTGTCCACTGGTTAACAATAACAACACTACTAATAAATATTAAACTTCCGTCAGTCGTAAATGCGATTTCAGATCTATAGGACCGAATCACTATGGAAAGACTTGGGCCAGTAAGCAACCACTTAGCAACCATTTAGCACACCCCTAGCAACCACTCAGAACACCCTAGCATTGTGGTGTCAAGTTTCATGCAAGCAATCACCGGTCACATTTTCTTCAAACAATGGAAAAGTCAATTTTATCTTCAGTAGAAGAGGCTCTATCCTTCTTTCATAAGGGCCGTCCTGTTTTTATTGTTTTTGTGCGCTGACTGCTGATAATTCAAGGCTGTGGTCTGTGTCGCACACTTAATCAGTCCTAACAGTATCTAGTGTGTTGAAGTCACACACACACTCACACCGCAATTCTGCTTTGTGGATAAGTGGCCGTTGCCACGGCAACATGACAATTTTCACGGCCGCGCGAGCCCTTGAAGAGAGTGATATATGTTCCCGTCTGATGTTTATCTCTCCACGCAGGAGCTGGTGGAGGACGAGGTGGGCGGCGGCGTGGCATCATGTGAAGCCAGCATGAGCTGGGACGTGAGTGCAGAGAAATTAGCAGGAACGGTGGGCAAACTCTGCAAGGCTGAGTCGCAGACTCTCATGTCGCCTAGGTAACACACGCGACCTTCTATTCTTGCCTTCCTGCTTTTCCTTTCCATCTGTTTTCTGTTGCAACCTCTCTCTTACTCTCAAACTCCCCTTTTTTCTGTCTGAACAATCCCCTCTTATGCAGTTTTCGCTGTTGAATTTAATAATAGTCCTAGCAGATGTTCTTACATCTGGGTGTTTCTTTAACTACAGAGTAGAGGTCTACACGGGTCCAAATCCGAAGAGACCCGTAAATGTGCTACACTGAACAGACCTGGACCCGTCTATTATTTTGAAAGTTGGACCCGGGCCCATGCAGAACCGAGAAATGTCAAAAATGTACTACCCGGAACCGACGCGGACCGTCAATTACCGTATTGACCCGAATATAAGACGATGTTTTTTTCTTGGAAATACATCTGAAAAAACGCGGTCGTCTTATATTCAGGGTCTAGACTTTGACATGTCAATAATACACCCACAACAGTAGGTGGAGCCAAATACGCATAAAACGAGTGTGCCATGAAATACGTAATGTAATGCGTGTTGTAAAGATCGCGAGTAAAAACAAAAGAGAAAAGAAAAACCTTACAGCTGCATGAGTCGTGAATGTCAAGTTAGCCTGATGGGACCAAACACCCTTTGTGATTTTAAAACCGAAGACAGTACCCAGATTTGAAGATTACAGTAATATTTAACTTCTACTGTTAATAAGATATTGGTAGGCTACTACTAGATGGATAGCCTAAATGTCCTAATTCAGATGAGCAACCTGTTTTTTTTTATTTTTATGGTATATCAAAAAGTGTATATTTTTTAAATGTGTTTGTTGATACATTTTACCAGTTTTTTACCATATTTTCAAAACAAAAATTAAACTAGGAAAATTATGTAATATGAAAATAATTGAAGACGAAATGTTTTTTACTGAGGAAAAACAAGATTTGGTTTTTAAAAAGCCTCTTTACAAAAGGTACATCTGGAAAAAGGGGGACGTCTTATAATCAGGGTCGTCTTATATTCAGGCCAATACGGTAATTAAAAGATGGACCCGACCCGGCCCGGGAAGACACAGACCCGACTGGGCCCGATCGGCACATATTCCACAGCAAATTGCTATTAATAAGTCGATAAACAAGTTGCGAAAATTTAACGTTTTGTCTTACCTAATGTAAGAAGGCTTCTCTCTTGTACCTGACTGTGATGCACACAATCCTTGCCAATAAAGTTCCATCCGTGTTATTCCTCTCATGCCAATTGAAATGCGTAATCCACTCATAATTCCAGTTTCAAAAGTCCACTTGCTCTCACGTTGACGGATGACAAATGCGACATTGCAGTTTTGCATTTTTTGTATCTCGAGTCAACTTCCATAATAATTTAGACTCTTTGCCCATTTGGATTATAATAACGATTGCTCGTCCAGTGCCATGGCTGCTGACATTAGCTTTACTTATTTGCTATCATCTCTGTGCTCTCTGAGCCGAGTCTGAGCAAAAATTTTAGATATAACAACATTCATAATATTATAAAAAAAATAATCAATAATAACTCACATCACTCATGAAGGTATCCATTATCACCGTGCGTGTGCATTAACTCCGCCCACCCTGCTTCTGATGACGTCGCTCGTGTTTTTTGTTTTTTTTTCACCTTATTTCAAATTACCGACTCACACTTTTCTCATCCTAATTTTACAAGTTGAAAGTTACAAAGCAACACACGCACAGCACTGACTGACTCTGATAACGGCCGGGTGTTCTCCGAGTCCTATCGACTCGGGTATTACACACAATGTTAAACAGACCTGAGACCCGAAGTAATAGATTGGGACCCAGCCAGGGACCTGGCTGACCATTTAAAATATAGCCCTGATACTGATCCCGGGTCGGGTCCTCCGTGTAGACCTCTACTACAGATGGCAAATGTTTAGTGCGAAAACACGGTGCGATAAAAATTTGAATGTGAATAAACAGTTTTTTCCATTGCATTGTGAAAAACTCTGGCCAACCAATAAGATTTGCACTTTTGGTCGACGAAAGAAATGACGAAAAATGTTCGTTGACAAGCTTTTTTCTCATGAGGAAAATGAGACGACAATAAGGTAAATAAAAGATAACTATGACAATCTCAACATGCAATATCATTGATGATAAAAACGAGACTAAAATGTAATTTAAAAAATAAAATTTTTGTTTTGTCAAAAAAATGAGTACACGAGCTTTCATGTTTGTGGTTGCCAGATATCAAGAGATCAGATCCCCCAATCAGAGCTTTTCTCTTAAAAAGGATACATTTTCTATTATTATATTATAAAAACTAAACCATGTATATGAGTCCACATTCTACTGATTTGTGCTTATTGGTGAAAGTGCAGTACTTCGATTAAAATGCAAAAATAAATTTTTCTCAAATGGCAACAGTCATTGTGATATCATTTGAGCAATATATATTTTTTTTAATCAGTGTAACCATTATACAGCATGACAAAAAAAGTTTTCATTGACTGAAACTAGACTAAAATGCTCAGACATTTAGTCGACTAAAACTTGACTAGACTAAAAAAAGAGTATGAACGTGACTAAAACTAATAAAAACTAAATTGTAACTAAAAAGTAAATTGACGCAGGACTTAGACTAAGACTAAATTAATAAATGGCTGACAAAATTAACACTACGAGCCCAGAGCTGCTGCTGTTGCATAAAACTATGATTTGGTTGACGCTCACAAACAGACTCTATTTAATAGAATTTGGAGCTGGCTGCTGTCTTGTCTTCCTGTGACATTGAATGCAAACAAAGTTGTGCAATGTTTTGCATCCCAGAGATGTTTCTGCTTTAATGTAAGCGCCACCTGCAGTCAGAGAGTGAAACTGCATTTTCATTCATTTTTTTATGCACTGGTCTGAACAGACACACCATAAAAGTGAAAATCTGACCAAATTTTTGTGCTGAATATTCATGCTGGTGTCAGTAGGCCTTTGCGGAACAGTAAAATTAACAGATTACAACTTTTTTTATTATATATATTATTTTTTATAGATGCCATTATAATTTTAAAAAAAAATTCATTAAAATGTTTTACCATTGTCCTTAAAATCTGTACAACATAAAAAAATCTATCATAAAAAATAAGCTAAACAGTGAAATAGACAAACCATTTATATATTTATTTTATGAAAATTATTTAGATTAAGCTTTACACAAATTACAACTGCAGTTTTGTCCCCCCAACCAACAATTTTGCCCTTATACAATTTTATATTGAATGAACTGGTGGCAATTCATCTGTTTAGACTGACACCAATATTTGCATGCCAACGATTTACAAACAGGGTTGTTGCCATTTTTTGTTTCGCCTGCGAAAAACTCTGACCATCCAATAAGATTGGCACTTTTGGTCACAAAAAAGTTTAAGCTGTTGCGTAAAACTACAATTTTGCCCTGAAAATTTAAAAGTCACAATGAAACCGAAGTAGCAAAACATCTTTTCTTCAATATTGTGATGTACATCAGAGTGAAATGGATATTGGGAAAAAACAGGGCGGGGACTTGGTTCTGTTCATCAGTTGTTGATTAAATGGAGACGATCCAAATCCGAGCTTGCGGTCAATTGTAGAAAGGAATGGGTTTTAAGTAAACTAAAGTCTGGCGTAGAATATGTCACCAAAGAAAAGTCTGTAGATTGAATGCAGTTGCATTCACAATAAGATCAATATCATGCATTTACCAAGTAAGGTAAATGTTTATTTCATGCCGACTTTAAACCAGCGAGTGTGAAAAGTGCGTTTTAAGCTAGTTTATTTTCTAAAACTCCACAGGACCGAAAGTGCTCAGTTGAAGAAACACCCATCTGTCATATTTCTCTAGTGGTCCATCACAACATCAAGTCGTCTGTTCTTCCATGTAGTTTTCTAGTTGGTTGTTCTCACAAGCCTCTGCTAGACGGCATATGTGTGTGTTTGCATTGGCTAATGAGCTCATTAAGACACAGACACTTTAGGAAATGTGGAACGCAACAGTGCATCACTGACTCGCCTCTTTTTAGCTTCTTTCTGTGGTGCCTTGGGAGGCAGAAGATGCCACGAATTGTGATGCACGATCAACTCTATTACAGTGCTACAGATCTTAGTTCAGACTGAAATAACAACCGTGAAGTGTTCCTCATCTGAGCTGAATATTGTACATTTATATCCAATCCAGCGCATCAATCACCATCTAGAAACCAGCAGACCTTTGCCTTCAGCAGGTTTTAGCTTGGTTTTCCAGCTTGCCAAAAACGTCTAGTAACCAGCAATGCTAATATGTCTTTCTCCTTGTTGGGTGGCCAGTAAAACAGACAGTAAGCTGCAGCGACGTCCGCGAAGCACATCCATGAAAGACAGACAGAACTCCAAAGCTCAAAGCGATCGCACCAGCAGCATCGAGAGCGAGACCTCGCCAGACACCAGGCTCATCACGCAGGTTTGTGTAAGTGTGTGTTTGTGTCTGCTGGGATAAGAATAAGGAAATACTGGAAGACTGATTTGTGTATACGAGCGCTCATTTTCTGACCTGACGTCCTTCCTGTCGCAGGTCCCGAGGAAATCAGTGTACGATCAACTCAACCAGATCCTGAACTCTGACGAACATCTGCCGGAGAATATCATTCTCATTAACACTATAGACTGGCAGGGACAGGTGTGTTTTTAACACTGCTTTTTACACTGTGTCTGTCTGTCTAGTTTTCCAATAAAAGTACTGAAACATCCTAAAACAACATAAAATGTAATAGAGAATCAAAACTGTGTAATGAGATAACACTCTTCAGAGAATTTAGCTCGTATTAAGTTACATTTTTCTTACCGTATTGGCAAATAATTTCTTGTTTTAACCGTAAACCTTACTACATTTTGGTACATTTGGTATATTATGTTCCTATTATGTCTTGTAATGTTTCATCTCAAAAAAGCATATCATTTTGATGTTTTGAAAGTATTTTTCAACATTTTTAAGTGGAAAACAGAAGAAAGAAGATTAAGAAAATGGCCAATTAAAGTAAAAAGAAAAGTAAAGAATATTACCACTTAAGAAAACTTTTTTTTGTGTGTGTGTGTGTGTGTGTATTTTAGAGTTATTCCATAAAAAGTTGGTTTTGTAAAGTCAAGTTTAAAAGATTTTTAGCAACTTCTGTAGTCAAGTAAGTAAATTATTTATTATGTAAGTTAGTGGATTAGTGTTAGATGTTAGTGTTTTATTAGTATTCTACAATTTGGATACAATGATGCCTTCAAAGCAATATCAGAGTTATAAGACAGTTATAATTATAAAAAGAAAAGAGGAGACTTGTCCTTGATTTACTTGTCTCAGAGTTCACTTGATTTATTGAATAGTACATTATTTTAATGAGAGATGGTTATGATGATAACAGGACTGACGCATTAACCTGGGGATACAAACTGTTTTTATCACTTGTCTTGTCTGTTTGGATTTATTTGGACATTCGTCCTTCCCCGAGGCTGATGTGTCCCGCAGGGATAGCCATTATGCACATCACAGTCCTCATAACTTGTTTTCATTCACACTGTCTCTTTAGCATTCGCACTAATTCCCTCGTGCTGCTTTTTGAGCCGTGAACTCTGTTTCTGTGGCAGTATTTGAATGAAATTCTTCAGGAGCACAAGCAGCCTATTGTGTCCACCATCTCCCCCGCAGATGTTCAGGCCGCCTTCAACACCATCGTCACCAGGATTCAACGATTGTAAGCCCCACTGTGTGCTCACAATACACAAATAAACCCTAGCTCGCTTTATAAGTCAGAACATTAATCGAGTGGGTATTTCTGTGAGAACTTGAGCATGATATTTTGCATCTCTCATTTTTGTCATTGTGTCAGCTGCAACTGCAATGCACAAACACCCCTCACCATTAAAGTGGCAGTGGCGGGCGATCAGAGTTACCTCAGCTCGGTCCTTCGCTGCTTTGTGGAGCAGCTCGCCAACAAGACGCCCGATTGGTTGAGCTACATTCGGTTTCTAGTCATTCCTGTCGGTAAGCTGAATAAAGCATCTGAAGCCCGGCCCAAAATGGCTCTCAAATATATATTCATTTAGTGTTTATTTTTTATATGCACTATATATACTCTATTGGATAATTGCTAATTACATGGGTTTTATAGCTGTTTTTCACGATGTGACCTGTGCTGCAAAATGAGTCGGAATGCTCTACTTATTATAAAACGGATAGTGCCAGCTAATGAGTTGTAGGGTTGAAGCCACAGTTGGGGAAAAACTGCTTGGGGAAAAAACATCGGATGGTTAACATGATATTAGATCACTATGTCTTAATATAGGCGTCTGTCACAATGTTAATCAGACAATAAAAGAGTGAACCACTCGCGTTCTTGATTGAACTGCTTTTGTAGTTTTAATAATCAGTTTATTTGTAATAAACACAAGTGATATACTTTTTGGTTTTCGTACTTGAATGTTTTTGTTTAGATGTAAAATGAAAAAAGTAATACACTATACACTTGATTCTTTCTTATATTTGTTTTTGTTTTTTGCATCGGTTCTTATTTATGACAACAAAGAGATGTGTGTGATTTTTAATCTAGTAATGATTATTAAGGAAAGAAGTGGGGGGGAAAGATGTAATGTTGATGGGGTGATTTTGCTTTGGATCCTTCAGAAAACATTAAATCAGTTTTTCTCTAAATTGACTTTGCTGACTTCAGACAGGTGTAGCTCAAGTCATTTTTCGTCCGATTCCAACAAATCATCATCCTTTTGAAGGTCTTTTAATAGAGAATGTACAAATAAAAATAACTCATTGTGACTCATTTTGCCAGGACGGGTCACATATACACCTCCCTCAGTAAAACTGTATGTTTCAGAAAAACATAAAGACAGATTTTGTGACAAATCTGTTTTGGTGGCTTAATGGGAGGATTCACTCAATTCAATTAAAACATGCATTATGTTCCCAGTAGAGTTTGCACCCAGCTGCAGGGATTATTTATGCGTCAGTTTGTAGTCCTATTTGGTGTTTAGTGAGTGTTTATTTTGGACTTTGGTCTGATGTGAAAGGTATATCTTCAGTGTGAGCAAAATGTACTTTGTTTTTGATCAGGTTGTCATCCACTGGCTAAGTACATCTCAACATTTGACAGCAAGTTCAGTAACATCTTCATGGACGCCGGATGGAGGGACGTGTTCGGGAGGCTAGAAGCTCCTAATTCAGGTTAGCGTGTCTGCTAATATGGGCTCTTCAGATGATTTCATGCCTTTGTTGTCTGATTTGATGCTGGTACTTAATGCGTGCGATGTTTAAAACTTTCTACAGATAATATTGATGTGGCCGGTCGTGTCTCGCAATATCTGTCTGGAGCCAATCTCTCCCACCAGTTCCCTATTTCTGAAGCAATGCTCACCTATAAACAAAAAAGGTATGGTCTTGTGTATGTGTGCTTGAGAATATCTGATTAATGATGTGGCATGTGTCAGTTATGCTTAAATGTAGTGTATGTTTGTGCACCATCTGGCCAAAATACAGTTGTATAAAGTGTGTTGTAAACCCAGAATGTACTGAAAATCATCACTGATGATAACAGAAAAGTACAATTTTGCAGATACACTGCAGCAATGAGAATTTAAGCAATAAATAAAATAATCTTAATGGACCTTAAATGCAAAACCTTGTTTGTTTTAATGCAAAATAAAAAAAATTATTCGTTTTGTTTTTGACATTTTATAAGATTATCTCTATGAATTACTATGGGTATCATAATCATTATCGCCAATTAGTCAATAAAGTAGATCAAACAATCAGCTGCACTTGCATTTTCTTTTTTTTTGTTATGTCACTCGTTTGTTTGATCTGGTTTTATTTTGTCATTGAGAAGTGGGCGTGTGTTGAGGATGGCGCAGTAACCGTTATGCTTTGGTCTTTTGTTTTTGCCTTCAAGGAAGAGAAGTTTGTATTTTGATTTTTACATCAGGTACCTAATCGTGTGTTTGGGTTGACGTTTTAATGTTTGCTGTGGTTTAAATCGCTCATGCTCTCAGTATGTTAACCTCACACACACACCTGTCTGCGTGACTACTAGTTTTTGCTCACTGTGTGCTTTGTGTTCATGATTCAGTCTTTTTGTGTCTTTAACTGATTTAGTTTGGTTTGAGTTTGACAGGTTTGGAGATAAGAGATGGTGACAAACTTTGAAAAGAGACAAGTGTATTAGGGTGGTTAAAATGTGGTAACTGAAAGATCACAGGTTCATACCTGCAAGTGTTTATATGCAAAATGTTATGATTATTTTGATTTAATTTTTGTTACTTGCCAAGTTTCTCAATTCTCAATTTCATTAATGTGATCACTTTATTAATAGTAAATTTGATTTTAGCTGCTTGCTATTAAAAAAACAACCATGGTAGTTGCTTGTGTCCCAAAGCGTTGGCTAAATGCCTTCTTATTAGAACAGGCTTTGGAAGGATTTGGGAATAAAAGGAACGAAGAATCCTGTTTTTACCACTGGCAGACTGTGCTGAATTAGTCCTGTGAAAAACAAATATCCATATAATGGATGAATAACGAAGTACACGCACACACTGACTGGAACATAAATCTGTGATAGTCTGAAGAAGGAAGGAAGAAGGAACCAATTATCACTTTGAAGCAGAACAAACTAGAGAAAGATGAAGGGAGATATACAGAGAGAAACCCAGGGGTACAGAACGTGATAAAACACCTATAGAGAGACAACTAAGAGAAATTAATGAAGTGAGAATGGAAAGCAGAGATTGTTATGCCACAGGTGTATCATCAGACCACATTAAAATCTCAACAATAACTCCAAACCCATAATTTTACAATCATATTAGCTGACGCATCAGAGCAGAGCCTAAAATAAACGTTAAACAGTGTTCAGAACCCATTTTATTTCTGAAATGTTGTGTATTACATGTTCTAAGTGAAATAGGACATTCAGCGAGGAAAATAAATGTAGGGCGGAACTTGATTTCACTCTTTGAGAATTGATAAGATGTTCTTGAATGCGTATTTTACAATTTTGTTTATGCCCCTTGGCCAAGCAAATCAAAAGTCTCAAAGTTTCTAATTTCCAAAAGCGAAAGCGTTTAATGTTTGAGAAGTTTGCTGAAGTCAAAGTCATGCGGTGTGACCAATTAAGCATGCAGGGAAAAAAAATAAAACAGGAAATCATGTCATAGAGAGATTTACTTTTTGTACAGGTCAATAAGTCTCTTAAAATACCAAATAATTATTAATTAAATAAATGTGATGTCATGTGGTGCGACTCTACACTAAAAAAAATGTGTTGTTTTAAAATGATGATTTTTTTTTTACTATTTTAAAGTAATGATTAAGTTGTATTCAATGTATAAAGGAATATATTATAAAATATTTTTAAATTCTTAAAAATGGCAGAGAACCTGGCACATGTATTTTAAAAGAGGAAACTCTTATGGTGTGTGCATACCTAAAGCAAAGTGGATATTTGCATCGCGTTATCGCTCTAGATTACTCGCGGGATGTTTTTCGTGTCACTTGTGCAAATTAAAACATCTCGTAATGCCTAATTTTCTGATACAACCGCCAATTCAGTTCACGTTATTCACGTCGCGTCATGAATTCGCGCATAATTTAATTATTTGGGCGAGTAGATACAAACAACAAGTCAAATTACTTTATATGTAATCTACGGAGCCCCGCACATAACATGCAAGAAAAAATAAATAAATCGTGCGCACAATTTACTAATTCGTTCCCTCGATGTACTAAAACGTGCACACGATTACTATTTTGTTTCCTTGATTTGCTAAATCGTGTTCACAATTTACTAATTCGCTCTCTCGATTTGTAAATCACGTGCACGATTTAGCAAATAGAGGGAACGAATTCGTAAATGTGTGCATAATATATAATACTCGAGGGATCAAATTCGAAATCGGCGCCTAATATATAAATTCAAGGGAAATCATTTGTAAATCGTCGCACAAATTAAAACGAGGAACGGAAATTGTAAATCGTGCGCCATAAATTAAAAGAGGGAACGAATTCCGTAAATCGTGGCATTAGATAAATAGAGGAACGAATTCGTAATCGTGCGCACAATATATAAAGCTAGGGAAAGCAGTCGTAAATTGTGGACAAATCTATAATCGACCGACGGGAGACGGATTCGTTAAATCGTCGCGCCCACAATATTATAAATCGATGGGAACAGATTCGTAAATCGGTGCAGTAAAATATATAAATTTGGTTTTTTTTTTTGACGGGAACGGCATTCGTAAATCGTCGCGCATAATATATAAATCGCGGGGACGCATTCGTAAATCGGTGCGCCCATAATATATAAATTGAGGGAAGAAATAGTAAATCGTGTGCACAATATATAAATCTAGGGAATTAATTCGTAAATCGTGCACATAATATATAAATCTAGGGAATGAATTCGTAAATCGTGTGCATAATATATAAATCGAGGGATCAAATTCGTAAATCGTGCGCCTAATATATAAATCAAGGGAACTAATTTGTAAATCGTGCGCACAATATATAAATCGAGGGAACAAAATAGTAAACTGTGCGCACAATTTATAAATCGAGGGAAACCATTCTGTTAAATCGTGCGCACAAATATATAAAGCGAGGGATAATGGATTCGAAATCATGAGCACAATCTAAAATCGAGGAACGGATGAGTAAATCATGCGCACCACATATATAAACGATGGAACGGATTAGGAATATCAGGATTCAAAAATTATAAACGAGGGATACGGATCGTAAATCATGCGAACAAATATAAATCGAGGGGAACGGATTCGGAAAATAGTGTGCACAATGATATACAAGTAGGGAATAATTCGTAATCGGGCACTAATATATAATCGACCGGGACCGCATTCGTAAATTGTTGATGCGCACAATATATAAAATCGATGGGATGGGAAGGAGTCGTAAATCGTGCACACATATATAATGAGGGAACGGAATCGTAAATCGTGCGTACAACTTATAAACCGAGGGACGGATTGTAAATCGTGCGCATAATATATAAAACGACCCTGTGCGGTGACCAAATTAGTAAATCGTGTGCACAATTTATAAATTGAGGGAACGAAATAGTAAATCGTGCGCACAATATATAAATCAAGGGAACGCATTCGTAAATCGTGCGCACAATATATAAATCGAGGGAACGGATTCGTAAATCATGCGCACAATATATAAATCGAGGGAACAAAATAGTAAATCGTGCGCACAATATATTAATCGAGGGAACGGATTCGTAAATCGTGCGCACAATATATAAATCGAGGGAACGAATTTGTAAATCGTGCGCACAATATATAAATCAAGGGAACGCATTCGTAAATCGTGCGCACAATATATAAATCGAGGGAACGGATTCGTAAATCATGCGCACAATATATAAATCGAGGGAACGAAATAATAAATCGTGCACACGATTTAGCAAATCGAGGGAACGAAATAGTAAATCATGCGCACAATTTATAAATCGAGGGTGAAGGATTCGTAAATCATGCGCCCACAATATATAGCGAGGGAACAGATTCATAAATCATGCGCACAATATATAAATCGAGGGAACGGATTCGTAAATCGTGTGCACAATATATAAATCTAGGGAATTAATTCGTAAATCGTGCACATAATATATAAATCTAGGGAATGAATTCGTAAATCGTGTGCATAATATATAAATTGAGGGAACGAATTCGTAAATCGTGCGCACAATATATAAATCGAGGGAACGAATTCATAAATCGTGCGCACAATATATAAACCTCGAGGGACCCGGAAATTCGTAAATCGTGCGCACAAGATATATCAAATCGACGTGGGACACGAATTGTAAATCGTACGCACAATGATATAGAAAAAAAAAAAAAAAAAACAGCGAGAGAAAGGCATTCGTAAATCATGCGCACAATATATAAATCGAGGGAACGGATTCGTAAATCGTGCGCACAATATATAAATCGAGGGAACGAAATAATAACTCGTGCACACGATTTAGCCTACTATTTTTTTCCCTGCATGTCATGTGCGGGACTCCATAGTAATCTACTTGCATGAATAATTTATTTTGCTTTTGGTGTGCTCACACCATTAAAAGATATGAACCCAGTTAGTGGAGTTTGTGGGTTCAAGGTTTCAATTTTTTTAAGTTTTATTTGAGACAACTCAAGTAGATGTCTGGAAGCAGAGAGCTTTCTCAGTTGTGATTGGTCATGGTACATGTTGGTCAGACATCCCATCTAAGTAGATGATTCTTGACCTAAAAAAGCTGCAATGTGGATCAGACTCTATGTTTATAGTCAAGTCCGGCTGCAGGAGACAACTCGGTGCCGGCTCTGTTTTTGTCAATTACAATCGACTAAGTTCAGAATCTTGGAAGTTCCTTGTGTTCTGGTTTCTTGAGTGTTGGTGAGCAGCTTCTGTCAGTTGTAGATGACTCTTGGGAGGAGTCACGGAAGATTATATAACAATGAGTTCAATAATGAAGCGCCCCCATAGCCTGCAGCCTTACACCCCCCTGATTGGTGGAGGATGTAAGAAGCTATCCCAGTGTCCTCTCATGGCATGAGCCCTCACACTCTCTGTGGCCTCACAGCACTCTGTGTCACACTATCTGATCTGACACCCCCATTCTCACCCCCCACACCCCAGCGACTTCACACGCATCTCTCAGACCATCCGCCCTCACTGACAGCTTAACATTACACATCCTGTCAGCCCTGTGCTAACCATTCCCTCCTGTTTGACCTCCACAGCCCTGACGAAGACTCCTGCCAGAAGTTTGTCCCATTCATTGGGGTGAGAAATGCTTTCTCTTTCATTTCCTCTCTGTTGTTGTTGTAAAGTGTCAGCGGCACTTTCCACAGATATACTTGGTTGTCCCAGTACAAAAAGCAATAGAGGAACATATCCCATGTTTGTTCTAGTGAGAAAGGTGTTTAATGTGTATTCGTATATTATTAATTATAAATAAAGTACCGGAATCTTTTATATACTACTATATATATTATATATTATATTGGTGCTGTCAACAGGACAATTAATCGCATCCAAAATAAAAGTCTCTGTTTGCATAATATATGTGTGTGCATTGTGTATATTTATTGTGTATAAATAAATACACACACATACAGCATGTATTTTGAAAATATTTTACGTTTATATTCATAAAATGTATATTATAAATAAATATATTTAATAAATAAACAACATATTTTTCTTAAATATATACAAGCATGTGTGTGTATTTATATATACACACATAATAAATATACACAGCACACAAACTATTATGTAACCAACAACGTTTATTTGGACAGCACTAATATATACTATATAATATATATATAATAATATATATATATATTATATATATAATATAATATTATATATTATAGCCTAAAAATGTGTCTAGCAGCAGTTGGATCCAGCCAAAGTATTCTACTTTATAAAATGTTGTTTATGTAAGGTTTATTACAGGAAAATAATGAAATCTCTCAAATTTGTATTCAGAGATAACAATTTTGGCAACAATAATTTTTTATGTTTCAGGCTTTTGTTCTCCACTTTTATGTTTTGCAGTTGTAAGAGTAGAAAACAAGATTTTACACAGCCTTCATTTGTGAATTTGATGTTACCTTTTATACCAAATGTGTTAGTTGTGTAGAGAAAATTATGTACCAGTTACTGTCTATTGTATATACTATATAATGAAATATTTGAAACATTGTACATGTATTGTGTAAAGGCAAATTGTGTAAAGGCACATTTCAGATATGCTACATTTCTTTTACATTATTGTAACACCTTGTCATGATTATGTATGACATTATACATATGTATGCATAATGTGTACATATCGTTAATGTGATAATATGTACATTTCCAGTTATCCTCTATAAAAACAAATACGGTTTTTCAAACCAATTTTATATAAAATCGCATTGATCAAGAACAAGACGTTAGAAAACACAGTTGTTATGATTAGCGGTTGGTTCCATCATGTTAAAAATGTTTAAGTCTTGAGCATTGCATTGTGGGCTACAGTTCTGTGCACAGTGCTGGATGTATATTGGGGGTATTCTGTGCATACGGAAAATACTACAAAAATGTAATTTAGGATTCGGATTTTCTTGCAGTTGGTGAAAGTGGGAATTGTGGAGCACAGCTTATCTACATCAGGTAGGTTTTGCTTGAGTCAGGAACACAATGAACACAATAACAGCAGTGAAACATGACTGATGTGCGTTTCGTCTGGCAGTGGACTCTGATGACGCAGTGATGGTGGGCAGTGTGAACATGCTCTCCTCACCTCCAGCACAGACGGCAACACCGTACGGGAAAGACATGACCTCCACCCCTCCGTCATCCCCCTCCGTTTCTGCCAGTCTCTCTGGAGCAGGGTACGTATGCGACAATATATATCGCAAGGAAAAGAGCCTGAGGATGAGTCTAACATAACCATTCATCCCTGTTGCCAAAGTTATTCCAAGACAAAAATTAAGTGTTACCAACTTTAGTGCAAAGACACAACATAATGTAAACCATTTCAATGAGAAATGTGACCCTGCAGCACAAAAGCAGTCTTAAGTCGCAGGGGTATATTTGTAGCAATAGCCAAAAATACATTGTATGGGTCAAAATTATCAATTTTTCTTTAATGCCAAAAATCATTAGGATATTAAGTAAAGATCATGTTCCATGAAGGTATTTTGTACATTTCCAACCATAAATATACCAAAACTTAATTTTTGATTAATAATATGCATTGCTAAGAACTTCATTTGGACAACTTTAAAGATGATTTTCTCAATATTTAGATTTTTTTGCTCCCTCAGATTCCAGATTTTCAAATAGTTGTATCTCGGCCTATCCAAACAAACCATACATCAATGGAAAGCTTATTCATTCAGCTTTCAGATGATGTATAAATCTCAATTTCAAAAAATTGACCCTTATGACTGGTTTTGTGCTGCAGGGTCACAAATGAGGTTGGAAATAGAAATGTATCAAACACTGATGCACTGATAAATCAACGTGAAACCTCTTACTGTACATCTGCTTCACACTTCTATCTCAAACGCAGTTCTCCAGGCACCGGTGGGGAGGTGATGGGTCTTCAGGTGGACTACTGGACGCTACAGGGTGCAGAGAAGAAGAAAGAAGGTGAGAAGAGAGACGTGTTAATTAAGAACACACTGAAGAGCAACTTCCGCTCGCTGCAGGTTTCGCGAATCCCCAACGGAGGGGAGCCTACACCCCCTCCTGGAATGGCCATGACCGTTGTCATGAAGGAGAAGAACAAAAAAGGTGTGTTAAAATGAGCTGCTGACTCGTAAAGCTGCGATTGGGGTTAATTTGCTTTACATGTGGTTTCCTTCTACTCTCAGTGATTTTCCTGAGCAAGAAGCTGAAAGAGAAGGATGTGGACTCTAAGAGTCAGGTGATAGACAGCATCAGCAGACTCATCTGCACCGCTAAACACCAGCACACCATGCTGAAGGGTAAACCAACACGGACACAAACCTACACAACCCTCAGTATATAGTGAAGTTCAAGTGAAGTGTAATTTGTTGGATGTACTCTACTGCCACCCTGTGGTAACTTGTCTAATTGTGTTGTGAAACGTTGCATGGGTCCTTATTGTGGGATGTAACGGGTTTCTTTTATAATAATAGCTCAAGTTTGGGGTCAGTAAGAGATTTTTAAGAAATTAAAACTTTTATTCACCAAGGATGCATTAAATTGACCGATAGTGTCAGTAAAGATTATTATAATGTTACAAATAATAAAAATATGGTTCATTTGAACTTTCTAATCAAGACATACTGAATCACGGTTTATTAATTACAACTGTTTTCGACATTGATAATAATCAGAAATGCTTCTTGAGCAGCAAAGCAGCATATTAGACTGATTTCTGAAGATCGTGTGACACTGAAGACTGCAGTAATGATGCTGAAAATTCAGCTGCGCATCACAGAAATAAATTACATTTAAAAATACATTACAATAGAAAATAGTTATTTTAAATTGTAATAATGTTTCATAATATTACTGTTTTTACTATTTTTGATCAGATAAATGCAGCCTCTGTGAGCGTGAGACCTCTTTCAAAAACTGTAAAAAATCTTAATGACCCCAAAAAAAAACGAAAAAAAGAGCAAAAAAAAAAAAAGATAAAAAAAAAAGAAAAAAAAAAAAAAAAAAAAAAAAAAAAAAAAAAGTACCTGTGATCATCGCTATGTGTCACACATCTCCTTTTCCGTTCACGCCACATTTCACCCTCTCTGGAGATCCCAACTCTAGATCCTTTTTTTTCCCTTCTACTTCTCTTCCATTTCTCACCTCCTTCTTCTTCCTCGCGGTACGGATCCTTTAACAGTAGGGCTATATCCAAAAACTACTAAATTCAAATGTAGTGCAGTATATGTTAAAGTTGAAACAATCAAGAATTTGGTTCACACTCCATAACACAAAGTCCTGTCATGAAACTCTAGATGGCACAGTCCAATAGGTCTAACTCAATCTGACATAATAACATCATTATCAAATGGCACAGCTGATTGGTTCTCTCCTGTATCGGCAGCCAGTGAGCTCGCTGCTCAGCATTCAAATACTCGGCTAGTGCTGGCTGTAGCAGTTGCAGCACACTTCAGAAACCCTCCACCTCCCCCAGCTCCACCTGTATTGATCTGCTACGGGGTGATCATGTATGCTATGGGGGTTATTCATATATGTTATATGTGCAAGTAGAGAGTCGAACCGAAAATGGGCTTTTTCTCGGATCATGCGATATTTAGAATCATGCAGCCGATAGCCGATATATGATGCCGATTTTTTTATTAAACGAAGTATAAGCCTTTCGGAAAATCTATTTGTGGCGGTCAGTTTTGATATTGTGATGAGCCGATAGCTAAATGTATGGGAAACACTGGACACTGCTATAAGTCAAATGGACATTGTCATGTACATTGCATGCCAGTCCCTCCTAGAATTGTCATGACAGAAATATGATTAAACATATTTTGGTAATATTCTACTACTAGATTTGGTGAACTGAAAATCTGGATAAGATATGATTGTAGTGTGTTTTTATAGTAATTCTGTATTTTCTATTAGATATATTATTGTGTGACTTCTCACAGCAGTCATTTATATTGTCGTCTTTGTCTCTGCAGTGTCCATCGATGGCGTCGAATGGCACGACGTGAAGTTTTTCCAGCTGGCCGCACAGTGGCCGACTCACGTGAAACACTTCCCTGTAGGAATCTTTGGCTACAGCAAGCCAATGTGACCTGTTGTTGCTTCTTCAGTGCGAGGGGAATTTACAGATGGGGATAAAATAGACAAATGTGACCCTGGAGCACAAAACCTTAAGTTTTAAGTCACTGGGGTATATTTGTAGCAATAGCCAAAAATACATTGTATGGGTCAAAAATATCCATTTTTCTTTTATGCCAAAAAAACATTAGGATAAAGGGGGGGTGCACGGTTTTTTTTTTTTTTTCTTAGGCTTGATTGTGTTATGGGGTGCGTCTAAACCATACGTTAATTTAAAAACACATTATCTGTCCCTTCTCTGAGAAATGCACTGATCATTTCCTCCTTTTATGAAGCCCCTCCCTCGGAAATAGTCGATGGGCTCTGATTGGTTAGCTAGCCCAGTGTGTTGTGATTGGCTTAACCGTCTCTAGCGTGCGCTCTAATCCCGCCCCTCACCTCAGTGGCATGTGCTCCGGTTGTATTGTAAACAACGACGTCGTTAATATCGCTTATCAGTTTGAGCCCGATTGAGAAGCAGAGGACATTATTGAAGAGGATCGTGCAGAACCTGTGCAAGCACGGTTTTTAATGGTAGGCCTATGTTTTTTGTTTTTTCATACTTTTAGATATGCTGTTATTTTTTAAATGCTACTGCTTATGTTAGCTTTTAATATACGGTTTTATCCTGACTAAAGCTTTAATACAGTACGGCAACTGCACGCGCATCCATGTTTAACACTTCTCATAGCTATGTGAAAATAAGTGTATAATTGGAACAGTTCATTGTTGGAGCTGAGGTCTGAAAGAGACAGAGAGGAGAGAGAGAGAGAGAGAGAGAGATGGCAGGCGTATGTGCAGAGCAGGGAATGCGAGGAACAGTATTAAGACACTCCCCCCCGCTGAGCTTTTTGCAACATTGATTTTTTTGAAACACGTTGTGGTGATGCTGAATCCCATTAGAATCGTTAGCAAGACGAATCAGCACGGATTCTGTCAATGAACTTTAGATTCTTTTTAGCGAGCACCTTAGGTTTGTCTCTTCCTATCATCCTAAAGGCAGCGCCCCAGCTTGCCCCACGCACCATTTATGCCTTTCACCGAGGGCCGGGCGTTTTTTTTTGTATTCTGGGTTTTGTATGTTCATGATACCGCGCGGGGGGACAAGAGGAAAATCATTCGTGTCCCTCACGCTGCTTTGTTTGTAGGACATTATAAAATGCCAGAAGTTTTGAAAAGACGATATTTCCATTACCATTGACACTCTTTCAGTCGGAAACTTTGCAGGATATTGTTTATATGCTGCTGAAAACCGCAACATTAACACACCAACTAACGTAATTTAAAAAAGTGAAATTGCCACATGAACCACCCACAAGTAAAGATCAGGTTCATGAAGATATTGTGTTGAGAATTTCATACGTAAAATATATCACAATAAAAACTTAATTTTTGATAGTAATATATGCATTGCCGTAAGAACTTCATCATCTTGAAAAAACGCCTTAAAAGGTTGATGATTCTCTACAGTATTTAGAGTTTTTTTTGCAAACCTCAGAATTCAGACTTTTCACAAATAGCTGTATCTCGGCCACATATGTGTTCCTGATCACCAAGCCATATATCAATGGGAAATGGCATGGAATGGTTATTTAGTCAGAGTTAGATGATCTGTATAACACTCATCAATTCCCAACAAATTTTACTGCCCCTATGACGGGTTTGTGGTCAAGGGTCACCCAACATGGGAGTTTCCTTGTGGAACTGGTCCATTTAAAAGCCTGTGCATTGACAGAACGAAATGTTGTCCCGTGAGGTTACTTAGTCGCTGTTTTGTTGCTTTGGCGGCGTGAAGGCGGGATCACTTGCGTGTTTGAAACTCAAGCCACTGTCTTTTATTTCACAAGATGTGGAGCTCAGCACATGTGTTTGTGGTAGGAATCCCGTTTTACCCACCGTGCGCACCCGCGCCGATACGGAGCGCTTCCGTTTGCACGATTTGTTGGGTTAGGTTAGAGTATTGTTATTATTTCTTGTGGATAATTTTCCCGTGAGAGAATTGTTGCTGTGTTTACAATATTTATATGGCCGTGGGATTTGAAGTGAGCCTTGATGAATTGCATTCAAAAAGTTTGATAATGCTGTTAATATTACAAGTGGAGAGGTTAACAAGGCCAAGTGTCGCCCACTCTTTAAGCAAGATCTTGTCGTGAGGACAGTTCTCCCCGTAGCTCTTAAATTCATTCTGTGCAAGTTATCGATGATTGTTATGCGACGTTCACACTGCACGAGTCTTAGCCGATTTCTCACTCGCACGTACAGTGTTTTGCCGAACAATCGGACAAATGCAACGGACATCGAGGAAAGCGTTTGGTGCGTTTCACGCGAGTGACAATCACGCCCCCAGGTGTGATTGTAATCAAAGAGACGATCTGAGCGAATAGCCGACTGAGTCGCCGACCGGCCGCAATCAATATTTGGCGAGCTAAATTCGGAGCTGTCTGGCGATTCACCAATTCAGGCTGTGTGAAATGAGTTCTGACAGATAAAACACATCGGCAATGACCTACAGAGTCATGAGATGGAACCAAGATACAGGGCAGCGGGGAAGTTCGGGGAGGAGGATGTTTAGACAGAATATCGAATTTGAATAGATATATGAACCAAATTATATACTACAGAAACCAACTGGTCACCATAACCTGTTGCTTTGACCAGCCCAATCAACATCAAGCATAAAGTTACTGCCAAACATTATTTACCTCCAACCCTTCTCTTTGTCAGAACATGACCCCAATTCCCCTCGTTCCCGCATCTCCCTCCTGCACAAATCGTTTTTTTTTTTATCCTGGTAGCTGGAAATCAGAATCACAGACAATTTGCGGGCGTTATATATAGATTTAATTAATTACAGTACGCTCAGGAGAACTCCGGTCTGACCCACGAGGGTTCTAGCACGTTTTTCTGCTATAACTTTTCGCCGTACCCGTGCTTTGTGGGAAACGATTAGTTTTGCCGGACCAGGAACAGAGCGTCGGCGATCTCTTTCGTATGTGAAGTCATCTGCAGTGTGATAACCACCTGTCGACGATCACATCGTGGCAGTCTTTGTGCAACACCAGCAGCACCTGGAAGGCTACCAGATAGTCACGCAGCTGTGAAAACAACAGGCGATCCGATGAGTTGAAAACGCTGCAGGGTAACCTCGCGCATAGTTGATGATGACAAAAAATTCAATTTTGGGTGAACTGTTCCTTTAAATGACAAGTGGGAGGGGTTCAGATGCAAGTGGGAGGGGCCACCGAACTGGTGGGAGGAGTTTATGTTATTGTTTGTTGAATGATTTTAGCGTAGCTGTGAATTCTAAAGGGCAAGTCCTTTACATTTTAGTAACGTGAATACTTTTAGATTAAGAAAAGTGTCTTTGGTTATTTAATACAGTACTTTATAATCTCGTTACCTGAATGAATATCAAAGGCGTGTTGACGTGGACTAGCGTGGTGCTTTCGTATTTTGTATGAAGAAGGCAGCTTGTGTGGGTTCAATCTAAAGGGAGATCTCAGTTTGTAAAATGCTTTAAAACGCCCTTTAAATCATTTTATTCCCTCAGTGTTGGGCGATGAGCAGATATTTTCACTTTTTACTCTTTTAACATTTCTACTTGCCATCTCTGATCATTCACGGTGACCGTGTTACCAAGTGTTTTTAGAAAGGCTGTGTCTTTGTGTTGCATACAGGGTCCAGTTACTGCCGGCTAATAAGGGCTCATACTAAAAGCTTGTTGGGATGATAACAGGATGTCTTTTTGTAACTTCTGTGGTGGATCTGTTTATGTTCTTTCACTCTTCAAAAGTCACTTTACAAAAATTGCCTGCTTGTAAATACTGAGGGAGGGTGATAGCGGCTTTACCTGTGTGTGTGTGTGTGTGTGTGTGTGTGTGTGTGGGTTCGTGTGTGTGTGTGTGTTGTTTTTTCAGTATTCATTTCATTGAGTTTGCTGTTATGGCGATATTTTACAGCCAAGCACAAACTGCGATATAGCTACATTGCGCATAAAATCGATGTTTTCGTGTCTTTCATGAATAGAACTGTTACTGTTCTTTTCATTGTATGTTCTAACCACTATGTTTTTGTACTGGTTTTGTTTTTTTGAGGTGGACTGCTGAGGTTTGTTCAACCATTTTGGGCCTCTGGTTGTTTTTAAGCACTACTTTTAGGGCAACATGAGAGGGTTTTTTCTTCTTTTAATCTGTAAAACTGAGAGAACACTAATATTCGATCTGTCTGTTTCAAATAGAAATGCAGACATTTGCACAAACCGTATTTTTAAGTTGGACAGTATTGATTTTGAATGAACCACTGAGGAAAGCTTCTCTTCTTCTATTCTCTGTAACGTGTGTATATAAACGTACAGTATACTGCCATTTCATATGCTTTATACTGGTTTGAATTGTCATACAAATACTAAAATGATTTTAACCATGGCTGCATTGTGATTTTTTTTAACATTTGTTTTTCTATTTCCCTTTTTAAAGGAGTTGAACTCTTTTATAGACTTTTTTTGTTTTGTTTAGTTTTCAGACATTAACATGTAAATGAAAATAAGAAAGGGTAACCGTGTGTTTCTTTGTTAGTGCACAGACAAACACTTTTTTTTTTTTTTTTTTTCAGTATTTGATAAATACTTACTGGACTGACTATTGGCAATAAAGACATAATATTAAATAAAAATAGCTGTGTTGTTTGTTCTGAACAGAAGACATTAAACGTTGCAAATGTTTTAAGTAAAGTATGGTCCTTTTTAGATTCAATTATTTTTATTAATATTAGAAAATCTCTCTAGTTTTTATATTACAATACTTATTAAAGCAATAAGCCCCGGACGCCGGGGTTTACAGTGAATTTATAACAGCTAAGGGGCTTTGTTAGACGCGAAGTGAAGCTAACACCCTTAGCTGTTATAAATTCACTGTAAACCACGGCTTCACGGGGCTTATTGCTTTTATAAAACGGTTATTCCATATATGTAGTAAGGTTTCACAGAATAAAACAGAGCAAATAAAGTGTAATGATATTAATAAAAACAGTATTCTTCCACCAAACAATGTAGTTTCTCAGAATGAGTTGTGGTTGCAACAAATTGCTGCCGAGCAACAGACAGAAGTAAACAAAGGTGTGTGTTTGTAGAGTAATTTACAACAGCTTCGAACGTGGCTCAACCAATCAGAATCAAGGACCGGAACTCTCCGGTTTATAATTAACCTTCTATGGTAAGTATTGTGCTAACTGTTGAGAATTTCCCATTAAATGTGCATTCAGTAGCATTCTAGCCTAGCGTTAGCATCGCTGTTCTTAGTGTACTTTAAGGTGTTAAACACTGCACTGCCATCTATCTACGGGAATTAACATAGTTTCTTGAGTTGTATGGGAATTTCACTGATACTGGTGAGTTTTAAAGAGTGGTGCACACAATTAATAATACCCTTACCTGTCCAACAACAGAAGAAGCGACTTGAGTGTCTCTATTCAGCATTTTCTACATTAAATCTTTCCTTGTTGTATGGATTACCGATGTTTACGCTCGTCTTTTTTCTTTGTAGTTCTTTCTGACTTATAGCTTATTCAGACATTTTCAGCTTCTTCGGCCTAAATCACGATAATAACTGTCTATATAGTCCACTGTCTTCACTTTTCACATCACCAAGCATTACTAAGATGATCTTCATGCGTCTATATATTATTTAAGGCTGTTTAAGGAGCAGTGTTGGGCTCGTTACTCAAAAAAATGAATATATTACTCATTAGTTACTCCTTTCCATGTATATCATTACTTAACCTCTTACTCCCCGCCAACACTAATTAGTTACACCTCCCTGTTGAAAAACCAGCATATGCTGGTTAGTTAGGTATGTTTTGACGCTGGGATGCTGGTTTAAGCTGGTCCTTTGCTGGTTTATGCCCAGCTTAAACCAGCAAAGGACCAGCTTAAACCAGCAAAGGACCAGCATAAACCAGCAAAGGACCAGCATAAACCAGCAAAGGACCAGCAAAAAACAGCAAAAAACCAGCAAAGGACCATTTAAGAAAAAACCAGCTTAAAACCAACAACGGACCAGCTGAAACAACCCCAATGAAACCAGCTTAAAAACCAGCAAAGGAAACCAGCATAACCAGCAAAGGACCAACTTAAAAAACCAACCCCGCAAAGGACCATTTACACCAGCTTAAAAACCAACAAAGTTACCCAGCCATAAACCAGCAACGGATCGCTTAAACAACAAAAAACCAGCAAAGGACCAGCATAAACCAGCAAAGGAACAGCTTAAACCAGCAAAGGACCATCTTAAACCAGCATCCCAGCGTCAAAACATACCTAACCAGCATATGCTGGTTTCTTCAACAGGGTTGCTAGTTACATTACCAGAAAAATTTGAATTGCACAATTTCTGCAGCCTGTGATTTGTTTGCATAGACTCGAGCCTGTGATGCATGAAAGTTGCAGATAAATGAAGAGTACAACTGATTCTTATACCACATTTATAAATATGTATTTATTTGGTTTCATATGTCATCTGTCAATGTGCCTCTTTGTTGATACTGGAATTCCTGACAAGTATATTTGGCGCTAAATCCGCATATTTCAAATTACAGAACAACTCTGGTTGTGTTTGGGAGCTCCTTAACTGAAAGGATAACCTATAATGAGATTTTTTTTTTTGGATTATGTGAAAAACAACTCAGTTGTTAGTCTGTCTGGTACATGAGAGGAAAAGTCACACAATCTTTGGCTCAGTGGGAAACTGTCTCCTCACAACAAGAAGGTCCCCGGTTTGAATCTCAGCTGAACCAAAAAGTCTTTCCTTCAGATCTGGTGTCTCTCATAATCCAAAGATGTGTGAATTACAGATGCAAAGTGTTCTAAAGGTGTGAGTGAAGATGTGTTTATTTTCATGATTTTTGGACAAACACACACAAGTTGCTTTGCAATTGGAACAACAAATGGAAATTACATTGAAATAAACGTGAGTTTTAATTTAATGCATCCCGAAAGAGTTTATTTGGTCCAGAAACAGTATAAATTATGTTTATAGGAGACCTTAAATTATGTTGAAAGCATAGGGACCACATTTGAACTAGTGTTTAACCTTCTACGGAGGTTCCATGAACGTCTACGGTGCCACACATCATGAAAGCAACCCGCACCAACACTTTTTACCTGCTTTTGTACTATTATGTCTGTATTTCATGTAAGTGTACACCATTCAGATGACTCTTCACGAAACACACTTTATCTTTTAATGTGTGAAACTTAGAAAAAAATTGTGAAAGAAAAGGAATGTTATTTTTTTCTTTTCTTTTCTATCCTTATATTCTATTCCTTAATTTAAAAAGTATGTTTAATGTTATATTTGATACACAAACACTCATACAAATGACACGAATCTTTATCACGGATCATCTTGTACTGCATTGTTATTAAAGCAGAGCGCATCCTCGCTGTTACAGCTCAAACTGGACTGATGTTTTAGTCCTTTACATGGAACATAGCCATGTGTGATTCTTTGGAACACGTGAATAATCAATTGATATCTGCTTTAAGGAGAGGGAGTTATGGGAAGGCGGCGCCGTGCTGTATGCATACAGTAACACCATCTGCATCTTATGTCACACTGTCGAATAATTAAAATTACTAACTATTGAATTAACCATTGGCCGATATGAAAATGAGGTCGCTTAAATATTCCATTTCAAAACTGATGCGTGTCAACTTTCATATTTTGTCAAACCACTACAAAAATAACCAGCTTTTAGGAGGTTCCGGCGCTCTTCTGTGTTCTGTCTCCTCTTCTTTCTGTTCTGCTGCCGACAGATGGCGGTAGAATCAAGAGAACTGTAAATTGTAAAAAAAAAAAAAAAAAAAAAAAAAAAGAGTATCTTAACTTTATCGATTTTTTTCGTTTTCCCTCTCAAGGCGAATAGTATTCATTGTGACGTGTGTGAAACGGCGTTTTGCTCGGTGCCGGGTCAATTTTCCTGAAATGTCCAGTCACACAGTCTCATTAATATTCATAACCGAGTCTGTAGGGTTACGTCGCCAGCTTCCTACCGCCTCTATTAGTCGAAGCACCGCCCACTTACTGCGTTTCAGCCAATCAGTAAAGCCCGTCACGCTACCTAATTAATATTAATGAGCCGTAGTAGG
Source organism: Sinocyclocheilus anophthalmus (assembly GCA_018155175.1). NCBI lineage: Eukaryota > Metazoa > Chordata > Actinopteri > Cypriniformes > Cyprinidae > Sinocyclocheilus > Sinocyclocheilus anophthalmus. The sequence goes on from JADLZN010003326.1 coordinate 92,398, forward strand.
ATTGGCTGAGCGCAGCCGCAGACACCGGTCCGGTACTCGGTGCTGCTGACCTCTCCTAGCCCGCTTCTGGATACGGGATGTGTTTTCTCTTAGTTTGGCCTTGATTTAATACGGTGTCGGACATTAGTGCAGCGGACGCAGCGGTGATCGTAACAGGTATGTTATGATATGTTATTGAGCACCAGAGAGGGTCTGTAATAATACACACAGTGTTAATACACAGTGAGGTAATCATTGCATTTATACTGTAATGCTCAGCTTACATTTAAATGGGTGTGTTATGAAGGGGAAAAAGGCTCTGGGGATTTGTTTAACCGCGGTTTTCTGTAGCAGTGAGCTGGTAATATCGAGTGTATTGTGTGATGAGGGTTATGCTTTCTGTCATAAACTCAGATGATTGTACAGTGACCTATGGACTGTGTCTCACATGCATCAGCAGTTCTGCATCAGGACAACACCCCATCCTCGCACTCATCCCATACAGTATCACAGCAGATCTAAAGCCTGCTCTGGCGAACAACACCTATACTTCCATACTCATAAACACTGAGTACAGTGCAGCAGAGGTCATGTTTACTGTCTCTGACTACACCCTGCTCACCTCATGCTTGAGATCATCATGTCTGCTGCTTGCAGTGTTCTGACATGATGTCCCGAAACTGTGCTTCGTGTGGTAGCATCTACATTCATTAGTTTTATTCAAAGATTTTCACAAATATAAGGATTATGACCTGACTCAGGACTGGTTACACCAGCGATACAGTTATTATTACAGGAAATATTTTTTTTAAAATACAGGTAATTACAAAATGACACATTCTAAACGAGATGCACAGAATACATTATAATGTAAACACTCCTAAATATAAATACAAATCATTTTTACAAATAATAAATAAAACAAAATTTGAGTAAAGGGTAAACACTATACAACGATTTACACAATTCTTTATGCATTATACAGTGATATACTGTAATGAACAGCACTGCGATATAAAACACTCATTTCTGAATTAAAATTCAGCTTGAAATTGTTCTTGGAAGATATCAATTCAAAAATGGATTTGATAGCACTGAAAAAGCGAAAAAAAGCCTGTTGGCAAAACTTCTAAAAAAAAAAAAAAAAAAAAAAAAAATTATTTTGGCATAATAATTATTATTTATTTGAACAAAACCGCTTATTAATATTTGAAAAATGTTTGTCTGCCTGTTTACAGTAATGTGCTGCAAGAAACATGCAGAAGCGTACGGAGGGAAAGAGATGGGGGGGGAAAAGGAAAACAAACACCACACACAGAATATTCACACACCACACGAGAATATTCACACACACACACACACACACACAGAATATTCACACACACACACACACACTCACACACACACACAACACACACACAAACAGAATATTACACACACACACACACAACCAGAATATTCAAACACACGCAACACACACAGAAAGAATTCACACAACCCACACCACACACACAGAACATATTCACACCACACGAGATATTTCACACACACGCACCCCCACACAGGAACTATCACACACACACACACAAACAACACACACACAGAATATTTCACACACACACAGAATATTCACACACACGCACACACACGAAATTCACACACACACACACCACACACAGAGATTCACACACACACAGAGAATATTCACACACACACACAAACACACACAAAAAAAACACACACACACAAAAAAACACACACACACACACACAACACACCACACACACACACACACAAATATTCACACACACACAGAGAATAAGTCACACACACACACACACAGAATATTTCACACACACACAGGAGATATCACCACACATCACACACACCAGAATCTTCACACACACACACACACACACACACACACACACACACACAGAGACTAGTCACACACGCACACACCCAACACACACACAGAATATTCCACACACAGAGAATATTCCCCCACACACACACCCACACACACAACAGAATATTCACACACACACAGAGAATATTCACACACGCACACACACACACCCCACACAGAATATTACACACACACACAAGAATAGCACACACACATGCACACACCACACAGAGAATATTCACACACACATCACAGAATATTCACACACACACAACACACACACAGAATATTCACACACACACACAGAGAATATTCACACACACAGAGAATATTCACACACACAGAGAATATTCACACACACACACACACACAAACACAGAGAATATTCACACCACACCCACACACATGCACACACCACACAGGGAATATTCACACACACCACACAACACACACAGAATATTCCACCAACCACACACCACACACACAGAATATCAACACACACCACAGAGAATATTCACCACACACACACACACACACACAACACAACACAACACAACACAACACACCACAACACACACACACACACACCACACACAAACAGAATATTCAACACAACACAGAGAATATTCACACACACACAACCACCACAGAATATTCACCACACACACAGACGAATATTACAACACACACACACACTCTCACACACAGTCTCACACACACACACACCACACACCACACACCCCACACAACAGAGAAATATCACACACGCACACACAACACCACACACACGAATATTCACACACACCCAGAGAAATATGCACACACCCACACACACACACACCACGGAATATCACCACACACAGAGAATATTCACACACGCCACACCACACACACACACAGAATATTCACCCACCCACACGAATATCACACAGCACATTGCACAAACACACAGAGAAATTCCACACAACACACCACAGAATATTCACACACGCACACCACACACACACAACAGAATATTCACACACAAACAGAGAATAGTCACACACACACACACACACACACACACCAGAATATGCAAACACACCAGAGACTATTCAACACGCACCACATAACACACACACACCGAATATTCACACACACACCCACACACTCTTTCACACACACACACACACTCACAAACTTACACACACACACACACACATTCACCCACACACACACACACACACACCCAGAGCATATTCACACACAACCACCACACACAAGAGAAATTCACACACCCACACACACCATGCAACACACACAGAGAATATTCACACACACACACAGAATATTCACACACACGCACACACACAGAATATTCACACACACACACACACACAGAATATCACACACACAACGTGACACACACACAGAGGAATATCACCACACACACACACATGCACACACACACAGAGAATATTCACACACACACACAAACACACACAAACAAACACACACACAACACACACACACACACAGAGAATATTCACACACACACACAAACACAGAGAATATTCACCCCCACACACAAACATGACACACACACACACAGAGAATATTCACACACACAGAGAATATTCACACACACAGAGAATATTCACACACACAGAGAATATTCACACACACAGAGAATATTCACACACACAGAGAATATTCACACACACAGAGAATATTCACACACACACACACACACACAAACAGAGAAGATTCTTTGCGCACAAACACACACACATGCACAAACACACAGAGAATATTCACACACACAGAGAATATTCACACACACAAACACACACACACAAGAGACTCACACAAACACACACACACACACACACACACAGAGAATATTCACACACACACACAGAATATTCACACACACACACACACACAAAGAGAATATTCCACACCACACACACACATGCCACCACACAGAGAATATTCACACACACGCACACACATGCACACACACACAGAGAATATTCACACACACACACACCCGCACACAACAGAGAAATTCACCACACACACCACACACACACAGAGAATATCCAAACACACACACCACAGAGAGAATAGTCACACACCACACACACATGCACACACACACAGAGAATCACACACACAGAGATCTCACACACACACACACAACACACACACACACACACCACACAGAGAATATGCACACACAACACACATGCACACCACACACAGAGAATATTCCACTACACACACAGAATACCTTCACACACCACACACCATGCACACACCACACAGCGCACTATAACACACACACACAGAAATATTCCACACACACACACACGATACCCCCCACCTCCACACACCACACACACGAATATCACACACACACACACACCACAAGTTTCACCACACAACCCCAAACACAGAATATTCACCACACACCACACACCACCCCCCCCACGCCACACACACCGAGAATATTCACACACACACCCACACGCCCCCACACACACACACCGCCCACACACACACAGAGAATATTTCACACACACCACACACACACAGGCATATCACACACACACACACACACACACCAACCCACAACCGAGAATATTCACACACACACACACACACACGCACACACACAGAGAATATTCACACACACACACACACACAGAATATTAACACACACACACACACACACACACACACACACACAGAGAATATTCACACACACACACAAACACACACAGAGAGGTATAATTCTATGGATTAAGATTGATTAACATAACCTACATTTTGAATATTAATCTCAGAGTGTCTTGTATCTCACATACAAGACACGTTTCTACATCAGGAGGAAGAGGTTTAGAGCGTTTGTCTGTGGACACGGCCACTCCTCACTTCTGCAAACACCGAATGTCAATAATGCAGTCTAGATAAGAGCCACTTACACGACATGCTCGCTCACTGCCACTCACAAAAATCAGCGCTGAATTCTGCACAGAATGCGAAGGCATTAATGATCAGATGTGCTGTAGTGTCTGATGATGCTCAGTTTTAATTATTCTGAAGTAGAGTTGTAACGGTATGAGATTTCCACGGTATGATAATTGTCTCAGAAAATATCACGGTATATACTAAACAATAATTCTTATCAGTATCAATGACTCTTAAAAGAACAAGAACAAGTTGTCTGAGTGAACAAATCCTTTATTACAACAAACTTGAAACCATTTTAATGAAAGTATTGAAGTCTCCCTTCTGAAAAAAATTATAAATAAATTTCTTTCTTTTTTTAAACCTATACACCTTATGTATATCTATATCACACTTTAACATTTTAATGAATGTTTTAAAATGTTATCAAATGAAAATTGAACAACTTTTATTTTTGGCACAACAGAGGTATACTAAGTTAAAACCTGGACAAACATGAAATTCCTTGAAAATAATGTTTAAATAAATTCATTATTATACAGAAAATTATTAATGTTGTTATTATAACTTTGAAGTACACTGTACAATGCTAATATATTTCTGTCATAATTACAAGTTAAACCCAACTTTTATTTTGACGGCTTGTAGTGGACCTTTGAGTTTCAGAGTGTATTTGAAAATGTTTTTTTTTTTTTTCAGATTCCCTCTGCATCACGGAAATCATACGGCCTTAACTTACAATTTATTAATGCGACATACCTGTATCTGCACGGAGGCATGGTGTCCGCAAATATGATCAAACATGTTGTATGTATTGCCTGCTTTTGCAGCCGCTTTCCGTCCACATTTTTTGCAAATTGGATCCGTCCTCAAGTACAACCCCGCGTTCGTTTTTTTATATCCGAATTATTCCCATACTGCAGATTTTAACTTTTTTTTTCGGCGGGGATGGAGATTAGATATTTCTGTCTCTGTCATTTTCTCCGCTGCACAAGTGAATGCAGAGTGAAGCAAAATAAGTTGCATGTGCGCGGGCGAGATTTTTTTAACCGTAGATATGCAAATGTTTACGGTATGATAACCGTGCACGTTCAAACCGTGGTAAACCGCCATACCGGTATATCGTTACAACCCTATTCGTTATTAGTGGTGTCTGCAATACTGTACGTACAGCACAGCAGCGGTTTAATCGGTCAAATCACAAGGGAGTATATTACAACTATTAATTAGCGAACATCACTAATAATAAACAACACTGAACTAAAAATAAACAGTATTTATTTAGCAAAAACTACATTCAAAGTGCAGTTCATGCATACATGCATTCATACACTGAAATTAAGTTTCTTGCTAAATGAACTCTAATGTAATCTTAAAATGTCACATTTAATTCAACGTGTTACTTGCCGTTTCTTTGTAATTATTTGTGAAATTTACTAGTCATTTTTGAGTCGGAATGGTTCGAAAGTAAATGCTACACCATTTTTCAGAGCAGAATGTTTTCTAGCACTTATTTCTAAATTAAAATTCTTTCTTTTTTTTGGAAGCTATACATGCCCTGATATCATAATGAAGAAAAAGCCTCATTATAAAAGAAAATAAAAAAGTAGTTTGGTGTATTAATTATTTTCTTCCAAAAAAAATGTTGCACATATGTTCAAGTTGTAGGGAATTTAAGCTTAAACTTTTGCTGAAAATAGTTTCAAACCGTATAAGACCAATATGATACCACTTTGTGTTTTACATTCGATTTTTTCTTTTTAATTTGATAAATTCGTATTTGTCATCGACCCAGATACATTTGAAGCGTTCAGGTAAGGACTTGCCTGTAATATGCATTAGAGGCCATAAATCACATCTGGATCTAGCCTGTTATTGAATTCAGAATACTGCATATAATAATATAATATAGTAATAACAAATAATAAAATATTTTCTCATTACTGTAATGAGAGTAATACTGGAATTTTTCTGCATTATGATAATGAAGACTGTGAAATTAAAATATTGTCACAATGCATCTTCATTTTCTATAATGTATACAGAAAACAAAAGCCATTTTTTACCATTAGTCATAATTAATACTGAACTAATACTGTTAGTTTTAATAGCACAGCCATGCTGGCATCACTGCACATCCACCTTGCATTCCATCTCTCAGATTTCATGACTGACTCAATATTTGTGTTCTATTTCTGTTTCATTGTTGCCATGGATATTAGAGAGGGATGAGCGGTTCGTTCAGTAGAGTATACATGAATGCATTCACTCACTCTGAACAGATTTTAAAACACTTGCCAACTTTGTAAATGGTTAAAGAGAAAAACTGGCCATACTATACTAAACGACTGAGGATCACACACTCACAGACTTTCAAGTTGTTCCAAACTCGATGACGAACTCACAACAAACAAATGAAAACAACGTGTGTAAAAAAAATCAATCTTTTTTTTGATCTCCGATGACTGGATGGATTCATATTCTGAAGCTAAAAAATCTGTGGCCATCATATACTACGCAATTTCCTGTGAAGTCTTTCAACTCCAACTGCCCAAAATCCACTGACTCACTATAAATTTTAGCAACTATAGCGTTGACTTGTCCTGACTGTAAATTGGGGCAAAAATATGGACAAAATATGTGTAGTGTTTTCAGCCTTACATTTTCCAAACTGTTCACCTTAAAGGAATAGCTCACCCAAAAATGAAAATGTGCTAACAATGAACTCACTCTCAGGCCATCCAAGATTAGGATGAGTTTGTTTCTTCATCAGATTTGGAGAAATGTGTAATTGCATCACTTCCTCTGCAGGGAATGGGTGCCGTCAGAATAGTCCAAACAGCTGATAAAAACATCACAATAATCCACTTGTGAAGAAAAAACCTGCTTGAAACAAATCCATCATTAAGATGTTTTAACTTTAAACAGTTGTTTTTGACTCAAATAAAAGTCCATAATCCATAATAACCCTCCCTCCAGTGAAAAAGTGAGCCATCTCGCCTGAATCAGAAGAAGAATATTTTGTGATTTAAGTGATGGTTGAAAACTCTTAATGATGGTTTTGTTTCTTACAAACACGCAGCTTTTGTCTTCTCAAGACATTAACTGATGGAGTGGAGTGGTGTGGATTACTTGTGGATTAACTTGTGGATTATTGTGATGTTTTTATCAGCTGTTTGGACTCTCAATCTGACGGCACCCATTCACTGCAGAGCATCCATTGCTGAGACACTGATGCAATGCTACATTTCTCCAAATCTGAAGATGAGCACATTTTCAGCAAATTGACTCTTTTTTTGGGGGGTGAGCTGTTTGTTTAATGTTGTAGTTTACACAAAAGGCCTCAACAGTGGGAATTTTTATTTCTAACAGCTGTGCCTTGTCTTAGTTGTTCCTTCCTGTTTAATCATTAATAGATGACTAGCAGCAGAGCAAGGTTTAACTTGTAAGTAAATGATTTTCACTGTGGGAATTAACAGGTAAAAGGCATAGTCACATTAATCAATGACACGATTTTAATTCTTCGGATGTTGTGTTTGATTTCATCACACTGTGAAGCCTGTTGATGCATTATAGAACATTTATTCGTTGTTGTATTTTAATAAATGGTTATTATATTATAAGACAGAAAGGACTGTTATCCATCATGTGATTGGTCAGTGTTTTGGATGCAAGGCTTTATTAATTGAGTGCGATCACATGACTGGAGGCTGACTGGATGGGTATTACAGCATGAGACTGATGTTGTCAGGCTGAAGTGTAAATGCTTTACAGCCAGCAGATTTTAAAACTCAAAGCTGTTGGGACAAGTTTGGTCAATTAAGGGACCCAAGTAGGGCTGCCACAATCATGACATTTGGTTGAATTATAGCATTATAATTGTTTCCTTCCTACATTTATTTAAGTTGCTGTTTAAGATTGATACGCAAACATGAAAAGATACATAATAGGCTTGAATGTCATTGAAAAGTGCTTGAATACACACACACACACACACACACACACACACATATATATATATATTATTTATCAATGTATCTCTATCTATCTATACACATATTATTTAATCGAAATGTTAGCCGCAATTTCCCCCGCAAATGACCTACCATATTTCGCCGAACACCGAGGTCCTGTGATAATATTAGTCCCGTGCGAATCGGCATCTCTGTGATTCGGCCAGTATTTGGTGGGGTGCATATCATTTTTTGAGGTTTTTGTTTGCTGTGCGCCTTTTTATCCATCTTCCGCGAAGAATGGAGCTGCGTTGGAGTGTTTGATAGTATTCTGGGTGCTGTCATCATATCGCTACACCTTACAATTTCCAGAAAGAGAAAGCTGAAAAGGTTTTGAGGTTAATGTGTTACAAATAAATCAAGAATAAAGCTTGAGATATTATTTTAACCAGGTGAAATGTAAATGACACAGCGCACTAAACTATATTAGTTTCTTTTTTTAAATCCATCTGGACCATAAACGGGACTCTCAAAGCGGGACTCTTGACATCCGGGTATCCGGGAGACAAGTCAGTAAATTTGGGTAAAATCACATGCTTCGCTTATCCCGTGCGAATGCACCACACGAAATTCAGATGTGGGGGGGTAATTTCAAAATCACACAAGGTCCCCAGATAATTTATAATCCTGTCAGATAGGGCTCTTAAAGCCAACTCGGAGTTCAAGTTTTAACTCAGAGTTTGTTGAACCTCCTTTCTGGAATACACCCCAGATGTTGTCTGATTAATTATCTCATTAGTTCCCTTTGTGCTTATAAGCCCTCAGTTCTCCCTTAAGCTGGCCACACACTAAAGGATTTTAAAGCCGATTTGCACCCCCAAATGATCGGGGGTTGTGGCCCATGTTAGATATTTCAAGGCTTGTCGCAAGCGATTTTGTTGTCCAAAAAATCCTCTATTGTATGGTGTCATTACGATTATTTAACTGCTCCCAATTGAGACGGAGTGCCCCCGAACTCAAATCGTAAAAATAAAACATGTTTGATATTTACGACTCTTGATCGGGCTGCCTCTGACGTGATACCCACGACAGCCAATGAGAGCGAGCAAGCGTCACCTACCGGATGTTGTGTGCTTCTATAGCTGAAACTTGGCAGCCACAAACATGCTACGAAAGCAGAAGACGTCACCCGTATTCTTTGTTATGCTTTGTTTTTCATTGTGAAACAGAACACGCGCTGGGAGAGCCCGCTGACAACGTCGATTGTCCTCTATTTGTTGTTCTTCTCTAGTCACGTTTGATCTCGCAAGTGTCCGTGAGATCTCGTGTCACTGTGAAATCGTTCCTACAATCAACAAGAGTGTGGTCTCGCGGTCTGGTCGAATCGTCTAGTGTGCGCGTTCAGAGGATTATAAGGCTAGAAATCGGTTAAAACCGTCTTCATGTCTGTGGTCTCCCATAGTTTTAAAATCAGTTCAGATTTGAAAATTCCCTTCTCATTTGTAGATTGTGTTTTCCTCCTACATTTTTTTTCCTGTGTTTCCTGAGCACATAAGAAAAGTATATTTTCTTACTATTCCTCGTCAAGAGAGTTTCTACATTAACCACATTACGTAACAAATGCTTGCTCTAAAAACACTAATAATTTAATAGCATTGTTAATGGAGTGTCATCTTTAGCACATCTAAAATTGAATATTAATTTTTCATGATGCTGTAGTGTCTGACTTATGATATCCTTCACTTTTTGTATACATTGGAGATTGCCATTTTTATATGTAATGTATGCTTTCCTAGCAATTAATACTGTTTGTCAAATTTCCTATAAAGGTTTTTTTTTTTAAATGTATGCTTTTTTAGGGGTTTTTTTACATTTAGTCACATTTGTTGCCAGTTCTACTACTGGATTAACATATTTAGAAATACATTGCAATTTAAGTTCACTGATATTGAAGTACAATGAGATATAATTGAAATAATTCATACGTCATTCCAAACCCTCAATCCTGCGCCTTTTCTTTCACAGAGCATGTCCACCATGGTTTACCCACATGAGGAGAGACATGAGAAGCTGACGCAGGAGGAGATCATCTCCAGCACTAAACTGGTGATTCAGGGTCTGGAAGCTCTCAAGAGCGAGCACAACTCCATCCTGCAGAGTCTGGTGGAGACCATCCAGTGCTTAAAGAAAGATGAGGAGGCCAGTTTGGTTCATGAGAAGTCCAGCCTGCTGCGCAAGTCTGTGGAGATGATTGAGCTGGGCCTGGGTGAAGCGCAGGTGAGCCGCGGTGAGATACGACGACAAGTACGGCACAGAAAATGCACGGATATGTGATAAGGGTGGGGTGATGGAATGGTAAAACATCACCACTGAAATGTTGCAGGAAAGTCAGCATCCATTGCTGAACTAGTTAATAATAAAGCAAAACAGACGAGAATGCTAGACATAAACCCCTAGACGGACCACAATAGTGTGATGGCGCTGTCCAACCACCTGAACGCAGTGGAGTCAGAGAAGCAGAAGCTGCGTGCTCAAGGTGACGACGGCTCTGTCAGGAGAACAGTGCTGAGGGAAGGAGGCCAAAAACACCCAGCAGAAGCTCAGGAAGAGCGAAAGAGGTCGCACAGTGGCGGAGGAGAAGAAAACATCTGGAGTTCATTGAACCAGCTCAAGAAAATTATGATGCTGGCCATCACCAGCGGTAGGTCGTATGGGGTGGATAGTCATACTGGCACAAGAAAAAAACCCCAGTTACAGATGTTGCAATTTTCTATATTTATAATTTTTTAATATTGTAGGAAAGACATATATGAAAAGTTTGAACTGCCGAAGAAATTCATGTTACTGGATTACTACCTCCAGGGTCATTCTGTGTTGTTAGTGCTTACTAAACCTAAAACATTTTTAAAAAGTGTAAAAAAAAAAATGCTCACTATTGAAATAAATCTGAAATAAAGTTAAAAAATAAATATAAAATTAGAGGAAAAGACAAATAGAAAATGTCCCCTGGCACTAAGTGCTATAAGCAAGTTTAATTGATAACCAGTACTAAAATGAAATACTTAAAAAAGTACAAATGAAACAAAGAAGATGACAGTATGATAAAAAACAAAAGCACGACCAAATTCGAAAACTTAAACGACATTAGAAACTAAAAATAATCCAAAATTAAAGCTAAAATCGAAATATTAATAATCTATAGCAGGATATAAATAGTAAAATACACTGGTGCATATATTCATTATATATTTTGTTCATTTACTATATATCTATCTATCTATCTGTCTATCAGTCCGTCTATCTATATATCATATATACTACTATTATCATTATTCTATCTGTTATTCATACTTCTATCTATCTAATATCTATACGTCTATTATCTATTATCTATTTGTATATCATCGTCTTATCTATTAATATCTATCTATCTATCTGATTGCTATCTATCCTATATAGCTGTCTATCATCCTTAATATCTTATCTATTAACTAATACTATCTATAAACTACTATTCTATCATCCTTATACCTATCATCTATCTATCTATCTGTCTATCATCCTTCTATCTAACTATCTATCTATCTATCAATCTATCTATCAATCTATCTATCTATCTATCTATCTATGTTTATCTATCTATCTATCCATCTATCCATATATCATCTATATTCTATCTATCTATCTATCTATCTATATATCTATCTGTCTATCTATTATCTATCTATCTATCTATCTAACATCTATCTATCTATCATCTATCTATCTAACTATCTATCTATCAACTATCATCCTTCTATCTATCTATCTAACTATCTATCAACTTTCTATCTATCATCCTTCTATCTATCTATCATCCTTCTATCTATCTATCTATCTATCATCTATCTATCTATCTATCTATATGTCTATCATCAACCTTATCTACCCATAAGCTATTATCTATCTGATATCTATCTATATTCTATGCTGTCTATCTATTATATGTCTATCATCCTTCTATCTTCTAACTATCTATCATCTATCTGTCTATACGATCTATATACATCATCGTTATTATCTTCAACGAATCTGGCTATCATACTTCTATTCTATATATTAGAGATACGATCTATCTATCAAATATCTATCTATCAACTATCTACTGTCATCCTTCTATCTATTACTGTTTAAATCAGTCTTGTCTCTTATGATCTACTAGATCTATCGTTTATCATCATTCTATCTATCTAACTATCTATCTATCAACTATCTAACTAATCATCTTATATCTATCTATCTATCTATCTATCTGGTTTCAATCCTTCTATATTATCTATCCTTTCGTATCTGTCTATTAATCCTTCTAATTATCTAACTATCTATCTATCTGTCTATGCTATCTATCTATCTATCTATCTGTTTATCATCTTGTAATCTATCGATCTATCTAACTATATATCTATCGACTATCTGATCGATCTGGTTATCAAACTTCTATCTACCTCTAATAGTATCTATATATCTATCTGTCTATCTATCTATCTATCTGTCTATTCATCCATCCATCATCTATCCATCCATCTATCTATCATCTATCTATCATCTATCTATCTATCTATCTGTTTATTCATCACGTATATCTATCTATCTATCTATCTATCTAACTATCTATCTACCTATCTATCCATCCATCCTTCTATCTATCTATCATCTGTCTGTCCATCTATCTATCTACTCATCCATCTATCTATCTATCTATCTGTCTATCATCCTTCTATCTATCTAACTATCTATCTATCTGAGTATGATCTATAATATCTATCTGTCTATTATTATCTATCGTCTGTCTATTATCTGTTTATCATCATTATCTATCGAATCTAATTCCTATCTGTTTATACCCTTCTATCTACTATCTATCTATCTATCTATTCTATTCTATCTATCAAAAATCTACAATAATATAACTATCTCATTTATCTATCTAATATCATTGTCATTATCCTTCTTCGATCTATCTAACTATGCTATCTATCTATATATCTATCTTATCTATATATCTGTCTGTATATCATCCTTCTATTATCTATATATCTATTATCTGTCATCAACCTTCTATTATCTATCTATCTATCTATCTAACATCCAACTCTATCTATCTATCTATATATCGATCATCTATCGTCTATACCTTATATATATCATATATCTATCTATATCTGTTTCATATTTATATATCTATCTATCTATTATCTATCTATTCGGTCTATCATCACTTCTATATATCTATCTATCATCGAACTCCTTCTATCTGTCTATCTATCTATCTTACATCATTATCTGTCTATCATCCTCTTATCTATTAACTATCTATCATCGTCTATCTATCTATCGATATTCTATTGTTTATCTCCTTCTACTTCATCTATCTAACCTATTCATCTATCAAACTATTCTTATTATAATTCCGTCTATCTATCTATTTATCTATCCATCCATCCATCCGTCTGTCTGTCTGCCTTCTATCTATCTATCTATCTATCTATCGTCTATCATCCTTCTATCTATCTATCTATCTATCGGTCTTCATTCATCCTTTAATCTCTCTATTACTATCTATCTATCTGGTTATCATCCTTATATCTATATCTATCGTCTATCGATCTATCGATCTTCTATCTATCTACTGTCTAGCAATCCTGTCTATATCTATCTATCTGTATATCTATCTATCTATCTACTTCATCTCTCTGTTTTATCATCCTTCTATCTATCTACTCATATATCTATTATCTAACTATCTATCTCTCATCTATCTAACTATCTATCTAGCTATCTATCTGTTTATCCCTCCTTCTATCTATCTATCTATATCTATCTTCAGTCTGATTCTATCCATATATCTATCTATCTTCAGTCTGATTATATCCATCTATATATCTATCTATATATCATCTGTCTATCTATCTATCTACCTACCTATCTATCTATCTATCTATCTATCTCTTTATCTATCTATCTATCTATCCTTCTATCCATCTATCTATCTATCTATCTATCTATCTATATATCTTAACTATCTATTATCAACTATCATCCTTATATCTACTATCTACTAGCGATCTATCATTGTTGATCATCGTTCTATCTATCTATTCTATCATCTATCAATATATATCTGTCATCCTTCTATCTATCTATATATACATCTATCTATCTGTCTATCATCCTTCTATCTAACTATCTATCTATCTATCAACTATCTATCAACTATCTAACTATCATCCTTCTATCTATCTATCTATCTAACTATCTATCTATATATCTAACTATCTATCTAACTATCTATCTAACTATATCTGTCTGTCTGTCTATCTATATCTATCTGATAGATCATCTTATATCTATCTATTCTATCTATCTGATCTACATACTTCGATCTATCTATCTATCTATCTGTTTATCATCCTTTTATCTATCTATATACCATACTTCGATCTATATAGTTTATCATCCGTCTATCTACTCTATTATCTATATATTATCTATATATCTGTCGTCGATCATCCTTCTATCTATTATTATCTATCTATTGTTTATATCCTTTTATCTATCTATTATATGTCTATATCTTCTAATCTACTATCATCCTTCTAATGTGCTTTATCTATCGATTATCTATCTGTCTATCTGTCTATCATCCTTCTATCTATCTAACTATCTATCATCCATCTATCTATCTGCCTGTCTATCTATCTATACTAGCTATCTGTTATCATCCTTCTATCTTCATAATCTGTCTATCTATCTTCGTCTATCACTCCTTCACATCGATCTATCTCTCTGGTTGTCTAATATCCTTCTACTAGCTCTCTATCTAGATATTATCGATCTGTCATCTATAATCCTCTATCTAAGCATCTATCTAGCTATCTATCTATCTATCTGTCTATCATCCTTCTATCTATCTAAATATCTATCACTCCGATGTATATCTATCTGCTGTCTATCATCCTTATCTATCTATTATCTATCATCGACCGTCTACGATCTATTTGTCATCTATCATCTCATTCCTATCTATCTATCTATCTATCGTCTATATATCTATCTTCCGTCTATATCTATCTATCTATCTATCTGTCGATCATCTTCTATTATCTAAAATCTATCTACATCCTTCGGTCTATCATATATGACTCTATCTATCTATCATCCTTCTATCTATCTATCATCATTTATCTATCTATCTATCTATCTATCTATCATCCTTCTATCTATCTATCTATCATCATCCTTATATCTCACAACGAGCTATCTACATCTATCATCCTTCTATCTATCTATCTATCTATCTATATATCTATTCTATCTATCATACTAATCTATCCTATCATTTTCTGTTTTTGTTTTTTTATTAAGTTTAGTTTGTTTTGTTTGTCACTTTGTTGTGTTTTTAGTATTTGTTTTCTTTTACCATATATTTATATAGATTTATAAATGAATAAAAGGGACTTTTCTGGCTTAAATCTCCTCTGCAGCAATAGCCTGGCTTTTCTTGGGAAATGAGCCGTGTCCTTCTTCCTGTAAGTGTAGCCAGCATTGATTTATTGTCAGTTCGAATGGATGACTCTGTTTTGCTGGATGGAGATGTTACAAAGAAGATCTTCATTGTTACTGCGTGATGAATTAGTCAATTGTATTCCTTGGCAAACAGAAGGTCCTCTCCTTTACTTCAGTCCAATGTTTTTCATTCTTCTCTTTCTGCATTGCAAGCATTTGAAGACACTCTATCTGTTAAAATGACAGTTGCCTCCAGCTTGTCATTTATATTTCATTAAAGGCTGTTTCATGCAGTTACTTCCTGAATTAATGGAGCCATTAAAAGCCTTAAAGACAGTCATGCCTGGACAGATGCAGCTGACTCTAGAAATTATTTAATATATAAGACTAATAGAAACAGAGCAGCACAGACTGTATATAAACAAGAATCATGCTAAATTGAATATTAAAAAAAAAAAATCTTCGATTTTGGTTTAGGAAGAGAAAAATAGTGAGACTCCCAGAGATGCCCTGGACGATTTGTTTCCCAATGATGAAGACGACCAGGGTAAGGAAGTACAAAAATGATACAATAATCACCCTAATTCTATAAGAATAGCAAAATCCACATTACAACTTGTAGTGTGGACTTCGCTATTCACTTTCAGAATGATTTTTTTTTCCAGCTGATGAATGATTTTTTATTGGATTCAACTTTTACCTGTTACCTTTTAGTAGGACACTTGGCAGCTCTACATCTATTGCCTTTTTCCTTAACACATATTTTATTTCTAGCATATTAAATTAGTCACCACCACCAAAACGCTCCCTGTCGCTAACCCTCGAATTCCAGCCACCGAAAAGCTATGCAGTGATAGACGAGAGGTACCGTGAATGCATGCTAACAAATGACGGTGGAAAGGTCTGATACTCAAGGTTCCATTTTCGGCAACAATTTTGAAATAAAAGTGAAACGTAACAGATATGTAATAATTTGTGACAGGAGAAAGCATCACCTAAACAAAATCTGCCAGGAACTTTTTTGTGAAATTTTTGTGATATCAACTTCAAATTCGGAACTCAACTTGGTTAGACATACAGTATGGCTTTGATTTTCAGAGTCCAATTTATTTTGTAAAATATATATTTTGTATCAAATGTAAAACAAAGTTTGGTGCAGTGCATTTGCTTTACAACAGACTCACATTTCTTAAACCTTTTTACACTTTCACTTCAGCATTAACCCGCTGAGTATTTTCTTTAAAAAGCGTCTGTGTACCAAAACATTTAAGAATTACAACCATTTAGGATTATTTCGAATGACGATGTTCACCATCTGAATGTAATCTTCAGCATTAACCCGCTGAGTATTTTCTTTAAAAAGCGTCTGTGTACCAAAACATTTAAGAATTACAACCATTTAATTTCAGTGCATTTTCACATCAGTTAACAGATATTAAAGAGCTCAAGCACCAAAAGCACCAGATGGCATAAAGGCAGTGTCTGCTTATAATAAAAAAGAACGCTATGGTCGTTAATATAGTTATAGTTATAGTTGTTCTTGGTGTGAACAGGTCATAATGCTTGTTAGCATTTAGCACTACTGACACTGTATGGCACATTTGATGTGAATTTGGCCGTCTCATTACTTTTGCATGTCCTTTTGCATTGATGTGTGTGGATGCCGTGTTGGTATGTTGGTGTACTACCCAATAGTCAATGTGGCGTTACATTACCAAAGTGTGGATTTGAGGCTAACCACAAGAATGGCGTTTGAGACAGAGCTGGAGAAACCATACAATTCATATTTTGGATATTAACGGTGTTACTCTCTGTCGCCCCTTCAGTCTCACACCGGCACAACAGCGCCGGGCTTGCTGCCGCTCAGCAGGGTGGGTATGAGATCCCAGCGCGCCTCAGGACCCTCCATAACCTGGTGATTCAATACGCCGCTCAGGGCCGCTACGAGGTGGCCGTGCCTCTCTGCAAACAGGCTCTGGAGGACCTGGAGAAAACCTCTGGACACGACCATCCCGATGTAGCCACCATGCTCAACATCCTGGCTCTGGTCTACAGGTGCGTGTGCTTGCTCGTGTGTAGATGCATGTCATTAATTACTCCACTCCCATGTCATTACAAACCTGTATGTTTATAGTTACATCAAACACAAAAAAAGACATTTTGAAAAAAAACAGTAAACAGTCACTGTAGCTTTCTAGCATCATAAAGGACACAAAAGCATCATTAAAATGGTCAACATGGCTATCTTTAAAAGTAGGGCAGATGTGCGTATTTTCATTGAACACATAATGACTTATTATTTCAGAAAGCATGTAATTTAGTGCACAAGTCATTTGGACTACTGTGTCACTTTTATAGTGTATATATAGCTTTGCCGTTGAAGCTCCAGTTTCCATTATTTGTAAATGCATTCACAAAACAACCGGTGCATTTTTCAAAATTTCTTCTTTTTGTTCCACTGAAGAAATAAAGTAATTTAAAAAAAGCGTAAACGTAAACGTTCCAGTCCTTGATTCTGATTGGCTGAGCCACATTCAAAGCTGTTGTAAATTACGGTTTTTATTAATATCATTACACTTTATTTGCTCTGTTTTATTTTGTGAAACCTTACTACGTATATGGAATAACCGTTTTATAAAAGCAATAATCCCCGTGAAGCGTGGTTTACAGTGAATTTATAACAGCTAAGGGGGTTTTAGGCACTCCGCTTCGCGTAACTTAACAACGCCCCTTGGCTGTTATAAATTCACTGTAGACCATGGTTTCACGGGGATTATTGTTTTAGTTGGATTTAGAGTGATGTGATTGTGAGTAAATGAGGACAGAACTTACTTTCTTTAATCAGCAAGACTTCCTTCAACCAGCTTCACCAGAAAAGATTGAATAAAGTACAAAGTAAGTCCGCAGATTCTGTCTGGGCGTGTTTATGTGTTGGGATGTACTTAATCATTCTTTACATTTCATCAAATTATGTCATATTTTATATATATATATATTTTTCAATTCCTCGTTGTTTTCAGCATCCTCTGTCAGAACTGGCGATTCTGTTTGCAAATTTGCCTAATTTGTCATGTTGTCATGGAAACCTAATTCTCCTTTATTGAATTTAGAATAATAATTAAGTGAAAGATATGGAAGCCCGTTTCCGCCACTGAATAAAAAATTAATTTAAAAGGTAATTGCGACTTTTTATCACATGTGTGATACATGACACAATCTCGCGATTGCGTGTTATAAAGTTCATTGGAGGCAATAACGTTTATATCTCACAATTCTGACTTTTTTTCTCGCAATTCAGATTTTTTTTCTCGCAATTGTAAGATATAAACTCGCAATTGCCAGTTATAAAGTCCTGAGTAAAGTTATAATTTCTGAGGAAAAAAAGAGACTATTTTTTACCATTGTGAGTTTATATCATGCGATTCTAAGAAAAAAGTCAGAATTGTGAATTAATATCTCGCACTTTTTTTTTTATTCAGTGGCGGAAATTGGCTTCCATAGAAAGGAGATTGCCCACTAGCCACTGAATAGCGCTCGAATTAGACTTATTGTATTTCTTTTTACTCAGGGACCAGAATAAATACAAGGAAGCCGCTCATCTCCTTAATGATGCCCTGTCAATCAGAGAAAAGACCCTGGGCAATGACCACCCAGCTGTAAGTACAACAAAATATTACACTAAAAACTGGGTGCATATACAGTCGTGCTTGGGTTACTATCCACTAGATTTGCTACTAAATGTCTTCCAAGATTCAGTGCCTTGAATGTCTTGCAAACTTCAAATCAAGAAACTAGTTCTATATAGACCTATAGGAACGATGGCACTTTTCACATCATTGAGTAAAGCCAGGCAATCAGATTGGAGCCTGTGATTTTTGAGAAAGCTTTTTTGTTATATTTATGGCAAATGGTCCATGAACAGTACAAAGGCGTTCTGTCTGGATCCACACTGCACCCTGTAATAATCAGTGTCCATATTCCATGACTAATCCAGGTGGCGGCCACCCTCAACAACCTGGCAGTCCTGTACGGAAAGAGAGGAAAATACAAGGAAGCAGAACCACTGTGCAAGAGAGCCTTGGAGATCAGAGAGAAGGTACTCTCACTAAAACCTGGCCTGCTTGTGTCATGTCAACTGATTACAATGATATCTGAATAATCATGTCTTCTGTGACTAGTCAGCCATATTGTAATGATTCCTCTCTCTCTCTTTCGTTGCTCAGGTGTTGGGGCGGGAGCACCCAGACGTGGCCAAGCAGCTGAATAATCTGGCTCTGCTCTGTCAGAATCAGGGGAAGTATGAGGAGGTGGAGTATTATTACTGCAGGGCTCTAGATATCTACGAGAAAAAACTGGGACCCGACGACCCCAATGTCGCCAAGACCAAAAACAACCTGGTGAATATAATCGGCACTCATGTTTGCACAACAAACCAGGCTCATGCATTGTTAAGAGATCTATGTTAAAACATATGTGACCCTGGAGCACAAAAGCAGTCTTAAGTCGCTGGGGTATATTTGTAGCAATAGCCAACAATACATTGTATGGGTCAAAATTATAAATTTTTCTTTTATGCCAAAAATCATTAGGATATTAAGTAAAGATCATGTTCCATGAAGATATTTTGTACATTTCCTACCGTAAATATATCAAACCTTAATTTTTGATTAGTAATATGCATTGCTAAGAACTTCATTTGGACAACTTTAAAGATGATTTTCTCAATATTTAGATTTTTTTGCTCCCTCAGATTCCAGATTTTCAAATAGTTGTATCTCAGCCAAATATTGTGCGATCCTAACAAACCATACATCAATGGAAAGTTTATTTATATCAGAGAATTGACTCTTATGACTCTTTTGTGGTCCAGGGTCACATATCGTACTTCATCTATTACCTGTAATAGAAATAAGTGTACACATTCCTTTTTTAAGGGTATGTCATAATTGTAAAATTGCTTCTTTAATATTTTCCCTGCAGGCTTCATGCTATCTGAAACAGGGCAAGTACAAGGAAGCTGAGATCCTCTACAAAGAGATCCTGACGCGCGCCCACGAGAAAGAGTTTGGATCTGTAGATGGTACGATCATTGCATGAGTATGGCTCTTCATTATTCATTAGCTGACAGCCTGCATGCTTTCTCACAAATGGGATTTTATTTTCTTTCTTTGGCAATGCTATGAAACTGAACTGTTGTCATTGCTGAATGATGCGTGTTGATGACCTCTCGCCAGCCATGACCTGGTGATGACCTTTCTGCACACCTGACCTCTGGTTTACTACCATTCACTGTGAGCCGTGGATTTCACAGAAATCCAGGAGCAAACACAACTGATAAAACATATTTTTAATACCGTCAAATATAGGATTGATTCACACTCAGAAGGGTTTGGGACTAAATCTTACATGTTCTTGCCATATATGTATATATGTTTTTCTGTGATGATGAATTGGCTTTCAAATATGGACGCTATATTAGTGAACTGCTTGCCTGTGCCAGGCAAAATATTCAATGTGAATGTCTCCAAAATAAATGCGAAAGCAGAAGTGCAAATTTCTGTACGAACAACTGAACAGATGGTTTTTATCTGTGATTACTTGGAAGCTGTACAACTTTCAGGTGACGTTCTGTTATGTCATTTGTGACATTCTTTTATTTTCACAATCTCATCCTTTTTTTGTCCTTTTATTTTGTGTTCTTTAATATCAGAAAATTGATTATCCCTTCAGAATAGGCCAATCTGTGTGTTGTTTATATGATTTTGTTAATCATTTTAATGTCGATTTCACACTTGATTTCAATAAATCAACTTGATTGATTTCTTCATTTTTCTATATTTTCTGTTTCATACGTTCACTCCCAATTTATTTTGTGCTCTTGACATTTTTAATACATGTTCTCCTGGTGGACTGTTGGTAAATGACAGAACTTCAAGAATGTAGTTACTTCAGTTATTGTTAGATCCCATACGTATGGAAGCCCGTTTCCGACACTTAAAAAAATGGGTAATTTGCGACTTTTTTCTCAGAATTGCATGATATAAACTCACAATTACAAGTTATAAAGTCAGAATTGTGAGATATATATACACGTAGTTATCGCAAAACTTGTAATTCTAACATTTTTCTCGCAATTCTTTTTTCTCTACATTGTGATGGTATATCGCACGTTCTACATTCTTGTGCATTGGCTCTTTTCTCAGAATTTGAGATAAACCATCCGATTTTGAGTACAAAGCCAATTCCTAATGAAAAAGACTTGCTCTTCTTAAATGTTGAGTTTATATCTTGCAATTCTGACGTCATAACTTGCAATTGCGAATTTATGTCTTGCATTTTTTAGAAAAAAGTCTGAAATGTGAGTTTTTGTCACAGAATTGCGAAAAAAAGTAAGAAGTGTGAGATAAAAAGTTGCAATTGTGAGTAATAAAGTCCAATTTCAACGAAAAAAAGGACTGACTATTTTCTTACAGTTTTGAGTTTATATCTTGCAATTCTGACTTCATAACTTGCAATTGCGAATTTATGTCTTGCATTTTTTTAGAAAAAAAGGCAGAATTTCAAGTTTGTATCACACAATTGGGAAAAAAAGTCTGAATTGTAAGATAAAAAGTAGCAATTAACCTTTTTTATTTTATTCAGTAGGTAACAGCGTCCTACATATTGATTTTAACAAGTATAAAACTTAACTATGAAACTCCTATAACCTTTGTAACCTAAATCTAAAATTGTAGGAGGAACCCAGTCATATCTAGAAACTAGAATATCATAGAAAAAAGGCATTCGGAATGCCTTAGAAACAGCTTAGCAATTCCCTGGCTAGATTTATAAAAAAATAATAAAAATAAAATAAAAATAATTAAGATTTTACAGTAGTAACTACGGTATTTGGCCGTTTTTACCGTTTTATGTTGCGTTTTTGTTGTAATGGCTTACTACAGTAGCAGAACTGTTTCTCTGTGTCTGCAGCTGAAAATAAACCCATCTGGATGCATGCTGAGGAAAGACAAGAGAGCAAAGTAGGTTTCTGCCAGCACATGCAATGCATGTTTGTGTGTGTGTGTGTGTGTGAGTGAGTGATTTGTGTGTGTGTGTGTGTGTGTGTGTCTGTATGTGTGTGTGAGAGAGTGAGTGAGTGAGGAAGTGCGGGGGGGGGGGGGGGGGGAGGTGTGTGTGTGTACAGGTATATTGTTATGCGGACAACAATGTGGATACTGACATGTTACTACCCCGTAAACATGGTTTATGAGGAAACTTCCTGTGTCCCTGTAAAACAAAAGGCTTAAAAAACATACAAAACGGTGTTTTATGAAATTCATACATTTCCTGTGAGGGGTACGTTTAGGGGTAGGGTTGGTGTAGGGCAATAGAAAATACAGTTTGTACAGTATAAAAACCATTACGCCTATGGAGAGTCCCCATAAACCACAAATACAAGTATGTGCGTGTGTGTGTGTGAGAGAGTGAAGTGCTGATGAGTGAGTTGGTGAGTGATGAGTGGTGTTGTGTGGTGTGTTGTGTGTGTGTTTATATTGTGTTGTTTGGGTGTGTGTGTTTTTATGATTTAGTGTTGTGTGTTGTGTGTGTGTGTGTGTGTGTGAAATGCTAAGATGCTCATGTGGGAAGCTGATAGAGTGGGTACAGAAAGTCACCACCTGCTTTCAATATATTCACCTTTTGTTGCACAGAGCCTGAACTGAAAACACAATTCTAGCTTTTTACAAACAGAGGAAATGAATCCAGACAACTCTGAATAAGGATTGCACTGCAGTCACTCCACAGATTCTCAATGGGATTTAGGTTGATCCCTGAGTAGGCCACAAGAGAACGTTCACTTTCTTGTCCTTTATGGCTGTTTTGCTGCTCTGATTAGGGTTACTGTCATATTGAAACAGCTGAAACTCCTGGCAGAGGGCTGCAGGTTCTCCTCAGTCTGCCAGTATTTTGAATTTTTCAGTCCTGGCTGAAAAGAAATGCCTCAACAACATAATTCTGCTTCTGTATCTTGTTCTTTGGCTGGGTTTCATCAGACACATTGACAATAGACTTCGTAAAGGACTAATTAATTCCCCATGCCTTTCCACAATCTGTACTGTAAATGTTTTGAAGGGAGGTTGTGGCTGTCTGTACCCAGTCTATATGTATTTACTGCAAACACAGTTTCCCTGTCTGGATGATTGACAGCTGAGAAGATTTTGAGACTTCACTGTCTGTCTCTGTGTGTTTTCCTCCTCCTTTCTCTCAGGGAAAGCTGGCAGATGGGAATCATTATGGGGAATACGGTGGCTGGTACAAAGCCTGCAAGGTGAACAGGTGAGAAAAAGCAGCTATAATTACCCAAACGTACCTGCCCCACAGCTAAAACTGCTGTCTGCAGTTAATTCAGCTGAAACTTCAGCTTAAAGGAATGTCGCTTGGAAAAAAAAAGATTAAATAGTTAATTTTTTGCACGTGCTGCTACTTTCTTCAGAAATGTATACCTAGTCTGAATATTAAACGTGTTGGGAATTATATGAGACTGTGTTTTTTCATACACAGCCCCACGGTAAACACCACGCTGAGGAACCTGGGCGCTCTGTACCGTAAGCAGGGGAAAATAGAGGCGGCTGAGACCCTAGAGGAGTGTGCCGTGAGGTCCCGCAGACAGGTGCAAAATCTGTGGAATCACAGAGCGCGTACATGCTGGACACTGTTTCATTTAGTAACGTGTGTGTGTGTGTGTGTGTGTCAGGGAGCGGCAGTGGATCCTCAGAGAGATGGAGAGAGGCGGAGGAGCACTGCATCCATCTCCAGCGTGAAGTACGACTGCAGCAATGACGCCGGAGAAGAGGGCAGTGTGGAGTGGAATGGGGTGAGTTAATAATATATTTGTCATGTTAAACTGCTTTAAGTGTATGGAGCTCCTAAGGGGACATGATGATGAAAAAATATGAGATGGGAGGAAAAATTATACTCTCGCAAACGTATTGCATTTCTCTGAGAAACGTTGTATTCTTTGTATTGCAAGATGCAAGATTACTGCATTCCCCTAAGAAACTTTTGCATGTCTCGTAAAAATTTGCAAGCTCTCACAAATACTACTGAGTTCCCCCAAGAAACGTTGCATTTTTCACAAAACGTGTGTTCTCTCACAAACCGTTCTCTTGCAAAAGTATTGGGTTCCCCCAAGAAATATTGCATTCTCTCGCAAAACGTTTTTTGCACAAGTATTGCGTTCCTGCGAGAAACATTGCATTCTTTTGCAAAAGTGTTGCACTCCCAAAAGTTGGGTCACCGCATTAAACATTGCATTCTCTCGCAAAACATGTGTTCTTTCTCATGAAAAGTATTGTCGTCCCCTAGAAACTTTGCAATCTCTCGCAAAACATTTGCGTTCTTTTGCAAAAGTGTTGCGCTCTCCAAGAAACTTTGTGATCTCTCCAAAAACATTCGCTCTCTTTTGCAAAAGTTGCGTATACCCGTATTAAACATTGCATTCTCTCGCAAAAGTATGCGTTCCCCACAAAACGTTTTGAATTCTCTCACAAAACATTTGTGTTCTTCTGCAAAATTACATGACTTTTCGATGGAATACACCATCTTGGACTAAGCATGCAGTGCTGGGTAACGCAAACTTATGGGAGGAGAGAACGCAACGCAGTGAATGATACAGGTTGCTGGTGTTGAAGGCCGTTACCCCGTTAGTATTTTTGGTGGGTTTAACATCGACGCCTGTCCCGTATGTCCTCCGTAACGTGATGGTTATTTTTTGGAATAACCGCAAGAAAATGGGGTCCCGTCGGCTCGGACGGCGAGGATGAGAGGAGCAGACACTGTACGTGCTGGCGCCAGATCAGAATATGTCTGGATACAAGGTGGCCGTTGGGGGGATTGCTAACTATCATTTGGGGTGGAGGAGTTGCAGAGGGGCATGGACTAAAGGATAGACGGGTGAATAGATGGGCACTTGGTCAACTGGATTAACAGGAAACATGACCCACTACTGATCATGAAAACATGACATGATCAATTATGCTAAAAATACCAGGGCACCCTCAGGATTGAGTTCATGTGCCTGGATTGTGGCAGTTCAGGGGTCCGTGGGCCCTTGAAGGTCAAGACGAGTCCCAAGCACGAATTCAGAGGAAAATGAACTGGGCGCACAGGTGCAGCGCTTCCCGCACATTTAAAGAGGGCGGCGCTTTATTGTCACATGATCTGTATTGTGGGTGATCCTACGCCAGCTACCAAACATCATGAGCAGGGGGGTGCTCATAACGGAACCCGTAGCGACAACGAGGCGAAACAAAAGAGGAACCGGTGAAGAGCCTGAGTCGGACCGATTGCGAAGCACTACCACGACCAAGGGCCTGTGTCTGGAATATGGGCCAAGGCATGAATAGGACGAAGGAGGGGCCATAAGAAGGGAATAGTCCGACCGGAAAAGAGCTGAAAGGGAAGTGGGGGGAGGAGAGCCATGGGCTAAGCTGCGTGACAACGTTAAAAGAGAGGGCTCAATATGAGAGTGTTGTGTTTCGCCCCGCAAGTCCATTTCAAAGAGGGTAGCGAGCCGAACAACCAGACAGCAGAAAACGGAGGTAGGGCAGCGTTCAGAGAAGCCTCAGGGGGGAAAAAGGACCCGATGACTGGGTTAGGGTGGTCCAGGTCCACATAGGGAGTGTCTGTAGATCATGGTTGGAGGGAATATGGATAGATTGTTTGAGGAAGGGCACAGGGGAAACATCTGAAGTAAACACACAGAGAAAGGGCGTGGGGAGTAGCAAAAAAGGTAACACGATCCAAGAGCCCGAGACAAGAAGCGATGGATCCCGTGAGTGAGTGATGTGCAGGAAAAGAAGCACGTGTACAAAGAGCACGCTCACTGGTGCCAATTGAGAGGGGCCAGCGCCCCGCGGGGCAGAGCCTTACGCAGACGAGGGAGACTAATTTAAGCCTGGAGATAAAGCGAAGCTCCATCAAAGGGGCATAGAGACGTAGCCAAAGTCAAAAGCATTCATTGGGCGCCAGAGATAGGGGAAAACGTAAGGAAATGTCCTACCGGTGAGCTAGGAGCGAACAGGAGTGCAGTGAAAACCAGGGGTGGGCAACCATGTGCTGGCAGTTTCCGAGCTAACCGGGGGTTTGAATGGGGTAAACGACCCGATGTCCGGTGCCACAAGCAACCGTGCAGACATGTAACAGAGCCTAACAAACAAATCCGGTACGACGCAAATCAGGAAGAATCTGGGAAGGGACTAACGATGTAGCTCTGGCGCGGAAGGAACAAAGCGCGCAGCCGCTCTTTGGTGGGTGTCTCTTCGCGGCGCGCTCGCAGCCGTAGCTCTGCGCACTGCCGCTGCTGCGCGGCACAGCCTCTGAGGGACATGTGCCTCGCTGCGGGTGGGGTGGGGGGGTGCGGGAATCGACCCCGGACATGCACAAAGCTTTAACGCTTGCTAGCTGAGGGATAGCAGCTTACATGCCGGTGGGGGTCGGCCCGCGCGTGCCCGGAGGCGTTTCTTACCAGACACGACGGATGCGCGCAGTCACTGCTCGGGCCTCCTGTGCTCGGCTAGGCTGGGGCGGTCCTGCTGGTTAACTAGGCGACACTGAGGGAATCGGGAGGGTATACCCCCCAGTGAGACTCTCGGAGGGAGCAGGAGGGCCCCCATAATGACGAAGTCAATGAGCAATGGAGTGGTGCCTATGGCACTGGCCAACTCATCATAAATGGAAGGGTAATCTGCCAAAGGTAAAGTGTTGGAACGAACAGGGGGAAGGCCAACAGCATATCTCTGATAATGGTGCAGTGGCGGGACAAAGTTAAAAGATCTTCATGGAGGGCCCAGGGTCCTAGCCATCGCCATCAAGGGCACAAGACTCGACTCGACGCTAGGACATGTTTGAAGGGTGACAAATTTCCTGACAAAGTTTGGACGTTGTGGGAACAGGAGGGATAAATGAGACACGGGACAAAAGGCACCCAATTCAACAACTATGCAGATTGTCAGCAAGACAACTTCTTTTCACTCAGAAGTAAAAAATTACGGGAGAGCGGCTCTCATAAGGCGGCGATGTGGCTCACGTTTGGACCTTGTTCACATAACTTGGGACATTATAGCACAGTGACCGTTAGGGCATAATGGGTATACCGAGCGATGTGAACACTTGGAAAGAATGTGGTCCCCACTCAAAGCAGGTTGATTTAGTAACAAAATGTTTTGTTGATAGGTGCAAGCGCTAAACGCGGCTGCATTGGCGGGTGTGTTGCCAAAGACCTTGACTCTTTAAGAAAGGCCCAAAGGGAAAACAGACAAATCCGCGCAATATGCCCCAGCAGAGGCGGGAGGGTCGTCGAACGAAGCTGTGGGCAATGCTGTGGGTTGTGCGAATCAGAGAACGGCACACTTCATCTCTCAATGTTTCACTGTATGTGGGCACTGCAGATTGGGAATATATGCGGCTGTAGCCAATACTTCACTGTAGTCGATTGACTGCAGATTCATGGGATATATATATATATATATATATATACGTATGTGGCTCTTTCTGCACGCTGATGTATGTCTTCATTAAGCTCATCTAACCCAATAAAGGCTTGGAGTGAGTGGCCTGGCCTCTGTCTGTGTGCCTGAATGTGAATTATGAGTGAATGTTTTATCGGAGGCACACACGGTGACCTAGTTTCTGTCACTGGCAGTGGTCACACAGCTGGTATTTGCCTGTTTTCTTCACCATGACAGCACAGAGCATGGATTAAAAGAAAAACCGAAGGGTCATTCCAGGTCTCGAGGGCATATGTGCTGTTATACCTCTAAAACGTTCGATTTTATCATGATGGTGGCTTTAGCACTTTAGTAAAGACTGTTTGCATAGCTGAACGACTCCAAAACGGCAGTGTGTAGCTCAGATTAGAATTAATGCCAACTCGGTCGTATGGATTGGATTTCCACGTCGACAATAAAGCAGCAATGCTATAGTTACGTACCCTAGTAAACCTTAGTTGCATAACCTGAGAGCATGACGTGGTGTTTCTGCAAATACAAACACTTCCTGCCATCTGCTGGGCTCAGAGATACACTGCAGTGCTCCAGATCCTTTCCAGTATGAGGTATTCAACACGTTTACCACTGTGCATTGGAGACCATTGCTAATATGAGAGCTAATACAGTATATTGGCTAAGCTGATAACTCCTATTAGCCACTCAGTAACCCTGCTGGCCTATAATCATGCCAAAATTGTCAGATTAACAGAAGTATGAATTCTCCTTCATGTCAGTTCCAAAGTCTAATAAACAGCAGTGCTGCAGTGATACTTTTGTAGGCCGACCCGTAAGTTAGCATCAGCGTGGTACCCTCAATAAAAATGCAATAGTATTTTCCACTGACTTTTGTATTCAGTGTACTTTTAAATTACAATATTGTTACTCCATAAAAAAGTAACCAATTGTATTACTTTTAATTAGCGCTGTCAAACGATTAATCGCGATTAATCGCATCCAAAATAAAGGTTTTTGTTTACATAATATATATGTGTGTGTACTGTGTATATTTATTATGTATATATAAATACAAACACATCCATGTACATAATTTTAAAACTATATTACATTTGTATATTTATATTACATAACTTATAGTTATTCAATATGCTTAAAGAGATAACATAACCAATAATTTTTCTGAACTATACGGGTGCATGCATGTTTGTGTCGTTATAAGAACATAGAAATATACACCGACACACACCCACATATAAATATTGCTGGGTGAAGCAAAAATCCTTAATTTTATCTCGCGTTAGATCGGCGATGGATCTTCGTGTGTACAGCCGGTCTAGTTTTTATGGAGGTACTGATTATTATGTAAAAACGTTGGTCAATGAGAGACCTTTTGTGTCACGGGACTGCTTTGGCTTGGTTTAGTTTGATAACAACATACACAAAGTCCATATAGATTGGCGACTGTAAGGGGCCCGCCTCACGCCAAAAGTGAAAGTAGAAGCCTCCGCTGGAGAATGCGGCGGACTTGCTCCCGATGTCGCGCAACACGGCACAGGAACTGCCAGCGAATAAAGGAACAAAGTGACCGGGCAGGACTGAGGGGGAAAAGAAGTGAAGAGGGCCGGGTAAATTATGCAATGATAAAACGATGTTTTCCATCCGTGATTCGGAGTGGGTTGCCAAGTTCCGCTGTTACAACATACACCTTTGTTTACTTCTGTGGGTCGAGCAACCACTGGGGGGGGGGGTTACCACAATGATTCTGAGACTCTCCCTTCGCAGCGGTGCCTAACCCGCCCCGACTGTTAGAAAGCACTGGCACCCGGCGTCTTGGGCTTATTCGGAGTAATCATTACGGGACTATTACTTGAAGTAAAGAAACTTGCTTACTTGGAAGGGCATTACCCACACAGTGTTTGATGGCAGATCTCTGTGACCAGCAAAAGTTCATCATAAATCGCCAGTGAACACACTTACAAATTCAACAGCATAATATTAATAATAATAGCAACTTAATCATTCACATGACTTCACTGCGCGCGGGGAACACAGCGTTCAATGCTTTATTTAAAAATCGACAATTTGAAAAGTGAAAAGAGTGTGAGTAAAGTGACAGTGACTTACCGTCGCGTGATGACGCTTAATGTCACCGGTTAGCGATGCCAGTTTCAAGACACATAAAGCTTTTTAAAAAATTGAGTGGTATTACTGTATATAAAAATAAAACACAAAAAATATCTTGAGCTTGTGTTCACCACAGACCGTGTTTCAGGCATTTAACAAAAAAAAAACATTTTAAAAACCCATTGACTTCAGGATAAAATGCTAAATCGTGTTAACGCGTTCCTTCAGCACTCTATACAGCATTTATTGTTTCGCATTTCATTATGTGTACGTTTATAACAAACGATCCAAAGTAATACGAGATTTAGTAATCATCTCGCAGGCTAGCAGTATGCTGAGCAGTTAAAGAATAAGACGCTTTTCTTAATTTGCCATTATATATAATTTAAAAGGTATTAATGGTTGTATTTACCAAGTTAAGATGACGTATAAATCCAATGTGTAGGTTTTCTAATCAGGCACGGGATTGAATACCCATAAAAGGCCTCTCAACCAATGCAATCACTAATCTATAATCTGTAGAATCGCTTTGGTCTCACTTGCTCTAAAACTGAAATCTCCAGTGCCAACTCACTGCAAGGCACCAAATATATGCTTGTTTTTAATTGATCAGATACTTTCATAATTTGCAGAGGCAACTAGAATTGGTTGACCCTGAAAAGTAAACACCGTAATGTTTGTTTGAGAATCCTAACCAGCCCAACACAGCTTGAGCACGAGTTAAAAAAAACACACAGCAACAGTTTTAACTCGGGACTGTGTTTGCATTCAGGACGGTTCTCTCAGGAGAAGCGGCTCTTTCGGGAAACTCAGGGAAGTCCTGCGCAGAAGCAGCGAGATGCTGGTGAAGAAAATCCAAGGAACCATGCCGCCAGAGCCTCACAGCACAAAGTGAGACACACAAACACAGCGATTCATGAACGTTGAACCCAGCTTTAGCAGCTTTACGGCCTGCTAGAGTGTTGTTCTTTCGTGTAAATGAGTTGTTTTTCATCCCACACAGCATGAAGAGAGCCGCGTCCCTCGGTTATCTGAACAGTAACGGAGATGAGGGCGACTCTTTTCAGGTGAGCTGCTGTGTGAGCTCAGGGTTTAATTTGATTGTTTTAAAGGAGATTAATGGAGTAGTGCTGATTTGTCGGTCGTCTCGTCACAGGGTTCGGGAGCAGCGAGGACGCTGAGAAACAGCAGGCCTCTGAGCTCAAGCACAGTGGAGCTGTACAAAAGCACAGACCAATGAAAATGCATGCATGTTCTGACTCATTTCTCACTCGATTTGTAGGCTTTGGTTCATGTGCTTTCAATCATGAACGCTTTTGGCTTTTGGTCTGAGTTTACACATATAAATCATGCATGTTTCTTTATCTTCAAGGAATAGTTCATCCAGAAATGAAAACTTATTCTCATGTGGACCACAAAAAACACATTTAACTAGCAGCTCTTTTTCTGTAAAATTAAAGTGAATGGAAATGGTTGCCGTCAGACTCCAAAAACAACTAAAAGCTCTATAAAACAAACCTACTTGTGCACCATTCGTCTAAACATCTGTACACACCACAAATAGGGAAGCTGTTTCCCGCGCCAGGAATTTAAGAAAAGGTAATTCCACGTTCATGCAATCGGAGTTTAGTCTCACAATTCTGAGAATAAACTCAAAATGTACGATAAAATTCAGAATACCATAATAAAAAAAAAAAAACATGATCTGCAAGATGTAAGTATGCAGCTTTTCTCACAATCCTTCGGTACTCTCCCATTAGAGAAAAAAACGGTCATGATTGCATGTCAATTCAGATGTTGAGAATGTCAAATTGCAGCATAAAAGTCGCAATTAATCTTGGCTAAACCACAGCACAACAGTATTCTCGAATGGACATTCAGATTCCAAGAAAAAACGTCAGTAGTGCGAAAAACCATCGTATTACCCGGCGGGAAAAAAAATCTGATGTAGCCCGAACATTGCAACTTTGCACTTTTTTCTCGCTGCAAATCTTAGTTTATATCTGCCAGTTTATGAGAAAAATTGTCAAATTACAAATGCAATGCAAATGGTGAGAATATCGAATGGCGATGATACAATATCCCAATGACTTTTGCGGCGGGAAAACAAAGCTGAAGTTGTGATCTGTAGGGTTTAACATTCCAGAGAAAAGTCAGAATAGGCCAGATTTCAATTCAAGTTGAGAAATGTCCGAATTGCCGGATCAAACGCAATTACCCTTGGGCGAAAAACCAGTCTCAACAGGGACATGGTAATTACCGAATGTAAATTGCAGGTTAATGTCCGAAGAAAAAAATCTCGTAAGCTACCCATGTCGGTAAACAACCATCTGAAACATTTAGATGTAGCACCTCAAACTTGCAGCGTTGCAGCTTTTTTCTCGCAAATCTTAGAATTTATATCACAATTGCGGGAGAAAAATATCACATTCAAGATCAAATTCCGATGGGAGATAAATTCACCATTGAACTTGCGTGGGGGGACAGATGTGAGAATGTGATTCAAAGTGTCGCAAGAAAAACGAAACTAATGGCAAGATAAAAGTCGCAATAACCTGGGCAAAAAAAAAAAAACTGAATTGGGAGATGTAACTTCAACTTCGGAGAACGACCCACAAATGGGAGAGAGAGAATTGAAGTACAAGGGGAAAAAGTGTTGTGATTGTTAATAGCATATATATACTATACTATCTATAGTATATAACTGCAATTCTGATACCCAAGTCTAAAATATGAATATAAAATAAT
Organism: Sinocyclocheilus anophthalmus; assembly: GCA_018155175.1. Lineage (NCBI taxonomy): Eukaryota > Metazoa > Chordata > Actinopteri > Cypriniformes > Cyprinidae > Sinocyclocheilus > Sinocyclocheilus anophthalmus. The sequence continues at coordinate 126,093 of JADLZN010003326.1, forward strand.
ACTGCAATAAATGTTGCAGTTACCTTTTTTCGTGACAGACACAAGCCCCCAAATGTACGTTTTTACTGAGGGTGAAGAAATTAATAGCTAATCCCTCTGCCACAGATCCAAAAGCTCCTGAATATGTGGTAGTGCCTGTGTGGAAGAAGACCGTTATGCTGCCTTTTTGACAGCCCTGTTCACCATATGCTTTCATTGTATGTAAACGACACCGTTGGACATTTCACTAACACATGCCTTGCAAATAAAGCATACGGTTTAGAAAAACAGATGGTGACCAAAACGTGTATTTATCAATATCATATACATATCCCAGTATAGTTTTTTTGTTCTTATTTTATGTTTGTTGTTAAAAATAAGGACCAAGAGCGCTTTACCAACAATAGGACAAGCATAATAAAACAAAGATACAAATGAAATGAACATTTATGTTTTTCAGGTACACCCAGTCATAACTATGTAAACTGATTACATAATTGACTTTTTGGTGAACTAAAAAAAACAAACAAAAAAAACAAACAAAAAAAAAACTAAAACAAAACAAAAAAAAAAAAAAAAAAAAAAAAAAAAACAACAAAAAAAACCCACTATTTGAACCATTCTTAAAAACCCCTATCAACTGCCTCGACTTTATTTTTGAACCTAATCTGGCACAACTACAATATTTTATATGCAGAAAACACTGGAGTGTGATGGCTGCTGTGGATCTGATCTGAATCTGATTTATGTAATGAGTGATTTTAACCCCAGTGGGAATCCACCTGGCTCTTTCTCTCAGGTATTAAATATCCTTCTGACACATATTTAGCAGTGAAATCTGACCTCCGGTGACAAAACCCCACGAGAAGCCCGGTGCACGAGCATTGTTCACTCAGAGCTCAAGAGAGGTGTTGTGTTGCTCCTGACCTGATTCATCAGCCATGCACGGCAGTCCATTTATTTCAGTCGCTCCTTCATTATGTGATGCATATGTCCTAATGTATAGGTACTGCCCCCAATGTGTTTCTGTAATTGTGTGTGATGTATTTTTTTTACTCTGTTCAAGTTTTAAAGCAACCAGCTTGTCATTTTTTTTCATTGCAAAATTTAAATTTGGAATAAATATGGAATCTGTATATATATTGAATTTGAATGTATGTAATTTACATTTATTGATTTGATATTTGTACTAGGTCTGTGGTTTCTAATCATTTCATGCTCCAGTGTCCATGGACTTCTCAGGGTTCTGCTGCTTAGATTTGTTTGTCTAAAGCATATATACGTATGTTTTGAGAGCACTTTTTTTGAGAGAGAGAGAGTCATTTGCTAGGTAAAAAGTAGATGCTTGTATGAACTTCCACTGTCTGATTTGGCTTGATTGAAATAAAAAGTTTTAGTGCTATATCCATTTCATTTTGTTTTATGTCAATACTTAATTTTGCTCATCTTCTGGTCTGGGCAAGGGTAGAGCCTTGAAAGTATCCTTTATAAAGTCTTACATATGACTTTATCCAAGGCAATAATAAGTTATAAGTAAATAATGAGTGCAACCTCATATTTAATGCTTCAGATTTAAAAGGCTCAAGAAATAATTGTGAAGGTGGAATATTGGAAACAGGGTGAGAGAGCAGTCGCTTACCAAAATCGCATACTTTTCGTGAAAAAGTATGCTCTATGTCAGGGGTGGCGAACTCCGGTCCTGGAGAGCCGCAGCCCTGCAGAGTACAGCTCCAACCCTAATTAAAACTTACCTGCCTGTAGCTTTCTGGTAACCTTTCAGACCTTGATTAGCTTGTTCAGGTGTGGTTGATAATGGTTGGAGCTAAACTCTGCAGGGCTGCGGCCCTCAGGATGACGTTGCAACCCTGCTTATGTAGTAGTTTCGGTTACTGTTTAGGATACTTGAATCCGTCACATAGCCACATCACTTCATTATGCTTCCATATGTCTTTCGCCTACTATGGAAGTGGGTGTATTCGGGCACGAGATCGGGTCCAACAAAACACAGAAAAACAATTACTGACTAGAAACGAACGAACATTAAAATGTGAGCTTGACGAAGGAACCACAATTGTACTAAATACGGAAAGGTCGTGCGTATGTGGGGTAAAGCAGCACTTTATCATACTAGATACATTTGAAAGTTCTGTTATAATGCTACTTCTGTCAGGAGCACTATCGTCAAAATGATAGATACTTAGCAAGTTTGGTTTGGCGGTATGGTTCTGTTCTGGGCAAAAAACTCCCTGCCCATCCATGCAGCCTGTCATGAATGAGCAGGGAGAGCAGCAATAATAACCCCCCTAGGGTTAACAGAACAGAACAAGGCAGATATCATTAATGTACCTAATGATATTTAAGTGTAACTCTTTATTCAAGATAAAGGAGTCTGATTAGCCAGGAATATCAGAAAGCCAAGTCCTGACTGTGGCGAAAGGAGGAGCTGGGATGGAGGAGGGTAATTTGCTCCTAAGCAAGCTGAAAAGCTGCTGAATAATACTGAATAGAGCTTATATAGGAATGCCGTGATAGGTGTCGTATTCCTATTGGTAGATGTGATCAGCTGAGAATCAATGTACTAAATATGGAAAGGTCTTTCCTTGCGATTTTTAAATTGTTTTGTGTACAAACGACAATGCTATCAAAACAATCGGCGCTCACTTAAACCCCTGAAAACGACTAAAGCCTGGAATACACTATGTGATTTTTGCCCCAATTTCCCGCTGGTTTACAGTCTGGGAATCACGTAACGTTAGTGTGAAGGTCACAGACTCTGATGCTTTAGCTTCTGACTCTGATTCCATCCAGTCGGAGGAGATCAAACATGTTTGATATTTTCAGACGATTTTAGAACACATTGTTTTCATTTGTCACATGTCTCCTAGCAACAAGGCGCACGTTTCTGCATGAGTTTGTTGTGTTTGGAACAACTTTAATGTCTGGTAGTATGTGATCCTCAATTGTGTAGTGTATGATGCCCTGTTTTCACTTGTGACTATTTACAAAGTCGGTAAGTATGATGCTTAGTGTTTTAAAAACCTGTTCAGATTTTAAAAAGCGTGTAGTGTATTCCAGCCTTAAAAATGCTGTAATATTAATGCCAGGCCAGTAGTTGGCGATGTCACTTTGAAAGAAACACTACGTCTGTGCCCATACCTATTCACCTTTTTCTTCAACGCGGAAGTAATGGTGCGTTCAAGTCATGTCGGAAAGATCATATTTATTTATTTAGTTGATTGCACATGAATGCCACCACAAAGTCATAATTATGAGTGGGAAACTGAACTTTCTTTAAGCCCTGAGTTTCCGAGTTGGGGGTGTGTCAGTGAGAAACATGGCAGAATCAATGGATGCAACGTCTGTAGTTGACGGTAAATTTTTGTTTAAATTGATAGTTTAGCTATAAACTTAAATTGGTCATGTTCTTGTTACGCAGCTAGTTAATGAAATCCAAGTAAAAAACACACCTGATGCAAGTTCTTTGCTCTTCATTTTCTATAAGCAGAGTTAACAGACCATGTTGTATTTTCTTGTAATTTATTAAAAAAAAAAGGTACACCGCCATCTTGTGCCGACAAAACTTATGACTTGTCAACTCGTAAGTACGAACGTCCCAGGAGGACTTGAACGCAGCATTAGCCTATGGGCGAGACTTCTGGTTCATTAGCCGCTGTAGATAAATAACGAGGAGAATAACAACGTGCAGTAAACGGTAAAACTGTTTGCACTACAAACCAGTGTGTTCGTAATTAAGATAATACATTAAAATAATATGATAAGACACCAACTTTCAATATCAAGCAGCAAAACGAACTGTTTGTACAGCTAAAAATAGCTGGACGCGGATGAGACCAGAAGCTAGACCCATAGAATTTACAAATGGCCCAATTTTACACAAGAAAAAGCTCTGATAGTACGCGCGTGATGTCACAATTTTCAAAACATTCATATTTTCGTAGTTTACACATAATAAATAATGCTATCGTTAGCAAAAAACTATGAAGGTATTTTTGGTGCAAAACAACTGAGTGACCGTGACAGCGGAATTTGTAGTTGTAGAGAATAGCCACACATGTGTATCAGTAAATCTGAAGTCACAGACAAAAGTTGCAAACATGTAGATATTTTTTTCTCTCCCACAAACACAACAACAGTTACACCTTCTCGAATCCTTCACTGCAAGTGCACAAATCATATTCAGTGAATCACAAATCAAGAAACCCTTAGGCTCACATGTTTTGCTACTATTGCTGCAGTGAATATGGAGCAAAACACATTCACACACCTGCATCAAAAATGTGAAGTCACAGACGAATTTTGTACATCCGCAAATCAGTTTGTGAATTCTTGCAATGAGATTTGCACGCTTGTAGAATGTTTTCTTACATATATATTTTTTTCTTGGATGCTTTTTCTAGCACAAACACAAGTGCATAACTACAACGGCGTGAATCTGCTGCTACGAGTCTCAAACACTGTTTTTCGCTTGCAAATGACAAGTTTCACGCTCTCTCCCTTATGCACCGCCTATCTGTAACTGTAGCTGTGTCTCATTTAGAAGGCTGCACCCTCCGGAGGTCGAATCCTCTGGAGGTCGCATCCTCTGTAGGATGCATATACGAAGTGTCCTCAACCTAGAATTAAACGAGACGGCCTTTGTAGGACAGGAGGAAAAGGAAACCGGAAGTATCACGTTACTATGCCAACACATTTAGAGCATCGTTACACTCTCACACTACTTAAATGAAGGAAAATTATCTCTAAATTTGGAAAGTAATTTGAAAAAAAATTTTTTTTTGCTTTTACTTGTTTTATTGTGTTCAATGTTTGAGGAGCTGCAGCGTACCTACAGCAGGCATCTATTAGAGAAAAAAAGGAGGAGGATATTAAAAACAAAGTTTATCCGTTTTTACTGAGGCGAATTAAGGTAAGTTGTACACACCACATCTGCGCTTGTGTGTACGTTACATCTGCCGGCGCCGGCATTTTTTAAATTAACAACGGTTGTTCACGGCGACGCAAAGAACTGTGGGTTATCTGTAGCAGCGAAGGATACACCTCATGCATCCTCCGAAATCCTGAGAAAGAAGGTCGCATTCGAAGGTCACATTCGGAGGCATGCATACGTCATCGAGGCTGTATCATTTCAGAAAAAGCAAGTAGGGACACTCCGAATGCGGACCTTCGAATGCGACCTTCTTTCACAGGATTTCGGAGGATGCATGAGGTGTATCCTTCAATGCTACAGATAACCCACAATTCTTTGCGTCGCCGTGAACAACCGTTGTTAATTTGAAAAATGCCGGTGCCGGCAGATGTACACAGCACAAGCGCAGATGTGGTGTTTACAATTTACCTTAATTCGCCTCGGTAAAAACTGATAAACTTTGTTTTTAATATCCTCCTTTTTTCTCTAATAGATGCTTGCTGTAGGTACGCTGCAGCTCCTCAAAAATTGAACAAAATAAAACAAGTAAAACAATTTTTTTAAATTACTTTCCATATTTAGAAATAATTTTCCTTCATTTAATTAGTGTGAGAGCGCAACGATGCTCTAAATTTGTTGGCATAGCAACGTGATACTTCCAGTTTCCTTTTCCGCCCGTCCTACGAAGGCCATCTCGTTTAATTCTAGGTTGAGGACACTTCGTATATGCATCCTACAGAGGATGCGACCTCCAAAGGATTCGACCTCCAGAGGGTGCAGCCTTCTAAATGAGACACAGCTAAAGAATGTGACAAAGATGTATTGTGCATTCTGTAGAGGCAACGGCGCGCACTGTCAGAGAGCAGAGAATTTCAGCAATCAGAAGAGCTCAAGTTGGGCGCCTGAAACACGCCCCTAGTTTTAGCCACAACCCCGAAAAATCGCAAGCTGCGAGCATCTTGACAGCGACAAGTATCAGAAAATGTACGGTGGCGATTTTTCTTTCTGAAATCAGTGTTTAAGATTACTTAGCGACGTTGGTAACCAGTGTTTCTTAGTTAGGTTAGCCAAATTTATTTCACGAAAGGTAGTAACCGGTAGCCTACCTGCATGTGAAGTGTGCTACTCATCGTCTCGTATTAAAATTCCACTGTCTAACTACAAAGAGTTATTCCTTGTATTCTGGTATGCTTTACCTTATAGAAAAATGACAGATCAGAGTGCATCTTCGCAGGCGAGTAAGTTAAAACCAAGGGTACCATTTTTTTTTCTTTGGTGAATAGTAATTTTATTGGGATAGCCTACTATAGAAACTAAAGGTAATTTACAGCAGGCAATCTATAGAAGGTAATTTGCTAGTAATTATTACTCTCAGTGTTGGGTAGGATTACTAATTACTTTAGTTATCTCAGTTTTCATTGCTTTGAGAATCCTTGTTTTGTGATTTGGCTCAGTATCTACTACTATAGATATTTACCTACTATAGTTTGCCTGCTGTAAATTACCTTTAGTTTAACTTTAGTTTTCTATAAGGTAAAGCATAAAAGAATACAAGGAATAAATCGCAGACAGTGTAATTTAATACGAGACGAATGAATAGCACACTTAACAGTGCAGGTAGCCTACCGTTAGCTTACCTTCGGGAAATAAGATTTGCTAACCTAACTAAGAAACACTGTTTACCAACTGTAGCTATATTTAAGCTATAAACAAATGATTTCAGAAAGAAAAAATAGCCACATAACTTTTCTGATACATGTCGCTGTCAAGATGCTCGCAGCTCACGATTTTTCGGGGTTGTGGCTAAAACAAGGGGGCGTGTTTCAGGCGCCCAAATAAGCTCTTCTGATTGGCTGAAATTCTCAGCTCTCTGAACAGTGCGCGCCGTTGCCTCTAAAGATGCACAAATCACTTTTGCACCATATTTCACACAGATACGTAGTGCGAAAGGGAGAGTGCGTGAAACTTGTCATTTGCAAGCAAAAAACAGTGTTTGAGACTCGTAGCACCAGATTCACGCCGTTGTAGTTATGCACTTGTGTTTGTGCTAGAAAAACCATCCAAGAAAAAAAATATATATGTAAGAAAACATTCTACAAGAGTGCAAATCTCATTGCAAGAATTCACAAACTGATTTGCGGATGTACAAAATTCGTCTGTGACTTCACATATTTGATGCAGGTGTGTGAATGTGTTTTGCACCATATTCACTGCAGCAATAGTAGCAAAACTTGTGAGCGTACGAGTATCTTGATTTGTGATTCGTAGACTAGGATCTGTGCACCTGCAGTGAAGGATTCAAGAACGTGTAACTGTTGTGTTGTGTTTGTGGGAGCGAAAAAAATATCTACAAGTTTGCAACATTTGTCTGTGACTTCAGATTTACTGATACACACGTGTGGCTATTCTCTACAACTACAAATTCCGCTGGCACGGTCACTCAGTTGTTTTGCACCAAAAACACCTTCATATAAAAATATTGCAGTTCGAAAACCCAATCTCAAAAGAGTGCCATTTTCAGGACCCGCAAACGACCGCGACACGTAATGTAAAACGCAAAAACGATAAAGTTTTCGTAAAAATGCGTGTGTTGTATGTAAACGAACACAAGAGATAGCACTGTCGTGTGGTGTTCCTTAAGCATCGTCCCCTCTCTTAGAGACAGAAGTGGACCCTTTTCACAAGACTGTGATGACGCGTTTCAACGGTCATCAGCATCGTAAATCCTCGAAACTTTTTTATATTTAGATTTTTTAAAAATGTATGTACATTTATAACACTATATGTTATAGCTCACCTTTGGCATTAAAAATTACAAAAAAAACTATTATGCTAATGCGTGAGTGTGTTTCTAAGCTAGCGATAGTAAATTTACGTAATTAACGGTAAATTTGACATTGTTCTCTCTTCTGACAGCCATTATCAGTCTCTGTTTTTTTTTTTCCTTTTATTGAAAGTCATGAAAACGCTATCGTGGAGTTTTTTTTTTTGTGCTATTTGAACAAATGGGAATGCAAAAAATATATTTGATGTAGTCTCCCATTCATCGCTATAGACGTTTATGATGACTTCCGCTGCTGAGAAACCCGAAAATGTGAAACAGGTCTTTACTAAAAACTATAATGAACCAAATAAATAAATTTTGAAAAGAAAGAAAAAAAAAACTATAAATGTTACAAATGTAATCAGATTTCAAGTGATTCAATAATTCAGGTTACCTCATTCAGCTGGTCTTGTGAGCTCAATGTCTCAATCAGCTTTTATATAATAGGAATACAGCCTGTACACGATTTATACCTAATTAAAAAAAAATACTGTCAATTTATTTATATCTAAACCTATTCTGAGGAAGAAACTAAGTGCTGAAAATACCCACATCACCATTTAAGTTGTTTTAAATATTTGCTAACTTTAACCACACCGCTTTCTCTAAAATCAGCCACTTACATTTTTGGCTTTTGTGTTGATACACATATGTTTGATTTGTCTCGACAACTATTTAAACGTGTTTTCAAGTGAGTTAGAACATTGTATGCGTGTTTCCCCAACCACAGAAGATATAGCAGCAGTGTTTCTCAACCAGGGGTCTGTGGACCCCTAGTGGTCCTTGACATAAGGCCAGGGGGTCTGCATAAAGTATGAATTTTTGTATACATTTTGTATATTTTGACATGACATGTTCCCATGAAAGAAAAATCCAATATAGCTGATGATATGGCCAAATACTGGACAAGTCAGCTAACGTGAATTATACTTGACTGCATTTGGTCCTCACAAAGACAAATGATACGAGTCAATTTTGTTCGGGGGGTCCTTGAGGATGGTTCTGAATTGGACGGGGGTCCGGTACGCCAAAAGGTTGAGATTCACTGTTATAGCGCATGTCGTTAAGAAACACTGTTTACCAACGTAGCTATATTTAAGCTATAAACAAATGATTTCAGAAAGAAAAAATAGCCAGGTAACTTTTCTGATACTTGTCGCTGTCAAGATGCTCGCAGCTCGCGATTTTTCGGGGTTGTGGCTAAAACTAGGGGGCGTGTTTCAGGCGCCCAAATGAGCTCTTCTGATTGGCTGAAATTCTCTGCTCTCTGAACATTGCCCGCCGTTGCCTCTACAGATGCACAAATCACTTTTGCACCATTCATCACACAGATAGGCGGTGCATAAGGGAGAGAGCGTGAAACTTGTCATTTGCAAGCGAAAAACAGTGTTTGAGACTCGTAGCAGCAGATTCACGCCGTTGTAGTTATGCACTTGTGTTTGTGCTAGAAAAAGCATCCAAGAAAAAAATATATATGTAAGAAAACATTCTACAAGCGTGCAAATCTAATTGTAAGAATTCACAAACTGATTTGCGGATGTACAAAATTCGTCTGTGACTTCACATTTTTGAGATTTCATGTTATCGCGCTGACGCGCGTTAAACATATATAAAAAAGTGTTTTTGTAAACTGTGCAGCGCGCCGGGGAGGAGAGGAGAGGAGAGGAGAGAGAGAGAAGAGAGAGAGAGAGAGAGAGAGAGAGAGAGAGAGAGAGAGAGAGAGAGAGAGAGAGAGAGAGAGAGAGCGCGCGCGCAGTCCTCCGCGCATGCGCAGTGCGACACTGCGGTCCCCAGCGCTTTAGGCTGTGTGGTGCGTTTGTTGTGTCTGCTGGTAAGTAGGTCATTATTAATTATCATAGTAATACGTTGTTTGCAATGTTAAGTCACAGCCCAAACTATCGATATTATATAACGGAAGTGTTTGGCATGTGTTAAATTTGCGCTGGGCGTCATTAAAAGTAATGTTTTCCACATTTCCCTTTACTGGGCAAACTGGGCGTTAAATGTGTATAATACAGTGCATCGAGGGAGGTTCGTGTGCAAACCCACTGTTGCATTAGCATCCGTTCAGTCATTCGTGTTTTAATTGCTCATGCAACAATCACACTGCAGCTTGTCTGGATGAATGGCTTTGTGCACAAACACAATCACATCGAGAAGCTTTCGACGAGGCCCTCTGTCTGTTTCATATTTACGCTTCCTGTTTATATGATTGCTGGTCGTTTCAGCTTCGAGATATTGCTGTGTTTATGCACTAATACACCTGTGTGGGTCTTAGTTTTAGGGAGCTGAATGTATGCATGCATGTGTTATTGGGTCAAAACAATAGAAACATTGTTGGCACTTCCTAGTGGTGCTATCAGTGATTAAGAGCTTCATGCCATGCTAGTTCTTTTACAATGAACGTGAGGACACCACATATAATTTTAATTATATACATGTTAAACATTTTATTTCCATGTTTTGAATATTTTCTTATGTTTTCTTTAATATAAACACCTCTCTGAGCTAATATACAATGGAATAGAATGGTTGGTTGAATACAATGGAATGGTTGGTCACATCAAAAGCCCACTGTTCTTACTCTCCCACTTATCTGACTGGTTTCTTTAGTACCTACACTGTGAAGTAGTTTAGTTATTGGTGTATTTGAGGGAGACCCCCCATAATGTTCTTACGCTTTCGTGACTATGGAGTTAGTGATGTAAAGTGCTTTGGGTGTACAACAATACACAATAAAGCGCTATTAAAATACATCGCAGCTGATCCAGCATCATTCATTCATTTTATTTCAATTTTGGTCGGGCTAACTAGTCAAGGCCTTTGCTAACAAGACGGGCTATTAGCACTTAGTGTAAACAGACAATCCGTTTAAAAGTTGTGCTAATGCAGAAACTCGGTTTGAAAACATGACCTTCACCGAAGTCCTCACAGGTCTTTAACAAGAAACAAGCCCTCACATGGTACTCAACTGTTTTACTTCCTGCATCTCTGTATCTTGATTAACAGTTGTCTCATCCAATCAGTAGTACTTTTCCATTCAAAACAATACCTATTTTTTCAATTGTGTTTTGCTAGCTTTTTTGGTGATTTGGTTTTTCACAAGTTCATCAAATATTTTACGTCTTTTGTGGTCATCTTATATCTTACCCTACAGTTTCTTCCACATTTTTACAGTTAGGCATGTTTGTAGTACATTTCAGAGCGCAGGTTTCTGCTTTGTCCATAATCAGGTTCAACTTAATATGTTTTCTTATTCAGCGTAAGCTCACTCCATGTTATTTTTGCTACTGATGCTGCGGTTTTAAGTTTCATTACTTAAATTCACCTGTATTACCTTTTACTTAATATATTTAAAAAAAAAAAACATTTATTTTTGTATTTTGACATGGCACCATCAACCAGGCCTAGATTCTGCAAACAAAATAACCAATTACAAACGCAAATGCAAGTCTAAAAAAACAAAATAATTCAGAAAACACAACAACAATTCAGAAAAAAATTAACAAGTCAGAAAACACAATGAAAAATCCGAAAACAAAATAACAAGCCAGAAAACACAACGACAGCTGAAGAACAGCAGAGTCGTGGTAGAAAGTTCGGAGATGGTATTAAGTAGCTCAGTTTAAATGTATTGTATGAATTGACTTTACTATGGAATAAAAAATACGGGTGTCTATTTACATTTAGTTAAAAGTAGCCATAAAACATCAGCTCCAGTGGCGCAGACGGATAAGTGCAAATTGTCGTGCTTTTGACGCGAGTCGGACCCGTGGTTTCGATCTCTCGTAGTTTTGCCGAAACTTTTCTTTTTTGTTTCTTTTACTTCGAACCGTTTGCATCCTACAGTATACTCCGTATCTACTATCGGGCAAGGATCATTGTTACGTTGTCTTCTAACCTAAAAATCTAAGGTGACTCCTATGTTTCCCCCTCCGCTCTCGCTCCTACAATATGCCTTTCTTAGTGAGAATTCAAGTATAGCCAATAAGTGGTCATCCATTGAATCTGGATTTAATATGTACTTATTACATTTTACACTCAATACGTTTTATTGCATAATGTTTGTATAATGTACTCTTACACTACTGAAGTCAATAATTTGCCACGATTTGCTACATAGTAGTAACTTGATATAGAAATCTGCTATTTTAACATATTGTAAATAGGGATTGCACTTAGTAGTAATTGAATCCAATTTGCTTATACGAGATTTGGAAAGGGAGGGAAAAAAAGTTCGGCAAAAGACGGGCTCGAACCCGGGTCGATCGCATCTTACTCCACCAGCTAACTGTACATTCCTGCGCTTATCCATCTGCACCACTGGAGCTGATATTTTACTGCTACTTTTAACTAAATGTAAATATACACTCCGTATGTTTTATTCCAGAGTAAGGGCAATTCATACAATACATTTAAACTGAGCTACTTTAATACCATCTCCAAACTTTCTACCACGACTCTGCTGTTCTTCGGCTGGTTCTTCCTGTATACGTTGTTTGACAGATGTCTCGTCCAGTCAGCGGTGAGTAATCCCAAACCAATGGCGCTGTCTCATTCTATACCTACCTCTTCCGGTTTGTCTGATTTGTCGTTGTTTTCTGACTTGTTAATTTGTTTTCGGATTTGTCATTGTGCTTTCTGACTTTTTATAATGTTTTCTGAATTGTTGTTGTGTTTTCTGAATTGTTATTTTGTTTTTTAGACTTGCATTTGCATTTGTAATTTGTTATTTTGTTTTCAGAATTGTGATTTGTTTTGCACTTCTCGGCCACCGTACTTTTCAGATGATAAAAAGTCCTCAAAACAGAAACTTGTATTATTTAAGTAGCCTATAATTTATGCAGATGACACATTTTCATGTATATTTGCATTTTGGTTATGCTGTTACCAAGTTTGGATTCAATAAAAAAGTACAAATAAACAAATAAAAGTACACTGTGCTGAGTATTATATAATGTAATAAAATGTTAGATTTAACTTTACATTTTCCATGGAAGCCTGTTTTCACCACGTTTTTTTTTTTCATTATCAATTTTATTTATCACAATTGTGAATTTTGAGACGAGACCTTGCAATTCAGATTTTTTTTTTTTTTCCTCATCGTTGCAAGATATACACTTTTTATATTCTTCTTTTAAGAGGCCCCTACTTTCCATGGAGGGATCTGTCTGATCAAACGTTTTTTTTTTTTTTTTTTAATTTAAGAAATATTTTGGTTCTATATATTTATTTAAATGCACAAAATCATGTTACTTTCACAAAATGCATTTTGTAATTCAGACCGACTCTTTCATCCATAAAACTAGGCCTGGATTGGACAAATCAAGACTGCCGATACCCTGTTAGTATAGACAAATAAACACCATTGCTCTGATAAACAACGTCAGTCTTCAGAGCTTCCTGATTGACTTGCAGCTCCACAGTCCCTCACCGTGACATTTGTCAGAATGGCTCTGATCTCCATCGAGGACCTCGCTGGACTGGACGATGAGCAGGTGGACGATGACATCACCGACAGCTCTGAGCCAATGGATGAGGAGCAGCAGGACAGAATGTACGCCCACTGGCAGGCGGTGGGAAGGACACACCATGTGTCTGTTCCCGGAGGTGAGATAGCAGACGTCTCCATGGAAACTGAGTGGCAGAAGAAATGACACTGGCTGATCTAGATCAATGTAAAGCTGCTTTCAGACCAGCAATGAAGTGACTCTGGTTTTTGTGTAGAGATGAGGGGACCCATTGAGGAGATGACGAGGAGGAACCAGACCTCAGAACGAGAGCCAGTGCCTTCTGTCACCATCTCCAGACACGAGAAGGTAAAACCAGCCCACTTGTGCTGCCTGCTATATGTTAGTTTGGAATCACTGGATCTTGAAACATGGGGCAAAACATGTCTACAATTAGGAAAATGGCAACACTTCCACTTTCTGAAATTAATCCGAGATGATCACTAGAACAACTGTACAGTTTTCATTTGCACTAAGTGTAAATAGCAAGTATAGATGCTATGCAGGCTACATCAAGTGAAAATAGCAGTATTTTCTTAGCAATAGATGCTATTTACACTAAGTGAAAATAACGATAGATGCCATTTAGCAGGATTTTCTATATTTATACTACGTATTGCAAATATAGGCAATTATCCTCACCTCAGTATTGTAGTACATTATAAAACAGTATGGAATAATAACATATTGAGCCTCATTTACGAAACAAACATAATCAGACTAAAATGCAGTCAACCAAATATAAAAGTTACACTGTTTATTTTAAAAGATCTGCTGTAAAATCAGCGTGCAGCGCCCAAACAACAAACATTGTTGCGTGTGTGAGGGATTTTACACGGATATTAGAACATGAGTGAAGTAAAAAGCCATGTTTAGGCTACATAATGAATAATAGTTATGCAAACAAATGTTACAAATAAGGCAAAAATGGAAACATTTGGATTCTTGTGGTATGAGACCAATGCTGTTTCAGTTTTGCTTGACATTTTGTATGCTGTTTGCCACTATAATAGCCATAATTTGTTTTTTTATTTATAGTTGAATATAATTTTATCACTACTTATTTTTTCATTCTGTTCGATTCTGCATACCGTTAATTTAAAATATTTGTTGTACAGTGAGGGAAACGGAATAATGTTTATATTTAGCACTAACCAGTATTCAATATTACATATAAACTAAATTAAATTAATGTCGCCTAATTTTCTGCATTACAAGGTTACCGTGTGTTTCTTCTTCGGGAGTAACGTATCAATCCGGCCATCTCTTTTCAACGGAGTTACGGTTTGCCTCTTTTTTGGCCGGACGTGGTTCGTTTCTCTCAATGTTTGTACACGCTTCGTTTTATAGGGTCGTGTATGCAAATGACGATTGTTTGTTCCTGCTTAAGTCTTATCATTCGACGATGAGATTGGTCAAACATAACGAATGTTTCACAACATGACTTAACCAACCACAACGTGACTCTGCTGTCGTAATTTTTGTGCGGCACCGGATCCTGCGCTCTGTGTCTACGTTAGATTGATAAATGAGGCCCATTGAGTGTAAATGATCATTTTAATGAAAATGATTAAATGGATGGATTATTTAATTCAAATTATTAAATGTATTGGGACTCTAAAGCCCTCCCTACATCCTACCCGACTACTTGTATACAACTCTTGGCGTATTGATTATTTCATTCATTTTATGGAAAATAAATGCTTTTCCGATGTGATATGAGATTTGAAAAGGGAAAAAAAAAAGTTGGGCAAAAGGCAGATTCGATATAATCTCTTTATTTTTGTACTTTTAGCACGTTGACTAGTACTCAAGAAGCATTGACACATTTAGTTGTTATTTAATTGTTTTTACTAAAAAGACTTGTTTAAATGTAATTGTGTTGATGAGCATCTGTGTGTGTTTGTGCAGCTTGGCGAGGTCTTGTACGAGGAGAGAGTGTATCCTCCAGGAAAGTGGGCATGTGTCAGTAAAGCAGACATGCTGTATGAGCAAAGCATCTCCAATGCTTTTATGAAACTCATGCGCTTCATCTGCAAGGAGAATTCAACAGGTAAACTTTTAACCACCAAACTATTTCAAGTCGGTGCTTTGAGACCCTTGCCTTTTATTGTTTGTTACAATTTAGTTTTCTGGGGGGTTTTTTGTTTAAAATTGGTCATAACTTTAAAGCAACTGTATGTAGTTTTGTGAATCTTACAGTTCACTGTCATAATTACAGTGATAGCTGTAGCCTACACATGTTGCGATAAAACAATTAGCTTTTTCTGTGGAATTTCACTCGCCCAACAAACTTACACAGTCATAGAACAGACGTTTGGGAAATAAACCGAAGCCGTTTGCCTTACTAGAAGTCAGTGTATCATCATGATGACTTTGAAACTGATATTTCAAGGTTAAAACTTGCATACAGCTGTGATTTACATCAAATGTAGACTGGTCAAATCTGAAAAGTAAGAATGATTAACTCTTGGCTAACTGCTAGTTGGTCAAACTAGTTCTTAAGACACAGTTTTATCATAAAGGATATGTTTATGCAACTCGTTCCTGGTATATGACAAAATTAGTCTCAGGTGTGGTTAATAGATGGGTTTTTCTCATGCTAATAAATGGCACATTAAAGGTGCCGTCACATTTACAGTTGTTTGACCAATTGTCGCAGGCAAAATCCATTAATTGCTATAGGAATCCACGCAATCAGGAGGGCAAAAGATTTCTGCATGCGGATTTTGCAGTGGGTCCAAGTTGATCACACAGATTTGCCACGTGACCAACAGAAAGCTGTTTGGTTTGGAAGTGATGTCCGTTTGAGCTGTGCTTCATACATTGCTACACTGTTTACTGTATAATAATGGACCTTTTTAGCCTGTGCTATTTCACCAAAATCACGCCATACGGCTGTAGAATTAGTTCAAAATCAGGTGGACTGAACACCAAAAAATGTGAATTAAAATAAATGGGCTAAAAATCTATCACTAAAGTGGACCAAAAAACAGATTTGAATCCACTTTGAGTCCAGATTCACACAGAAATGTTGCTAATATCACCACACCTTGAATCAAAATCAGGTGGAATGAACTCCAAATAATGTGAATTTAAATAAATAAGTGGGCTAAAAAACTATCATTAAAGTGGACCAAAAACAGATTTGAATCCACTTTGAGTCCAGATTCACAGACATTTTGCTAGCATCACCATACCTTAATCTGTACAGATAGTTGAATCAAAATCAGGTGGAATGAACTCCAAATAATGTATATTTAAATGAACAGGCTAAAAAAACTATCACTAAAGTGGACAAAAAAACTGATTTGAATCCACTTTGAGCCCAGATTCACAGACATTTTGCTAGCATCACCATACCTTAATCTGTACAGATAGTTGAATCAAAATCAGGTGGAATGAACTCCAAAAATTGTGAATTTAAATAAATAAGTGGGATAAAAAAACTATCACTAAAGTGGACCAAAAAGAGATTTGAATCTACTTTAAATCCAGATTCAGTGTGAATGCAAAAAAGGGCTTATTTTAAGTTCATTATGGGTATGAGTTGTGTTTTATTAACTCACGTGTGACCCCTCTTATAGCATGCATAGTTTCTATTACAATATTCATCATGATAATCACAATGATTGTTTCATATGAAACGTGCCAGTTTCCCAGTTTACTCAGTTTACTCTCTGTGTCTCCAGGACGTTACCTTGGCATGTCAGTACCTGTTGTGAATGAGATTACGATGGCCGACGACGGCACTAACTTCATGAAGGACGTGTTGACGGCGTATTATCTGCCCGCTGAGTTCCAGGCCAGACCACCTGAACCAACCGACCCTGATATCAGAATCGTTCACAGAGACGCGATCCGCGTCATAGCCAGGTACACGACCAAACCAGACCCATGGAGCCCAGTCTTTTTCATTAGCAATGCCTGCTACAGAATGATTATAGTTTAACTTTTCTTTCATTCTAGGGTGTTTTATGGCACCACAACGGAGGAGACCATCTCTCATCAGATCAGCATCCTTTGGGAGCTTCTGGGCAACTCCGAGGATGTTCTCCGAGACCGCTACATGGTAGCTGTTTACGAGAATCCCGGCGTGCCCCAACGCAGAAATGAGATCTGGTTCGTTCGTCGTGGCTCGTGAACGTTTCACAGCTCGCCTGTTAAGACAGTAGAGACGTTTGAGTTGCTAAATGTCTCGAAATGAAGGGGCGGAGCTTGTCACAATCAAAACCCAGTTATCCTTTTGTATTGTTGTGAGTGCGATGCAGAAAACATTTGTTTTTAATCAGTGAAGTAAAGAAACTGCAGCTTATTACACAACTGATACAGATTACACACTAACACTGTATATAGCCTGCTGCTGATTCAGGGTCAACACATGGAAGAGATATCAGTGGGTGACCTGGCATTATTTTTTAACTCGTATAGTATGGAGATTATTCATTATGCTTACTGTGTTTTTTTCTGCTTGATTTAAATATTATACACAACTCGAATTCACTTTCATTATTCAGTTTGTTTTAGTGCAGAAAATTGTTTTTGCTAGGTTTTCCATCGTGCCCTAACATGGTGTTGTCGGCAATGACTCGGATATTATGATATTCACAACTGTGAACCGTAAATCCTTCAATGATGGCATTTTAGTTTGTTGTTTGCTTTATATGTTGATAGAGAAACAAGTTCAGTTTTGAGATTTGCAGCTGCTATTAAGATTCAATACTTATATATTTACAGTTAATGAAATTAAGTAGTCAATTTTGTGTTGGAAAACTGTTGTAAATTAAAATATTTTTTGTACTTTGTGTAACAGACTATCAAAGCATTTATCAGACAATCATCAGCAAGAGCTTTTCCATCTCTAAAACTCAGAATCTTCTACATTTTTATCTTATGGGCCAATTAAATTATTACCTATTAGATATTAGTAGTGTATTACACAAATATGGCAGTAGTATGCTTTTTTTACGGGTATGCTTGATCTCTTTTCTAAAGATGGAGTCTGCAAGTCTAGTATATCTAAAAACAGCTTTTTCTCCAAATGAATGGGAGCACCTGGCAAAATATCCCTTTGCAGCAGTATTGTATCTGAGCACTATTTGGTCTCAAGGATGTAATTGCATTTACTTATCAGTGTATTTTTTGTTGTTGTGTTGTATGTAATATTGTACAAACGTATGTAAAACATCAGCGCAACTCTTTAAAGCACTGTTTTGCCATTTGATTCCTTGCTTTTGTTACATTGATGGCTTAGGTTGTACTTTTAATTGATATTTGCCTTGTCGAAGTATTTTAAAACTTGCACACTCCCCCTCAAGTCTATATAATAATTCTAATAAACTTTACTTAAAAAAAATAGCTTAATATGCTTTGCAAAAAGTTTAATAAATGTATACAAATAATAAATGGTTTAATTAAATTGTTTAATTGTTGTTGTGGATCACTAAAGCCCGAATTTGTAATAAGCAAGTTTAAAATAATTTATATTTAATCTAATTTGCTACGCTACTCTGCTACACGACTCTCAATTTTGGCGGGCTGCAATTCCATTTTCCACCACAGATTTACACTGAACAAATGCGGGGCGCTGTTGAGCCCGACAGGACAGCGGCGGCCTCAGCCATTAGCACTATACCATTACACATCCTACCTAACGAAGATGCGCTAAATTGTAAGATGTCCAACTCCCTTTTTTTTTACTTAAAATAGTCTAGAAACAACGAAAAATATTTGTTGCAGAAACTAAACTAATTACAAGCCCCGCGGGGGCTGCTTGTGACCTCACTGAAATTAATCAGTTCTTCGTTGAACTTCAGTCACCACAGGATGTCTGGTAAGAAGTGTAAAATAGACACGTGAAAAGGTGAATATTAATATATAAACAGTGATTATTTACATTTTCATCCACTGAGTTTACAAATGTATGTTAGTTTAATAACTGGACAAATAATTTTCAGTCTGTAAGCCACCATAATCAGCTAATGGATAAAATTATGAAGACAGTTGAGAGGGTATTAGTGCAAATAGAGAGCACACTTTGCACCTGGATGACCTACTATTTTGGATGAGATTCTGAGGTACACATTCAATGGACACTTTACTATCCCATGAGGAGGCCATGGGAGAAGAAGATTTGTGAATGCCGTAGGTCATACAACAATGACAACATGATGAATGTAGTACATCCAGAATACATTCATACACTTAAAAAAAAAAATCTGTAAAATTTACGGTAAAAAAACAGCAGCTGTGGTTGCCGGAATTTTGCCGTAAAAAATACGGTAGCAACGTTTTAGGTTTTACGGTTTTAACTTAAATTTACAGTTAAATACCGTAATTTCATTAACTGATATAATGTTAACATACTAACCTTATTGAAGTACTGAAATCTGTTTTGTACCTTTGTAATACACTGATAACCACCAAATGCAGGTGGTGATGAGAAAGTCACATGATGAACCAAAGCCCATCACAAGCAGCTTTTAAATAATAACATATATAGAAGGTGCACAGTGTCATTCACACAAACACTAAACACCATCACGGTAACACACATGAAACTGAAATAACGCAATAAACATTAATTTAACAACATTAGGTGTAACACACAACCCTAATATACAAAACTGATAAGAAGAAACATAATTATTCCAACAAAAAAACATCAAATTTGAAATGTAACGCAGGGAATTCTGGGAATGTCAATTTACGGTTATTCACTGTAAATTATACGGTCTTTTTCACTTCCAAAAACGGTATACTACTGTAAAATTAATGTCCAATACATGTAATGTCCAATACAGTTTTTCACCGTATATAGTAGAGGAATTTACCGTTAACCATTTAACAGGTTTTTACTGTAGCATTTTTACAGTCTTTTACCGTTAAATTCACGGTCATTTTTTACAGTGTAGTACAGAACATCGTTTTTATGGTCACCAAAGTATTACTTATTCAAAAGAAGTACCTCAGAAAGTACGTGATTTCAGATGCATGCAATCACACACATCATGTAATCATTTAATTACAATTCTCAAATTTCAAAACTGTTGTATGAATTTTTGTCTACTGATGTTTCATCAGATGAAAAACAGTACGATCCATTAAACACACAGCTGTGATGCTACTCTGACAAAGGTTTATTACTAGACTAGAGGGCATCTGGGTGTGGCGAGACAACCAATTATCCTGATGCCTCTTGGAACAGGCCTGAGGAGCGGGCAGGCAGATGCAAATGAAATAACTCCAGATCATAAACTCAACAACGCACCCTGTTCACCATGGTGTGTGGCATAAAAGGGTTTTAGGGAATCAGTGGAAACTTTCAGATATTTTTTTGAACATTATGTATTTTTAGAGCGGTCAATGTTAGCTGTGAAACCAAATATACAGTGGTGTGAAAAAGTGTTGGCCCCCTTCCTGATTTCTTATTTTTTTGCATGTTTGTCACACTTAATGTTTCTGATCATCAAACAAATTTAAATATTACAAAAAGATAATGCAAGTAAACACAAAATGCAGTTTTTAAATGAAGGTTTTTATTAAGGGAAAACAAAATCCAAAACTACATGGCCCTGTGTGAAAAAGTGTTTGCCCCCTAAACCTAATAACTGGTTGGGCCACCCTTAGCAGCAACAACTGCAATCAAGCAATAACTTGTTATCGTTTGCGATAACTTGCAATGAGTCTGTTACAGCGCTGTGGAGGAATTTTGGTCCACTCATCTATGCAGAACTGTTGTGATTCAGCCACATTGGAGGGTTTTCGAGCATGAACCGCCTTTTTAAGGTCATGCCACAGCATCTCAATAGGATTCAGGTCAGGATTTTGACTAGGCCACTCTAAAGTCTTCATTTTGTTTTTCTTCAGCCATTCAGAGGTGGACTTGCTGGTGTGTTTTGGATCATTGTCCTGCTGCAGAACCCAAGTTCGCTTCAGCTTGAGGTCACGAACAGATGGCCGGACATTCTCCTTCAGGATTTTTTGGTAAACAGCAGAATTCATGGTTCCATTTATCACAGCAAGTCTTCCAGGTCCTGAAGCAGCAAAACAGCCCTAGACCATCACACTACCACCCCCATATTTTACTGTTGGTATGATGTTCTTTTTCTGAAATGCAGTGTTACTTTTACGCCAGACGTAATGGGACACACACCTTCCAAAAAGTTAAACTTTTGTTTTAACTTTCTCGTCATTCCACAGAGTATTTTCCCAAAAGTCTTGGGGATCATCAAGATGTTTTCTGGCAAAACTGAGACGAGCCTTTATGTTCTTTTTGCTCAGAAGCGGTTTTTGTCTTGGAACTCTGTCATGCAGACCATTTTTGCCCAGTCTCTTTCTTATGGTGGAGTCATGAACACTGACCTTAACTGAGGCAAGTGAGGCCTGCAGTTCTTTGGATGTTGTTGTTGTGGGGTCTTTTGTGACCTCTTGGATGAGTCGTCGCTGTGCTCTTGGGGTAATTTTGGTCGGCCGGCCACTCCTGGGAAGGTTCTCCACTGTTCCATGTTTTTGCCATTTGTGAATAATGGCTCTTACTGTGGTTCGCTGGAGTCCCAAAGCTTTAGAAATGGCTTTATAACCTTTTCCAGACTGATAGATCTCAATTACTTTCTTTCTCATTTGTTTCTGAATTTCTTTTGGATCTCGGCATGATGTCTAGCTTTTGAGGATCTTTTGGTCTACTTCACTTTGTCAGGCAGGTCCTATTTAAGAGATTTCTTGATTGCGAACAGGTGTGGCAGTAATCATGCCTGGGTGTGACTAGAGAAATTGAACTCAGGTGTGATAAACCACAGTTTTAAAAGGGGGCAAACACTTCTTCACACAGGGCCATGTAGTTTTTGTTTTCCCTTAATAATAAAAACCTTAATTTTAAAAACTGCATGTTGTGTTTACTTTTTTTATCTTTGACTAATATTTAAATTAGTTTTATGATCTGAAACATTAAAGTGTGACACATGCAAAAAATAAGAAATCAGGAAGGGGGCCAACACTTTTTCACACCACTGTATAATCTCTTCAGGTTCATGCATGGAATAAAAATAGTGTTATTTTCTGTTTTCATTTTAATTTCAGTTAAAGTTTAAATAATTTTGCTGTGTGCATTTGTCCTTTTTTAATATGTCTATATAGTTTATCTTACATTTTAGTTTTAGTCAAGTTAAACTAAATGAAAATGAGAAATATTTCATTGGCAACTAGCTATTTTATTATTAATTATTTTATTATTTATTTTTATAATTTTTTTTCAGTAAGTGATAATTTAATTCAGGTAACAAAACGTTTCTAAATGGTTTTCGTTTTATTTAACTAATAATAATTCAGTTTCCTAATAATTTAGTTTACTAATAAATACACTTAATACAAAGTCAGTATATTTTATATTTTGCTTTGGTTTCAATACAGTAACAATATAAAAGCCAATTATTTAATTTTGCAAACATGCTTTCTTGTATAGCGTCTTTATTAATTTTTACACTGTATAAATGAGAATATTTTAGATCATAATTGGGGGTCTAGTTGGCATCAAACATTTTGCTAATGAATGACTGCAGTGTACAAAGACGAAGAAAAAAATCTGTGGAAAAACAGAAAAGGTCCTGGTAAATTCCGGCCAGGACTTTATCTGATAAGTTCACAATTCCTTCAATCCACAAAACGCAATACGTAATTAAAAATGTGGGTATAACAACTGTGAAAAACGAGTACAGAAAATTCCTTCATATTAACGCGATAAACATGGGCCCTAGTTTTCTCTCCATCTGCAACAATCAGTGCAAACATTTTGGTGTTTGCCGAAAGCAAAGAATCTCTGCACAGGACAATCCAGAATGACGGTCATAATCTAACATCATGTTATTATTCTACCGTCAGGAGAAATATGAATGCTAAAGCTTTCAGTAAAAGAAAATATATATATGAGCACTACCTGCAACTGAGTAAATTATGAAAATGTTACACCCTGTAAAAAATTATTGTGATTTTAACAGTAAAAGACTGTAAAAATGCTACAGTAAAAACCTGTTAACTGGTTAACAGTAAGTTTCCATACTATATTCGGTGAATAAATGTAATTACATTTAATGTAATTTTGCAGTAAAATACTGTTAAAAATACAGTTTTTGGAAGTGAAAAAGAAAAAGTCATTGTATAATTTACAGTGAAAAACCATAAATTGACACTCCCAGAATTCCCTGCATGACTCTGTACTGTCAATTTGTGTTTTTTTTTGTTTGAAATACATGTTTTTTTTTTTTTTCTTATCAGTTTTGTACATTATTTTTGTGTCTTACATCTAATGTTGTTAAATGAATGTTTATTGCATTATTTCAGTATCATGTGTGTCACCATGATGGTGTTTAGTGTTTGTGTGAATGACACTGTGCATCTTCTATGTATAAGTATTGCCCTCCTCAGCTCGTAGAAAAGCTGTTTGTGATGAGCTTTGGTTCATCATGTGACTTTCTCATCACCATCGGTTTTTGGTGGTTATCAGTGCATTACAATGGTTCAAAACAGATATTAGTACTTCAATATTTTGGTTTATTAACATTACATCAGTTAATGAAATACGGTATTTTATTGTGAATTTAAGTTAAGTCTGTAAAACCTAAAATGTTGTTACCATATTTTTTATGGTGAAGTTCTGGCAACCACAGCTGCCGATATTTTACCGTAAATGTCACAGTTTTTTTTTTTACAGTGCACGGTGAGTGATGTTCGAGTCTAAAATAAGCTTTCTCTTGGGAGTGGATGATCGTAGATCTCCTTGTAGATGACTATCAGCTTCACTGGCACAATAGTGAGCAGGTGAGCTGTTAGAAGAACAATTGGGCTCCATTAATTCAAGGTACCCTAGGTAGTGTAGACTAGAATCTATGCTAAGCCGTCTAAATTAGCAGGATCAGCCTTGGCAACCACGTTTGACAAACACTCCCATGAGTGAAGCTGCAGAACCGGGAGCGCCTGTTTTCAATCTCCACACAATCCCAAAGGTGACACCAAAACTGCTAACTTAGCTTATTCTCTCACCTAATGATCTAGCAAACTAACTCCCATGGTGCTCTGCCTAAAAAAAAAAACCTGTTTATTTAAATATCTGTTTAGGTTAGTGCTTGTTTGGTACCATCACACTGGCACCAGCATAGCCATGATGAAAAAAATGCTGGTTATCAACTAGCTCCATCATTCTGTTTTGGGAGGTATCTTCAGGCACAAAGATTGCTTGCAAGTCATTGTCTGAGCAGCGAGGAAACAAGTCAGCTGCCTAAGTTCTGGACACAGCCTTCATGTAAACATGCAGTTTTTGGATTGGCCACCGCAAACTCTGACAACTGTCAAAAGTGGCATTACGTCACAAAAGTGTGCACTCAAGAGGAAGACCACAAGGGCTTATAGGGTGTCACCTGGGACAGTCAACAACCAATGCACAGAACACAGCCACTTGTTCCGCTTGGATGTACGTCACAATATGGAAGAGGAGATCTGCTGCTACTTCAGTTTCATCACAACTTGAAACACTTGCACTGGTTTGTGCACAAACATTTCCAGAAAGACAGAAATGTGGCTCAATGAAGGAAGGCTTTTTATTTACATTCCCATAACTTGGAAATCGCAATTGTAAAATCACCATATTTATTGCAAATGCTTGAAATCAAAGAAATATTTTAAGGGATGGTTCACTCATAAATAAAAACCAAACTGTTGATGGAAACTTAATTTATTTTTGTCACCATGGCTTCCGTCAGCTGTTTTGTTACCAACATTCTTTATTTATTTATCATACAAGAAGTATGTTTAGTGGCAGCTGTTTAGTGATTGTAAAACATGACTGAATAATTTCAAGGTGCACTTTTTCACTATGCAAAATGCAGATAATAAGCGCTTTGGGTTTCTTCTCACGATATTCTTAGCATGCTATTACATAGCCTTAAGGACCTTTGCAAAAAATTGAAATATACAGACTTTCATGTGCACACGAGAAACCATTAAACTTAGCATGTAAGACAATGCACACTGCCATCAGCCCATTTAGCGGTGTGGTGTCTTGGCCGCCACAGATAATCCATTAAAGAGACCTTGATATATGACACAGTGCCCTAATGAAATCCAAATCTTGAACACTTTTTTGCAGAACCAGCCTTTTTTTATAGCCCCTTGATCTTGGATAATAAGACGATGCACAGAGCCTATTGTGCCATCAGCTTATTTTGGGTCATGGTTTCTCCGGCACCACAGAGGACAAGAAAGGCATTAATTGTTTAAGCCAGGGCTGTCCAAACTCGGTCCTGAGGGCCGGTGTCCTGCAGAGTTAGCTCCACTTGCCTCAACACACATGACTGAAGTTCATGCCTAGTAAGAGCGGTCATTAGCTGTTCAGGTGTGTTAAGTAGGGTTGGAAAGCTAAACTCTGCGGACACCGGCCCTCCAGGACAAGTTTGGGCCAGACCTGTATTAGAGGTACTACCATAAGGAAAGCTAAATATTGAGCAAGTAGATCTCTATATGTGTTTCCATGCTCTCGTTTTATATAGTTATGCAGTGAGACAAGGAATTAGGTTATATAAAACTAGAAATGAATTGCAGAAGGAATAAGCATGCAATAAATTCCTATTTTTATTTATTTATTTTATTATTCTTTTTGGTGGTTTGAGTTGTCACTTTGAGAAAATCTGTGAAAAAAATATATTTACAGATGACTGTATATACACTCTAAAAAATGCCAAAATATAAAGCTGAAAATAATGCCGTATGAACATTCATGTTAAATATGGTCTGAAAAATCCACTGAGAGGTTTGGGAATTTTGAAATGGAAACTGTGTAGTAACCCTGTGATAGCCATATATGGTCAAATACCTTTTCATTAGCCAGGTGGTTTATAAAGACAGTTTTAAGTAATAAAATTACAATGAGCTAAATTACAATGCCACCGTCTGCAGCAAACCAATGTATCTGGCCAATAGAGGGCAATCGTGCTGAAGAAGGAATGTTTTTTAAGCCAGTTGCTATTCTTTTGAACAACTGTGTTACTTATGCGGCTATTTTAGATAATGCTTAATATAATATTAATACACTGAGTCATTTGAACGGAGTGAAAGTAAGTTGTAAGTGACTGGTCTCCACTTACCTTCCTGCAGCCCGGTAGAGTCCACCCACCTACCCACCCATCCACTCCCACTGCAGAGAGAAACACGACTCCTGCGCTCACACAAACCCCCAGCACTGCCTCAAACTCACGCTCAGAGGGGCTCTTTGTCTGCAGTTCGAGGAGGTTCCGGGTGGATTCAGCATGGAGCGCCTGACACGTCCAACCAAACCCACAGCTCCACATTAACGAGCATGCACTCCTGGAAGACTCGCTGTGCGCAAACTGGATTTTAGCGTTTATACGACAACCCACAATTGCAGTATCTGTACATACACGAACTTTTGAGTCTTTAATTTATACCCGTCGCTTTTCTCGACTTCAACCATGGGTTTATGGACGAGAAGGCACGAGCGCAAGCTCACACACGCCGAGCGTGTTTTCCTAGCGTTCACACTGATCGCCGAAGGTAAGAACGCGTCCGCGAGCGTGCGTATTTGTTACACAGTACATGTTTGTAGTTTTTGCATGGCTCGGGAAACTTCACATTCACTTCTTTTCCGAATGCATTAATAGTTTAGACGTAGATGCGCATGCAGCTATCAGCCAAGGCGAAGTGTACTTGCGCTGTGACTCGAATCTGGATTGAATCTGGATTTGATGCGAGTTTACACAGACTCCCCAGTCCTTGTGTTAGCAAATGCAAAGCTTAGAAGAAGAAAAAATGTTCCAGTGTGTTACCACTGAACTAAAGAATACTCGTGTTTTTATATGAATGAATCAATCCACCCTCCTTTTCCCAGAAACCCAAGTACAGTAAGGGCTGAGGAGGCCTGTAAAATAACTCTGGCATAATGGTCTGTGAAAGGAGAAACGGGTCTGTCTTTTTATCTGTACTAGATTGCAGTGCATATTTGTAGGCGGCTAAGTTAACTTCATGAGGCACGTCTATCATTTAGGCAAAACACGAGCTGAATATCAATTGCATTAACTTAGACTCCTTGAATATTAATTAGACTTTGCTTCGGTCAAGTACAAGTTTATTCAAACATACACAGCAATGCAGCATGTAGACGTGTATGTATGTATGTATGTATGTGTATTGGTATGTGTATGTGTGTGTGTGTGTATATATATATATATCTATATATATACACACACACACACACATACATTCAGTGGTTGGGGTAACGGGAGAAGCCCCCCCCCTCATTACAAGTAACGCAAGTTACGTAATCAGATAACTTTTTTCAAGTAACTAGTAAAGTAACGCATTACTTTTTTTAATTTACAAGAAAATATCTGAGTTACTTTTTCAAAAAAGTAATGCCAGCTACTTTGTTTTCCCATTTATTGACTGACAAGTCTCCTGTCCCCATATTGGGATAAATCGGAAGTGCAGGCACTGTGTGAACAGATTTTCTGTATGTTCTAGACTAAATGTGAATGTGCATTAATTCATCCCACTCACAATAAAACAGATTTAGTATTCATCAAAATTATTTAAAACAGTGAAATGCAAACTCAGAAAATGACTCAAACCTGCAATAATTAAATATGTTAACACAAATATCCTATATCCCATTTTATTAACCAACATCTTTGCTGCTGACCTTTGATGATCCAGTTCAACCGTACTAATAAGAGAGAAACTAACAATTGTGCTTTGCTTTTTTTATTGCTGAAGAGTGTTTCTTCTCCTGCGTTCTACTGTACAGACGTGAATTTACTTTTGCTTCAGCCTGAGGTTTATTCATTACACTTTTTGGTGTGAAAGTGCTTTTATATTTGCTATAAATAGCACATCAAGCCCTGCTCATATTTAAAAAGTAACGCGAAAGTAATGCAAAAGTAATATAACGCATTACTTTCCATAAAAAGTAACTAAGTAACGTAATTAGTTACTTTTTAGGGAGTAACGCAATATTGTAATGCATTACTTTTAAAAGTACCTTTCCCCAACACTGTGTGTGTGTTTGTGTGTGTGTGTATATATATATGTGTATATATGTATGTGTGTGTATATATGTGTATATATGTATACGTGTATATCCGCATCTGAACATCTGAAATGTTGAGTTTTATTTGACTTAGCATAGGTTCAACTGCAACCTCCTCCAGGAGTGAACAATCACATCTGTGTGGCCTTTAATGAGATATGCATGGCCTGAGCTGGAGTTTTGGGGAGGTGTGAGATGTCAGACATGAAGCTTCTCTTTTGAGGACCATAAAAAGTGGTACATGCTGTTCTGTGGAGTGACCCATAAGCTGAAAGAGTTTAATGTTTGTAATCTCCCGATTAATTGAACCCATGAGATGTGGCCACAGGAGTGTTCGTCTTTCAAAAAATCACATGGAAGTCTTGCTACTTGGTCAGAACTACAGTTTTAAAAGCCTGAAGGATTTCTTAAGTCTTTTTGATGTCCTACAGGGACATTTATGTTATTGGGAACTTTATTAGTTCAGCTGGAACTATGCTTTCTAAAAGGTCTACTGTTTATTTTTGCATTATTTTGGAATTCAGTCAAAAGTTCCATTAGGATTCTTCGATTAAACTCTCTTAAAACTAAAAGTTTCAAATAGGGGTTTCATAATGATGCAATAGAAGAACCATTTTCGGTTCCTCAAAGAACCTTTCAGTGATCTGTTCTTGAAAGAACCCTTTTTTGTTCTTCGTGTGAGGAATATTTTAATAATCTTACGAATCTTTTCCATGGTTGTTAAAGGTTCTTCATGGAACAATAGATTCCAATAAAGAACCTACAGAAATTCCGATAGGAAACTTTAGCAGTTTTTGACTGATAGAGATAGCTTTGGTCATTGTTGGCGGGAGGGATGGGCCTCGGGGCCCAATGAAGATTTGCGTGAAGACTTTTAAGATAAAAGGGTGGAGGGTAGAGACATTTCACAGGTACTTGAGGGCACTGCTTGATCACGGGGACGAAGGGGATCCATCTCCTGTCTTTCATATGCTAATCGTAGACAGTCTGAGAAGAAATATCCCCCACTATGCAATGTAAAGGTGTGACTCTGCGACCATCACGGCTGTTTGTTTATTCAGTTATGTTTTAGCTATATCTCAGTTGCTGTGTTGTACTGAAATCTATTTGATTGAATATGCTTCCCATAACATATTTGACATTTTCATTTGTTTTGTAATCGTGATCATATTATCATAATCATTTACTTCATGGTCTTTTTAAACGTCACTCCAACAAGAGAAAAGGGAAAACAATGTCTCATAAATTATGAATGAGAAGACTTGAAACCTACTATTGTAATTTTGTCTGACTAGTCCAGAAGTTTTTTATGTATGTATGTTTTTGTCAGAATCAAACACAGAACTTAATTTGAAAGTTCTGTGCAAAATGATCTTTATTTGAAAATATTCAGAAGATTCTAGTTGTTCTGTAGTTTACAATAATTTGGCTCCGTCTGGTAGACTTTTACCAATACTTACATTAATATTTAAGGCATTTCATAGTCGCTTATAATGTTGTTTGTTTGTACTTTGTTTCCATTTGCTATAAATTTAGTATTTTAAAGAGTAAACTACTAAAATGATCAGTCCTAGCCATATTTCAACCCAAAATCAAAAGAAAAAAGAAATATGTATTTATTTTGAGGACCATTCTTGCACACTGAGTATGAAATGTTCACATGCGTTTTTCAGTTTTTTTTTTTCAGTTCGTATTCGTCATCCTTTCCTATCAAAATGGCAAATGGATGCTACGGATGCGAAAACGCGGAAATCGAACCCGATCCGAATTTTTTCATGACGGACGAAAGTTTTGGAGGCAGTGTGTGAATGTGATTGACACAATGTGAGGCCGTATTTATTTTTTACTTGCAAAAATTTCGAAAATTTCGAACTTGGTGTGCAATGACCTTTAGCTTACATTTTTGTTTGGCCACAATATTTATTAAAATCAGCCTAAATTAGCCTAAATACAGTATTAATAGTATTAAACATAATATTAAAATTCTACCATTATGTATACAGTTTTTTAAACACAGTACAGTAATGAGAATAATATTTTTCTGCATTAATGAGAATTAGTGAATAAAAATTAATTGTCGTGATACGCAATGCATAAGAATTAAACTGTATTTAAAATGTATTTTCTTTCTGCCAAATATTTCCCTTTTTTTTACATGGAGGTGGACATTGTTTTCATGGGACCCAACCATGTTGTTGTTGTTGTTGCTTTAATGAATGATTGTTATCTTCTTTGCATACTTCAAGTCCACATTAGGCCAAGATTAATCTCCTTTCTTAGTTGTGGCATAGCCACCTGTTGTCACTTATCAAATTAGTTTTTTGTTTTTGGAGAGCTATTTTGTTTGATCAAGTAAAAGAGAAGAGCTGAGCTCCACAGGAGACGCGTTGATGGACACAACAGCTGCTTTTTGGCCGCTGACACTCTTGAGACCATCACAGTATAGCATCTCAAGGCATGCTTTGAATGCAAAATGCCACTATTGTTGAGATCACACGGTCTTCAGGAAGTTCACACTCGTTTAAGAGGTGAAGCCTTTTGTGATGCTGCTCATTGTCCTTTGTTTGCAAGTTACTGTGAGGGGGTGAAAAAAACACAAGGTGTTATATTTAAGTATGTGAACTTATTTCCACATTTATGGAATAATAGTAAAACCATCAACACTATGAAATATCTCCATTTCTGGACAGAAGTGCTCCCTGCATCACCTTGAATAAACTCAGTGGAGGCCATGTCAAGCATGTCTCGACTGGTTTGAGTCTGATTAAACTTCTCCATATTCCCGGTGTTTGGCGCCCGGCCACATTGAATCAGAGGGGGGCAGCTGACAGCGTGCCTGTTTGATCTCTTTCTTAATTAACTTCTGTAACGACAGCCTCTGAGATGTCTTAAAGTCGCTGCCTGCTGCCACTCTGAGGCTACGTTTACACGACAACGGTGTAGTCAAAAACGGAAAAGTTTTTCCCTTGCTTTTTAAAAAAGTTTCACATATGCATGACAACGTTTTCAAAACGATTTGTGTTTACACACATCTGGCCAAAAAACGCTGTATTACGTATGCCAGGCCAGTAGTTGGCGCTTACAAGTAGTTACCTTGTTAGTAAACGGTACCTGTAGGGAAGTGACGATTATATGTTGTATATGACGCATCTCCGCTGTTGGTTGTAATATTGGTGAAGTAAATCCACACTTTGCTGAAGAAGCGTTAGCAAACACTTGAGGAGCAACAACAGTACCATGTACTCCGCCATTTGGCCAAGCGAAAACGTGAAGCTGAACCATTTTAGACTTAAAGGAGTTTCAGTTTGTAAAAACAAATGAAATAAGGAGTATATAGTGAGAGCACTAACACTGTAAAATACATAAGTTGTCAATTAAATAAAGTATTGGTGTATGTTTTACTAGAAAATACCAGTCTTTCTACTTTAAATATGTCATGTTTAATTCAATGTGTTACTTGCCGTTTCTTTGTAATTGTGAAATTTGCTATCAATTTATTATTGAAAATAGTTTCCTCAAGATATTTTTGAGGGTTTAAAATAGCAAATCTGGAGCTTGTGTTTTGTTTGAGCTGTGAAGTTTTAAGTGTTAATCATATTTGAGCTAATTTATTTGAGCCAAATAGGCTTGTAATTGCCATGTTTGGATTTTTCTCAATGCAAATGTCCATTTATTGTGGGGTTGCAAGAGTTGAAAAATTGGAAAAACAAATGAAAGATAAATAAATAAAAATAACTTTTCAAGGTCATTAAACACCCATTGTAAGTGGGTTGAACCCAAAATAGTGGCATAGTTCAACTAAAAATGACAATTTTGTCCATCCATCCACGTGAAACCCAATCACGCAGCAGAAGCAGCTGTCTCCTCTACTGTAAACCATTCGAGTCGCAGGTTTTGCCAAGGCTTAGCCAGGATTCTCCAATGCTCCTCTAAAGGTTTTCACAAGCTGCTCTTCAAAACCGTAATTCCATCATCAGGGAGATTTGTTTGACCAAATGCAATTATCTGCTCGTGATGCGTACGGCATATGTGAAAGTTTCCGTAAACTATATACGTAATCCCTCTGAGTTATAAAAATAAAACTGCTTTTCCTGATCCGCAACATATTCATTGCTAGTGTTCTGTGAGTTTGGGTTAGTTTTTGGGAGAAAATGGTCATATTTCATGGCAAGAAAAAAAAATACACACAGAAAAGCAATTCCTGTCTATGTTTGCACCCATTACGTTTTTTTTGCATTATTACAATTTCATGACAATTAATACAATTTCACACTTTTTTGTTAGTTTTGTTTTTTTACATCATGACAATTTAATGACAATTGATTTCAGGACAGTAATGCAATTACAAGTTTTCATGCGGTAATGCAAAAACATGGTAACACTTAACATTAAAATCCTATATTAGTTAACATTAATGTGTTATCCAACATTAACTAACAATGAAAAATACATTTGTTACAGTATTTATTAATTTTTGTTAACATTAGTTGATAAAAACACAACTGCTCATTAATAGTTCAAGTCAGTTCAGCTCCATTAAATAATGTCAACAGACACAACTTTTGATTTGAATAATGTATTAGTAAATCTTGAAATTAAAGTGAACTAAGATTAATAAAAGTAATTTGATTGCATGCATTATGTAACGCATTACAAGTAACACGAGTTACATAATCAGGTTACTTTTCAAGTAACTGAGTTACTTTTTCAAATAAGGAACACTTTGTTTTCCCATTTATTCTCTGACACCTTTCCTGTCCCGTGTTGAGATAAATCGGGAGTAAATGCAGAGGCACTTCCTTCAGCCGGTGGCTTATTAATTTCACTTTTGGTGTTAGAGGCTTTACAGTTTTTGTTATTAAAAAACAAATAAGTAAGCCCAGCCCTTGTGACAAAAACGTAACGCAAAAGTAACGTAATGCATTACTTTGTTACTTTTTATGGAAAGGTAATGCATTACATTCCTTTTGTACTTTTATATATAATACACACAAAATGTTTTTTTTAAATGCTTACGTCAGGTTTTTAGGCCAGAAGATAAACTGAGGGGTTTCAATCTGTGTGAAGAAATTCTGGCGAGCTCTTGGGAGAGCGAGTGGTTCTTGTTAGTTGTGATAGGAGAATGAGAGTGATTACAAGAAGTGCATGTGCTTTACGTTACATTGGCTGGCCCCTTCCCCCCATTCTGTATTTAGCATTCCCCTCCTTCACCACAATGGCGCCCAGATGATATTTAATGAGAAAAATGTGTGCGTATTCCTGCGATGGTACCGTGTGCTGCTTTCTCCCCTCTGATGCACAAGAGCAAATCTTCGAATCATTAATAAACGGGACTTTGGCCTCATTGAGTTCATGTTCAATCCAGAAGTTCGTGTTTAGTTTGACATTCCGAAGGGAAAAGGTTTGGTCTCATCCAAACATTAGCTCTGGATTTTTGGTTTATTTCGCTGTTTGCTGTATTGTGTCTCGTGTGTTAAACTAGATGTGTTTGTATTAGGGCTCCATGGCGTCTCCTGAAACACTCGTCAGACACTCCTGTTGTTTAGAGTTTGAGGGCAACGCTGTAAGTGTGTGAAGCTCTCCTCATGTTCCTGTAATGTCAGAGAATGGCTAATTGCGTCACGTTCTCCGTCTCTTACTGTAAACCCGTGGAGGGTCACCGGAGGCTATGGGACGTCCTGTAGAGACTGCATTGTGCTGTGACCCCCAGGACGGGACCGCATTCCCTGAACGAGTGCTTAGTCATGAACTTGGATTCAAATTAAACACACATGCTCTTCCTTCTCATCTGTGTGCATTTGATTTATTGATGAAGACAAGTTTATAATGCTAGTCAGGGATTTCGTTTTTCATAAAATATTTTTAGCCTTTCTGACACTAAAAATGTAAAAGGCTGTTTTTTGCATCTGCACATTTAGGACTTCTACATGTAATGGCCAAAAAAACAAAAAAAAAAAAAAAAAAAAAAAAAAAAAAAAACAAAAAAAAAAAAAAAAAAAAAAAAAAAAAAAAAAAAAAAAAAAAAAAAAAAAAAAAAAAAAAAAAAAAAAAAAAAAAAAAAAAAAAAAAAAAAAAAAAAAAAAAAAAAAAAAAAAAAAAACCAAAAAAAAAAAAAAAAAAAAAAAAAAAAAAAAACAAAAAAAAAAAAAAAAAAAAAAAAACCATATGATTGGCTAACCTCTTAACATATTAGAGCAGCTTTTTGGTAAGGCCTAATGACACTGCCTCATCGTTTTATCAATATCTATGGATGTATGCAGGGATACATTATAAATGCAGTTCATATGCACAATGACTTTAATTCTCCTCTTCTGTGATGGCTGTTTTTATTTCTAAATTCAAATCCATTTTGATATTGTTTTGAGGGGAGTAAAGTCAAAAATGTAGAGTGTGATATAACTATTATTATAAAACGGATAGTTCTGGTCCTTGATTCTGATTGGTTGAGCCGCGTTCGAAGCTGTTGTAAATTACTCTACAAACATACCCCTTTCTTTATTCTGTGTTTTCTCTGCGAGCACAACTGATTCTGAGGAACTACATTGTTTGGTGGAAGAATACTGTTTTTATTAATATCGTTACACTTTATTTGCTCTGTTTTATTCTGTGAAACCTTACTACGTATATGGAATAACCGTTTTATAAAAGCAATAATCCCCGTGAAGCCGTGGTTTACAGTGAATTTATAACAGCTAAGGGTGTAACAATGCTCCTTAGCTGTTATAAATTCACTGTAAACCACGGCTTCATGGGGCTTATTGCTTTAATGAAATTCCTGAAAGAAAACTTTCAGTAGTTTGGCATAAAATTAAACCTGTATTAGTATTAGAGTAAAAAATTTAAATAACAGTTTTTTTGTTTATTAATATTTGAAAGTAAAAAAGAAAAATGTTCATCTGCTAAATGAACCTAACATGTAGAAACATACAGTGAGAAAAAACAAAACATGAAATATTATATCCTGCAGATCTTTATGACTATGTGTCAAGGTCAATAAGTCCCTTAAAATATAAATATAATGAAGCTAATTAGACATTTTTGTGACAAGGCAAGGTTAGTTTAAGTTGTAAAATGTCATGCTTTGTGACTCCCCAAAAACATAATGTTATCTATGATAAATAATTAATGACATTTGTAAAACTAAATATTTAAAATATATTTTAAAGGCAAATAATTATGATCTGTACACATTTAGGATATAAAGAAAATGTTATTGCTTATTTATTGGTTACATCACACATTTTTAGACTCATTACATGTAAAACTTTCTTGAAAATGGTCGTTTCCCCCCCAAGAAAATAATATGAAACCATGATAAATGTACAAAGAGTACATTTCTATGAACTTGTGTGATTTACTTTAAACTAGATTTGATTTGGCGTTTATTTTCAGGCCCCACCACCCATCATTGCTCATATAAACACAGAGAAGCCATGCTTTTCTTCTGCATGCGAAGCCATTGGCCCTGCTAATGATGTAAGGTGTTGGGTTTCCACAAGTGTGGAGGCTCAGTTTGACCTTTCAGACCTCCCTGTGAATAGCAGTGAACACTGAATGGAGCACAATACAAACTGTGTCACGGGTTTCACCCTCCAGACGCTGTCACTGACATCTTAATGAAGAAAGCCTCATTAAAACTCATTCTGGACAGTTCTGCACCTTAGTAGATAGCTTGGCACACTCTTTTAATAAGTACTGTAACAACTCCTATGAATATTTGAAAGAAATTGTCCACCAAAAGGTTCTTTTTTTTAATTAAGATTTAAATTCGAAAGATATGAAAATTCACAGATGTAAGTAAAGTTTATGGTCATTTCCCGAAAGCGTTGTAAGCTTAAGTACATCGAAGACCCATTGAAACCAACGGAGCTACGATCAACTTAGTCTTACGATGCTTTTGGGAAACGCAGCCCTGTTATGAGAAAAGTAGCCTCACTCTAAACGTGTTTGTTTGACTTGAAATCGTCTCTTAATATAGTTTGTCCAGCAATTACTGTAAATAATAGCACATAAACAAATTCCTGTCGAGACACTCCCTCAATACCAAATTGGCACGATGGGCGCTAATGCTCTGTAATATAATTCCTGTCTGGCGTCTAGCAGCTCCACCAGCCGCCGGGCCCTGATCAGATGGGACTTTCAGTGGTCTCTTCTGGCTGATTCATTAACCCCACCCAATCCTTCAGCCAGCCGGCTCTATCGTGCTACACGTTACAATCCTGCAGTGGCACCTGTTCAGCCGTGTCCGAGCACAATATGATGACTGTGATGCCGCGAACAGCTGCAAAAACGGCTTCCTTCCTGCGTGAAATGAGGCTCCCACCTATTCAATAGATGATGGAGCACCTTGCAAATCTCTGTGTTTTGGGGTCAAAGGCCTGGAGGGGGCAGACGGGATGTTTTGGGGCTAACAGGCATCGATATCTAGTTTCCCTCTGGGAGAGAAACCACTAAACGCCAAATGCCAGTTATGTCTAAAGCTAGATCTTTGTTAGATGTTTGTATTATGGCCAATGGCCACCGTGACAAACTTATTGCTCAACTGCATTTAATTTTATTTTACATCTAAAGGTGCAGTGACATTTGATCAAATTTTCACCAAACTAATTTCACATTAGAAGTAATTTCAATCAGTAATTTTGCAACTTGGTCATGCAAATGCTCGGCATAGTTTTCTATAGTTGTGGCTACAATGAAAACTCGTTGGTCCAAAATAACTGTATAAGATTTAAAATATGCTTTAATTCACTGTATTGCGTCTCATAATATTTTTGCTTTAGTGTCAGCAAAAAAAGTCATTGAGAACTCTAAAACATTATCTCATAAAGTTTGAGTATCCATTTCCTGCACCTGTTATTTTCCGTGGGTCGATCCTCAGCGCTCACGTTTCCACGTGGGCCGTTCTCATGGTTTCAGATCAGATTAACAACCCAATTAAACGGCTTGTGTTTTAAGAGGACAGGTGGAGCTCATCAGCAGCAGTTGATGAGGGTATGTCTCGCCATCACTCCTCTGCTTTACTGTCTCAACATCTGTGGGTGGCATGTCTAAAATTACAGTACGGTCTGAGTCCGCCACCTCAGTGGGCTGTGTTTCATATGTAGAACTAATGAATCAACGGCTCGTTCAAACTCATCCTCCCTAGCATACCGGCTGTTACACCTTTTAACACAAGTACGCAGAGCTGGGTAGTAATCTGGATTACGTAGTCAGATTACAAAAATCAAGTACACGTAATTAGAGTATGTTACATTTTATAATGCTCATAATCAGATTACAGTTACTTTTTATGGATTGTATGATTCCATATTATTTACAAAATGGCAGTAAACAATTAATGATTTTTTTTTCTCTTTTAAATTTTCCTCTCTAAAAATCCTATTGTTTATCATACCATTTAGCTTTGACTATATTCACAATACATAATGTAAATACATTTGGAAACCATCCTTCTGAAGAAGCACCTCTCAAGCAAATTAGACCATTTATGCAAGTTACTAAACACTGGTGATGTATAGTTATGAAACACTATGGCGTCGTCATATCCAGTGACCTTCAGTAACCTGAACCTAATGTCAGTGCTGTTTGCATGTTTATTAATGTTTGTTCATGTAAGTTAATATTTCAATACTTTAACAACACATTTGCATGTTCATGGTCATCTGAAGTTGGTTAATGGTCACATGACATGCAAACAAATAAAATATTTAATCTTTAGTGTTCATGTTTAAATGATTTATTTGACTTTTTTTTATTTATTTAATTAATTATTATCATTTTATCAACTCTCAAACCCACTGCAGTTCTTACGTTAAGCCCAGTTTGGGAAACCATGGTGTAATGTAATGATTAATGCAATTTTGATTTGGAATACATTTTTTCTCTTTGCTTTTTTTATATCAGTATGGTACGGTTAATGGTTAGTTTAAAACAAGTTTGATAAAAGTAGTCAGAATACATTACATAAATGATTCATTTACGATTGTGTTACTACTACAGTGTCCAATCAGTAATCGTAATGGTACAATTGTACGTCTCTACCAGTGTGAAACACAGAATTGGCGGCCAGATTTACTAACAGCTTGCGCCAGCGCAAACGTCTTTTGGCGTTAAAATTGTACTGTCAGGTTTTACTAAAGACGCACAGTGACAAATTAGCGCTGAAAAGGCGTGGACACAGTTATTTTTGCGCCTGACCTTATTGAATTTGCATTTGAAGAAGTTTCCCTTTCAGATGCAAAATTTATATGAGGAGAGTATTTAAATGAATCATGCAACGCGATTTACTAACGTTTGCGCTCGTCAAAATACTGGTATTTGCGCCATTATTTAACGCCCCATAAAAGCATGTCTTAAAGCAGGTGGTAATTTGTGCTGCTCTTGGTAGATTGTGATGGTCATTATGGAAATGATCTGGTTCCCGTTATTTAATGTGCGCATTGTTAGTAAATCACACACAGAATTTTCCCTCCCATCTGCGCTTTTATGGACACTAATTGTGCTTTTCCACTGCATGGTACGGCACGGTACGGTTCACTTTTTGGAGGTTCCACTGGGTACAGTACCTGGTTACTTTTTTTAGTACCACATCGGTGTGGTTCCAAGGAACCGTACCGTTACCATAACGTGACGTGTAAACTCTGCTGATCACGGATTGGCTGGAGAGAATCATCACTAACTGCGTCACTGAACTTGCGACACAACAGAACCGCTAGATTTAAATCCGCACAGCCAGCGAAGGATCGAACGTAACTGTTTTGAACAAGCGCACCTTTTTTAACAACCAAAAAGTGGCTATTTTGTTGTCTGTTGAGAAAGTACAGACGTTCCTCTCGTTGATAGCAGAGGAGCGGATCCAGCGAGAGCTTGATGGGGCGACGCGGAATGAAAACGTTTTTCAGGAGTCGCGGCAGTAGAGGCGGCGCAACTATAACCACATGTGAATAATCCCGCCCACTCTAAAGCGATTCTAAACTGCAGTGGAAACGCAAACCGTGCCGAGCCGAGCCGTGCCACGCAGTGGAAAAGCGCCATAATTTGCCCTGTTTAATACATCTGGCCCTTGGTGTCTAAAATGGACATGCGACTCATACTTGAATACTTGATTGTAATGGTGAATGTTGGCATTCTGCTAAACGGTGCAATCGACAGGTTTATTTTGTGTTAATGACTGGCTGACTGTACATTATCCCTCACTTGTTTAATGGAAAAGCCGTCATGACTCTGATACAGGCTGATTAGTGGTTCCCAGATTTTCCAGCAGCGGATGAGTTCGACCGCAGACTTATAAAGTTCTGCTCAGAGACGATCGCCTGCCATCAAAGGCCCATTGTGAAGGTGGTGAGCTTGGCCCTCACAAAAATGAACCGTGGTTTTAATAAAGTAAATGTGTAGTAATGGTTTTTTATTGGATTGCTTACCATTTAACTACAGTTTTACTGCAAATACCATGGTTAAACTATGGTTAGTGTAGCAAAACCATGGTTAATTTGTGGTTTAACTATGATAACCATGGTTTTTTTTGGGGGGGGGGGTTAGTAATACTTTAGTAACACTGTTTGTGCTTGCAAGGAAGACTGACATTTGTTGAGATTTTGTTTCTGAAGGTAGCCTGTGTTTTATATCTACAAAGCAATGTCAGAAACCGTCATTCAGACTGTTGCAGCCGAATGTTTTGGTCCATCCAGTATCTTGAGGTTTGCGTGTAGAAAGAGGCCAGTTTGAACACAGTTTGATAGTGTTGGAGCACAACCCGTGCTCTTTGGAGAGGTTTTGTGAGCAAGCCTAGTATGTATGTACATAAAGTTTATATGTTCTTCAGCCAATCAGGTTCCTCTCCTGGTTCTCTGCTGGCTTGTTAGTTGTAGAGAGGCCATGAATGGCATCTTTGTCCCAAAAAACTCAAATTCCTCCACAGGAATCCAGGAAGTGGAGAGCAGCTTCAGCCAGGTTAGCGCTCATGCCCCAAAGCATCCTGCTCTCATCAGGGCCAATGAAAGTCATGTGGGTATTGGCTTTTTGGCTTTTGAGAACTTGAATAACTCCGCGAACAAGCACAACATGGATGAATGGATGTATTTAAAACATTGAACACCCTAGCTAGTCTCATTTGAACATACATTGATGCCTATTACCAGTACAAAGTACTTTTGATGTTAGTTCTTATTCTGATATAATGTCAAAAACTATGTTCTGCAACTTTTTTTAATTTTCTTCTTTCTTTCTTCTTTCCACTTCTGTTATTGGTTTACACCTCATGTCACTGCTAATTTGCATAAACTTGAGCTAAATTTGTGCTTGAGAAATGGTAAAATGTAAATAAAGTTAAAAAAATTTTTTTTTAGAAATATTGCAATACACTCTTAAAAATAAAGGTGCTTCACGATGCCATAGAAGAACCTTTTTGTCTAAATGGTTCCATAAAGAATCTTTAACACCTGAAGAACCTTTCTGTTTCACTGAAGGTTCTTTGTGGCGAATGAAAGTTCTTCAGATGATAAAAAGGTAAGAAAGAGATGGTTCTTTAAAGGCGAATAATACATAATACTTTCATTTTATTTCATTATAATAACCTAGGTGTAGTCACAATGTGAGTCTATTGTGGTTTGAACCGTAGATATAGTGTATTTTTCCATCGTTTTAACCCAGCGCTTTCTCGTAGTCTGCATTTGGAGTTTCTTTTCCTGCGTTATTTAAAGCTTTTGACTGTGGTCGTTCACGGTCAGTGGGATTGTGTAGTGATCGTCAGTGCAGCTGTGTGGTCGGTGTTGAGTGGCGAGTTAATTCTGCCTTACAGTCATATGGGAGGTCTTCTGGTCACACAGAGCCACAGAGAGATTGTTTCTCTGACCAAGCCTTAGATGGGACGGTGTGCATAAGGAGAGATATACATCTGTGTTTATTTGTGTAGTTGTGTTAGTGGTTTGTGTTTCTGTGTATTGGTGAGGGTTTGAGGCAGGACTGACCCGCTACGGATGGAGGAACATATTATTGCCCGCCTGTACTTCGCTTTGGCCCGCAGTTTGTAAAAGCACACGACAATTGCGTTTATAAATGTATTTAAAGTAGCAAGTAGGGTGAGAAGTTGCATTGGTATGAATGTTAAAATGAGTGCTGTCAAACGATTAATCGCATTCAAAATAAATGTTTTTGTGTACATAATATATGTGTGTGTACTGTGTACTGTATATGTATGTATATATATAAATGCACACATGCATATATTTAAGAAAAATATATTATGTTTATACATTTAAAATATTTGTATATAATATCAATTATATGAATATAAATATATACATGGCAATATTTTCTAAATATATACTGTACATGCATGTGTGTATATTAATATAAACATAATAAATATACACACTACACACACATATATTATGTACACAAAAACCTTTATTTTGGATGCGATTAATCGCGATTAATCGTTTGACAGCACTAGTTAAAACGCAGTTCATTACAATAATAAGCATAGCCTTATACACGACATGTAAACAAAAGCAAACAAAGAGAATAATAGTTTTTTTTAAAGGAAAAAAAAATCATGTCGCTGCTTCAATGAAAGCTTTTAAATCCTCAGGGACACTTGCCCCATAGACTTCAGTTGTAACTGAGGGAAAAGATGAAATCATCTATGTTAAAGAATGTCATGAATGCTGTCCATAGAGATTAACTTGATTGAATTCAGGATATCCCTTTAATGCTGTATATAGTATGGTAGTTCTCCAAAACGCTTGCAAACTTTAGCCATTATGAATCGGGTCTGAAGATGATGACAGACTTTGCTGTTTGAGGACAATAGAGATCTCACAGTGTCAGGTTCATGGATAAAGATCTTGTATCCTGGAGACTTGCGTGTACAGACATGATTCTGCTTTCCATAGGCCTCTGAGTACAGACGTAATGACTGCTGTCTGCGTGAGGAAAAACAATGATACGGGCGGGGCTGGTTTACGTAGAGCATTTAGTGATATTAGCTTTTGTCGAGAGTTCTGTGGGAGCGCATTCTTTGCAGGCGTAATCATAACCGCATAAGAAAACACAAAAGTAGTCAGAAGATTTCTTTGTCGTTGGTAAAGACTACAGATAGCTTGCTTGTAATGTTGTTGTGCTAGTTAGATTACTTACAAATTGTAGTTCGGTACTGATTCCAAATTACATGAAAAAAACTGTAGTTAGTAACGTAATCCATTACGTGACACATTTGAGGTAATATAATCAGACTACTTTTTGACCTAACTCGTTAATCACATTGATTTAAATAGGACAATCTTGTACCATATTGATTAAAAATACAAAGAAAAAGAACATGTTATGTTCTTTGGTATTAACAACATGAAGTGCATTAACATTAACATGAAGGAACTGCAGGGGGTTTGTAAATTCAATGACACGCCCCTTAGCTGTTAAAAATTCACTGTAAACCATGGCTTCATGGGGATTATTGCTTTAGCTTATTGCTTTAGTACCCAGCTCTGCTGATGGGTAAGGAAGCTAAGGTGGTGGCAAGACACAGAGTATGCCGATGATATAAAATTTAGCAACATTTTGAATATTGTAATAATTAAATGAAGTATAGCCTACTTAGATATCTCAAATATAACCTACTGACACAGGTGCAGATGACAGACATGCAGAAACAGGGTTTCATAGGCTGATGTGACGTTATGTCAGAGTGAATTAAAGAGAGGTTATCTAGCTCCTGACAGGTGCAACCTTCCTTCACCCCCTCAAACATCAGCTACACTCATGAAATATCTCTGTATGGTCCAAACTTCCATCACTCATCGCAGCTGTTTATTGAATATGTTTTACTCCGCTCCACAGGGGATCCGGGCTTCATTTCCCATTCCCAGTGCATGCTGGTCCTCTCCCAGCACGAGCTGTGCTCGCTGGAGCGGGACTGACTACTGTCTGTCTGTCTGAATGGGGCATCTTCAGAGCTTCACTCTGCGGGGTAGAAAATAGGCAGAGGCGCCAGAGATTAGACCCTGGAGACGCCTGTCATTCACAAGGCCGCGCTCTCTTTTTTTTGTCTAGAAGTAAAAGTTGGCACGTTGGAAGAATGCTGTTTTTACAGGAGTGATGTGAAATCATCAGTTGTGTTCAAAGATCATTACTGGTGTATCAGCTTTTGTTAGCCAGCAAGCGTGAACTTTACTATTGCTCATAGTCAGATTAGGGATTTAAAACCTAACTAGGGAAGGGGCTATATAGCGAATTTCGAAATATTGCAAGCCAAAAAAATGAACGGAAGTTGAGGAATCAATATATTCTCTGTCAAAATTCCCTATTGCTTCCTTCTGTTTTGAGCATAAAATAGAGGGCGTAATCTCCATCTTGTGTGCAGCAGTTGCCTTCAAACACATTTCCATTATATAAAAAAGTCTGTAGACCGTGATTGAGAATAGTCATCCTAGGCTGATATTGCTAGAGAGCTCTTTGGCTTTCATGTAAAGTGCAAAAACAAGACATTGGTAGCTGACCAGATTCACCAACAAATAACTCTTTATGCGCTATATA
Organism: Sinocyclocheilus anophthalmus; assembly: GCA_018155175.1. Lineage (NCBI taxonomy): Eukaryota > Metazoa > Chordata > Actinopteri > Cypriniformes > Cyprinidae > Sinocyclocheilus > Sinocyclocheilus anophthalmus. The sequence goes on from JADLZN010003326.1 coordinate 169,952, forward strand.
TTTTTCTGGTAACACTTTATTTTAAGGTGTCTTTGTTACACATGTTGCATGTACTTACTATTATAATAACAATAAATTATGCATAATTACATGCAAGTAACCCTAACCCTAACCATATAGTAAGTACATGTTGTTTAATGTTACTCAGTACTTAAATGTATAATTACATTGTAATAAGGACACCTTAAAATAAAGTATAACCATTTTTTTAACGAGTCAATCAAAAATTTCACAAAACAGACTCGCAGTTTCTAATGAATTATCGGTTTAGTTCAGACTCTGAATCATTCACTGAATCATTCAGAGTCGTTACTGAGTTCACAACTGACTCCCAGTCAATTTTCGGTGGTGTCCGATTCGAAATAACCCAGGAACTGAGTATCCTTCAGGTTATATTAGCTATTAGGGATGGGCGATACCCCTTATTTTGTTTTCGATACGATACCGATATTTTTCAAGGCAGTATCGTCAATACCGATTTGATACTTCTGCACTAAACTTAAATTATGAAATTTATGAAATTAATAAATTACTAAGAGTAAAATGGGTAATACCAGTTAACTTTGTTTAAAACACATTTTAACCCTTTTAATCCCACATTTTTCCCAGACATGAAAATATCCAAATGATGCGTCATTAGTAACCCTTTGAAATAATCAATAATAATTTTTTTTTTTTTTTGGAAAAGTGTGTGAAAATTTTATTTTATGGTCAGTCACAATTGTAACCGGTGGGATAATGTGTATACTGAATTAACATATTTCTGCAGTCTTAAAAATTGTTATATTTCTTAGCCCAGCTATTTTAAACTGTTTGATCACATTCTAGGGTTACTATTATGCATTAAAAAAAAACTTATACAACACTGATAGGAATACTGACATAAAAGACAAAAAATACAACCATCAACATATTTAAAAAATTTTACTTTTTTGTAACACATATCATCAATTGTTTTTATATTAGTGCTACCAGTATTACAACATTAATATTCTAACTTATTTGTAACATTTGAACTTTTAATTTAGTGCAATATTTTGTACTGCCATTAGGGACTGCCAGTGAATGGCTGTTGCATGCATAAAATGCAACCTTTTTATTCTGACAGTGTATGATTTCTATTAACATTACAGAATAGAACATGATCAATATTATCTTTCAACGTTCAATTTAAATAATTGTAATTGCACAAACTATGTAGGCTACCATTTCAATTTGTTTATTGTGAAATAACTCAAACATTTATGGGTTTTTTCTGTCCTCTGATAAGCATTGTTCAGGGCTGCCGTTCCCAAAAGCTTTAATGCTTTCTTATGATACTTTTGGGAAACGCAGCCCTGTTTGAATGCACTGTCAGAAGTGAGTGAACGCTCTCTGTGATGGATTGGTTCTGTCTTGCAACATTTGCGTGTGTTCAGATGAGCAGGAAAATAGTTCTATCCTACACAATTACTCGCTAACAAAGGTTATTCGTCCAATTCAATGCATATTGTACGCATTATTATTATTATTTTTGTTAAATAAACAAACAAAACCACTGGTAAATAAAACACACCTTAGTATCGATATTTTTTGTTTGAGTATCGATACTTTCGATACTCGTGTCAGTATCGATATATCGATACTTCGGATCGATACGCCCATCTCTATTAGCTATGCACTCAATGTACTTGTGCCTTTGAACTGCCATCTTTGTTAAGTGATTCTGTAGTAAGTTGTTTGGCTACAAAATGCTTCATACAGTTTTATTGCTTGTCCTGCAAATGATCAGCCTCAATGTAGTCAATTATTTTTGAAGGTTTATTTGTTTGTGATAGGCCTGGGCAATATGTAAAAAATATCTGAGAACATTTTCCTTTAAAAAATCCCCCACTAAAACATTAGCCACCCATTAGCAACATCCTGGCAACTATCCACATCATCATTGAATTGATCTAGCAATCATTTAGAGTACCATAGCAAGCACATATGAACTTACTACAAAAAAACTCATTAGCTACCATGGAACATCCTAGCAATCCACTCTACCCTGGCATGTTTTCTTAACGTAGTAAAAAATGGAATAGTTGCATGTATTTTGAAGTGAAATAATGTTGTCCAAATGAATTAAGGTAATGTTAAATGTGAAAGCCCACACCTTGGGCTTCATGGTGCATGTTCATACAGGTATTCAAACACTTGCCTCGCATGCTTTTCTTCAGTAAACTCTGCATTTCAGTAGTATACAATTTAGGCGCTTATTACACACCATAGCCACACTTTGATATGAAATGAGGCCAGGGCCAATGGTTTTACTCAAATACATAATCCTTAAGGTTATCGTTTGGGTCAGAGAGACTGATCAGCATTGAAAGGTCTTGTCTCGTCTAGCCCAGCTGGGCCTGTCTGTCTAAAGCACACCTGGGCGTCTGGCCTTGAAGTTCCAGCTGGATGAAAACAAAGAATGAACTGAGAGGTTGAGGGAGGCATGAGGGGGTGTTCTGCTTTTTCTCAAAGCTACATTCCTTCACCTGCGTTTCAGCATCTTGCTAATCAACATCACAAGTTGTCCGTCTGGACCTGTAAGCGCTGGCACTGATCTGCTAGATTAGTTCTTTAGGTTATCTTTCCTTATGCCTGTGCTTTGTTTTCTTCTCCCGGTAGTGATCCTGGTGCAAGCCGCCTCATTCTCTTTCACCAAGGAGCCAAAATCCCAGGATGCCCTGCATGGGCGCAGTGCCATGCTGCGCTGCGAAGCAAACGACCCTCGAGGTGTCGTCTACTCCTGGAACCACAACGGAGAGACGGTCACCAATTCGGAGAGACGATTTCTGGAAGGGGGCAACCTGAAATTCACTGCCATTGACAGGACGCTCGACTCAGGAAACTTCCAGTGCTTTGCCTCAAAGAACAGCACTGGTGAAGAATCCCACACCGGCGAGGCCTCCTTCAATATCAAATGTGAGTGTAACACTCAATATATCCCTTCTTAAAGGGTTAGTTCACCCAAAAATGAAAATTAGCCTGTGATTTACTCACCCTCGAGGCAACCTAGGTGTATATGACTTTCTTCTTTCAGACGAATCCAATCGGAGTTATACTAAAAATGATCCTTGCCCTTCCAAGCTTTATCATTCTAAGTCGTCAAATAAAGCGCGCGCATCCATAATAAAACGTGCCTTACATGGCTCCGTGGGTGAATAAATGCCTCCTGTAGCGAATCCATGCGTTTTTGTAAGAAAAATATCTTGAATGTAAAATAACTTTAATATTCGTTAGGGCGTATGCACAACGCACGCGCCTCTGAGATATGCTAGTTTCGTGAGTTTGTTTACAGGAGCAAAGGAAGCAATGTTTCCTTACTTTAGCAAAGGAAAACCAGTCTCCTCTTGGCTTATATCAAAGTCCCTACGTTTTTTCTACAAATCCTCAGTTTGTGCTTCTAATTCATGACCGGCTTTTTGGTTTGTTCGATCTCCACGTTCCTCACTAATCACGCAACGCCGAAATCGGCGTCATCCGCCGGAACTGCTTCTGCTTATGACAGTCAGCAGAAGTGAGAGAAAAGTGTTTATTACGTTTGAAATATGGGTATTTATCTTACAAAAACACATGGATTCGCTACAGGAGGCGTTTATTCACCCCCCGGAGCCGTGTGAGGCACATTTTATTATGGATGTGCGCGCTTTATTTCACGTGTTTTGGACTGTTAACCAGAAACACCCACCTGAAGTGTTGTAGCCATCTGAAAAGAAGAAAGTCATATACACCTAGGAGGCCTCGAGGGTGAGCACCGGCTAATTTTCATTTTTGGGTGAACTAACCCGTTAACAAGTTAGTCAAACTCCCTGTGTTTGCTGCCTCTTGCAAGTGCTTGTAAAAACACATGTGAACCATTGGCCCTTCCTAGCCATCCCACTTCACCCCCTTTGCGACTGCAGCAAGCTAAACAACGCCCGCGTGAGAGAAGGTTATTTTGAGCCAGCAAGTGGAAGCCAGACAAAGCGCCCCTTTATGCCCAATGCCAAGATTAATTGGTTGAAATGCAGCGTCCGGCTGCTTGTGTCAGATAACAAGTAAGGTCAACTGAATGGAGTGGCCTGTTTTTGCGGCGGGCGCAAAGCATGACCAGATGGTGTGAATGGGGGAGTTTGTTTTTGATAATGAGCGCCGAGAGTTTCGACAAGGGTTTTTAGCCATCTCCTGATCATCAAGCTGTTAGTCTTTAACGTGTCTTGTCTTACAGGGTTGGAAAGTGGCCCGGTGAGTCTGAAGAGTCCAGAAACCGAGGCAGAGATTCAGAGCTCCTCACAAGTAGTGCTACGATGCAACATAGACGGACACCCACGGTGAGGAACTGCATGTCTGATTCCTAGCCTTCGATCAGAAACATGCTGTGGATGCGAGTGCATTTAGCTACACCAGCTCAATTTCACATGCAGTTCGTAATACAGAGCAAGTACTCCTTGCTTTCTTGTAAAGGTCCAGTTATTCTTAATTTTCAGCACTCTGCAACATCTAGCACAATATTGTATACTCTAGATTAGGGGTGTCCAATCCTGCTCCTGGAGGGCCAACATCCTGCAGAGTTTAGCTCCAACCAGCTCCAGCACACTTCTGGAAGTTTCTAGAAAATCTGTAGACCTGAATTAGCTTGTTCAGGTTTATCCTCTAGAAACAGGTTTGCCTAATCCTTATCTAGATGGACACCTAATGGACCTTTTTTCTTTTGTCTGTGGACAAGCATGTTTGTGGACTGTGCAAGAACATCAGTGGACTATGCTGAAAAATGAAACCACATCACACTGTCCATGAGCCAGAGCAAAATGTGGACAAAGGAATTATACTTTGTTTAATGCACATGGTGTCCATTTCTGCTACTGACTGGTCACAATCATGCAGAGTTTAGCTCCAATCCTAATTAAACACATATGAATCAGCTAATCAAGATTTCACTAGGCATACTAGAAACGTGCAGGCTGGTGTGTTGGGGCAGGTTGCAGCTAAATTCTGCAGGACATTGGCCCTCCAGGACAGGTTTGGACACCCTTGGCTTAAGAGGTGTGTAACTTATATCCAGCTACCTGAATAATGTGTCCTATTAAATGAGGCAGAATTTGAAGGTAAATTGTCCATTTGAATATTTTTTAAGCACGTTTAGTAGGGCTGCGATGATAAATCGATGCAGAATCGATTCCGAGATCTTCCTGATGCATCGCGGTTCTCTCTGGAATCGATTCTGAGCTTAGATTTTAACAGCAGATGGTGCTCTACTCTAGTTTTTATTCGCACACTCAAATGCTCCTGAAGAAGAGCGCTGAAGATAGGGGTGGGCGATATGAGCTACAATTCGTATCACGATATTTTACACTGTCCAGGCGATATAGATATTATATTGCGATATGAGGGGAAAAAAAATTACAGGCAAAATATTTACTCAAAATATTTTAACTAGAAAAAGTGAGGGATTGGACATTGACCAATTTGGAATTTTCAGCATCATTACTCCAGTCTTCAGTGTCACATGATCCTTCAGAAATCACTCTATTATGCTGTTTGCTTTGCCAGTAACCATTCTGATTATTTATGCTACAAACTGTTGTGCTGCTTCATACTTCACAGGAAACAATTTTTTTTACGATTCTCTTATTAATATTTGAAATGGTCCTTTGTGTCAGAGCACTGGAGTTCGTCAGAAATAGAACGCGGCATCTGTTTACTGTCATGGATTTGTCGTGGTCGCGTCGCGCCGCATAACAGCAAGAGGAGAACATCACGGGTTCTGTTTGCTTTTGTCAATCGCGACGCTCGTGTTGGTTGGTTAGAAACGTTGTTTTGGATTGTGATACTAATATATCATAATGGATTTACTTACCTGGACACTGGAAGTCCTTTCACAAAACTTGTAACTTACTGATGGCGCAGAGAACCTGCATCGTTCTTTATATTTATCAGGCTGCCGGCAATACAACTCTGATTCTTCAATCGCGCCATCTAGTGGTCTGTTATGATACAACCACAACTGCTACAACTGATAATGGAGCACTCAAGCGGGTACTGCGTGTAGTATGGCGTTGCACACAGAGGACAAAAACGTTAAGCCATTGACTCTTAATCGTCATTTGTGTTCAAATTTGCAAAGCGTACCAAATTGAACAAAACAATATAAATGCAAAATTTGAATTCATGAATATATAACGGTATCCACGGTATAGCAAAATCCATGTCATGGAACAATATAATACTTTCCATAGTCACTTTCATACTTTCATAGCACCACCCAGAGCTGAAGAGTAATGCAATTTCACCTCGACTCAGAATGCTTTTATGACGCGAGATTAATGTAAACAGAGCCCAGTGTGAACACCCTTGTAATTCGCTTCAACCTTTTAAAATTTTATGAATGATTATTTTAGGTTCAAGTGTGTGTAAGGATTTGGAAACAAGCAGAGTACGGCTATTTCTGAAGCATGCAGCGCCATCTGCTGTTCAAAACTAAGCTCAGAATCGACTCGAAAGAAAGAATCGCGATGCATTCGGAAAATCTCAAAATCGATGCTGAATCATTTCTCGATTCGCGATGCATCGATTTATTTCCCCAGCCCTAACCTTTCGTGTGTTCAGTGGGATTGCACAATTGCAAATCGTTCGCTGGCCAAACATTCATTCATTGCGAGATCCCAAATATCACATCTAATATTCAAAAAAATTCTGTGCTCACGTACTCATGAACATAGCAGCGGCATTTATTTTTCACAACATATCAACAAACTATACGGAGAAAGGGCTTGTAGTGTTACCTTTGCATTGATTTGCAATTCACTTGCAGTCTTTTTAATGGGCTGTTGGTCATTCTTACTGTCCTGCTTGATGGAGACAGTGTATTTAGTTTGAAATTCATCATCGCATATTTAACTACTTGGAGCACACTATAATCTAAAGATTTATTTAATCGTAAGTAATCTTAAGTGCTTCTGCAGAACAACCTTTCTGAAGACTTCAATTCCAGCTCTACTCCAAAACACCCTACTGTTATTTACAAGTGATCCTGGAGACCTTGATTAGCTGGTTCAGGTGTGTTTTATTAGGGTTGCAGCTAAAATAGGGGTAGGCAACTCTCGAGATCTACCCTTTGTCCCAATGTGCATACTATCCACCCTATCTGCCCTAAATAGTATTGAAAATGACTATCACATCAAATTTAGGCTGGATAGTATGCACATTGGGATGCAAGCCTAATCAAGGTCTTTAGGAATACTAGAAAGCTACACGCAGGTGAGTTTGATCAGGCTGAAAGTGGACTAAAGTTGACTAAACTCTGCGGGTCGGTAGCTCTCCTGGAACAGGGTTGGTTACCCCTGATCTGGAGAAACTTCTCGTTCAGTTTTCACAGCTTTTATAATCTATACATCTTGACTCGATCTACAGGCCAACCAATCGCTGGCACAAAGATGGAACACTACTATCAGAGAAGAGCCACAAAATCAACAACAAAGACAGAACACTTACGCTGCCGAGTGCCAGTCCTGACGACAACGGGGTCTACTACTGCTGTGCGAAAAATGCAGCGGGCCACGTCTGCAGCAATGACAACTTCACCCTCAACATCATAGGTGTGTGTGCTTCTCTTTGTGTGTTTGGATGTATTGTTGAACCACTGGTACTTTTTTGTAGGGATGCACCGAATGTTCGGCAACCGAAATTATTTGGCCGAAAATAGAAAATAAGGAAAAAATGAATAAATGGTACCGAACAACGATGTGACGTGATCAATTAGAGTAGCGCGCTAATGCAGCAATCATGTCAGCAGTGTGAAAGTATTTAAGGGTGCTTTCACACCTGTAGATCGATTGGTTTGTTTCCGAAACAGGGATTAAAATTATTACAATGTTGCTTTTTATTCTTGGTGCGGTTCGCTTTCACACGGCAAAGTTTCTAAACGGACCAAATTTGTTAATACAAGTCACGCGCGAGTAAACTGTTCTCTCATTGGTCAAAGTTCCACGATTTATTTTCCGGGATTCCACTGAGCTGTCACGCATGTCATTTGTCAGGATAGAACGACAACAGCTTTGCGGGCTTATTGTTGTTATTTTTTGTAGCTGTCATTATAATAATTTATCATTTTGAGCAGGAGTCCAGGATTCATTGGAAAATTTTTTTAAAATGCACCTACAAAGAAGAGCAATAAGACGGCATTATAAAATAAAAAAGTGCGCTTTTTTATTTTGAATAACAAAGACGTGCTCACCCACAGACTTAATTCTGAAGTATTAGCAAAACAACAAAGCTAAAGCTTTTCACAGAACTTGCGTAATTACCTATCATAAATTATGATATAGCCTGGTTCGTTGGTCCGTTGGATCAGATTGCTTTCTCACTACAATCGAACCGCTCCAGAGTTCGTTTTCAATCCAGCCGAGACCACCTCGTTCAGGCGATCTCGGACCGATTGTTATGTGTTCACATATGCCCAAACGAACTGAGCTAAGGGGGAAAACGCGCCAGGTGTGAAAGTATAGGATTAGATCTCTGCCACAATTCTGCGCACGAAAGATCATATTTTGAGGGCACAAAAGTGCATTTTGTACGCGCACGATCTGTGTTTTGTGGAGAAAATATAAAAAATATTTAGAGTGCACTAAAATCAATTTTGCATTTAAAATAAGTTTTTGGATGTGTGCAGTCCAGAAACTTTTCACTAGCTTGCTCACCTGATGCCTGCCCTCAGTGCTCTCTAAATCCCGACTGCTGGCTTCCTCAACACAAACCAGCGTTACAAAATGCCATAATTCCAGCCAATCAGAGACAAGGCTGCTAAATATGATGGCTGCCTTAGGGCTGCACGATTAATAGAATGCGATTGTCATGCGCATTTTGTTAGTGATGCCGGTTCTGTAATCAGCAGGAAATCATCAGCACGTGCTTTCAGATGGAGCAGCATTTACTACACAGAGCCGTAGTTCACTGACAAGTTACGCAAAAAAATCTAAGAAATCGTTTGCGATAATAACAGCTGTTTGCATAGCTTCTCAGTGAACTACGGCTCTGTGAAGTAAATGCTGCTCCATCTGAAAGCATGTGAAAATACCACATTTAATAACATATTTTTACTCCAAACTCACTTCATAACGTCAGTCGAGTGTTTGAAATAAATCCTTCTGTGAGATGTGTCTTCTTACACCGAATAAGGCACGCAACATATTTCATAACATTCTAAGCAGTGATAAAGGCATTGCATTATAAATATACTTTATTTGAATGAAAATTATAATAATAAGAACTCAGATAAACCGTATTGCCGTAGTCGTGTGTTTATTAGTCACGTTGAATCAATGAAAGCAGTTGAATCTTCTGTTTATTCAGCTGCAGTGTTTTCTGGGTTTCTTCTGCGAGGCGTATTTGGAGTTTCAGCGCGAGAGCGCCCTCTGGCTTTTGGGTGGAGATTTACTGCTGATCACAGAACCGTGCTTCACTGAAAGATACGCATGACAATCGCAGCTTCTGTCGAATCGCGATCTCGATTCCATTTCGATTTATCGTGCAGCCCTAGGCTGCCTTGACAACCAATCACAATATTCCTTGCATTGCTGATGACAGCGGAAGAGGGAAAATACTGTACAGTGCATGCATAATTATTATGCAAGTTGATATTCTTATTATATTTTTTTCCAAGCACATTTTTACCAATAATTATAACTACTATTATTCTTGTATTTAATCACTTATAATCTATTTATTATTGTTCATGAAGGCTGGAAGTGAAAAAACACCTTATATTCAGGTGTGCATAATTAAGCAGGTTATCTTCTACAGATAAAATCTTGAGATGGACTGAAAATGAACTCCCAAAACTTACTGCCAGATTATGGAAGATAAATTCTTCAAACAGTGGCACAAGAGGATGTGGTGCTGGTCCTTCAAGAGTCACTCTCAACTTATCCGTCTATAAAGCCTATAAAAAACATCAGTCTTCAATATTTTACTACACTTCAGTATGTTATTCTTATTAAGTAGGGGTTATTTTTTGGATTCTATACTTGACCTAAGTCTCTGAGAACCTGACAGCTTGTACTTCTGGAGACTCCAGGTAGGTTGCAGTTCTGGAAAATGGTGGCGCTGGAGACTAAATGGTTCCTGGTGATTTCACACCTAATTCTTCACCTTAATTCCTAATTCTTTTGCTGTTAACATGCATCTTTTCTTCTCCACATGTTTGTGAATTAACCACTTCTGACCCACTGAGAATTTTGCTGTCCAATGGTTATGCATTAACTTTGCAATTTCTAGTATTGTATTAGTTTTTAATATTTCTCATGGGCATTTAATAATTTTTGACTTTCAGTCTGAGTTAAATCTCTTTTTTTTGGCTCATTTTATCTATAAAAGAAAATCTGCTTAATAATTATGCACACCTGAATATAAGACATTTTTCACTTCCAGCCTTCATGAATAATTATATATCAATTATAAATGATTAAATGCAAGATTAATAGTATTATTAAGATTGATGTCGTTTGGAATTAGTCAAATGTGCTTGGAAAAAAATATGATCAGAATATCAACTTGTATAATAATTATGCATGCACTGTATTTTCCCTCTTCCAATGTCATCAGTAATGTTGGTATTGGTTGTCAAGGCAGTCAAAGAATTTAGCAGCCTCGTCACTGATTGGCTGGAATTATGGCACATTGTAACACTGGGTTGTGTTGAGCAAGCGAGCTGTTGGCATTTAGAGCACTGAGGGCAGCGGGCATCAAGAGAGCAAGCTAGTGAAACGTTGCACACGCAAAAGAGAAGGTCTGCACAAATCCAAAAACATATTTTAAATGCAAAATTGATTTCCGTGCGCTCAAAATACTTTCTTCTTTGCGAGACAAACATTTTCTCAGCAAAACTCAGATCACGCGCGTGCGAAACGCACTTTTTCGCTCAAAATATGATCTTTCGCACGCAGAATTGTGGCAGAGATGTAATCCCATATGGAAGCACCCTAAAACTCTCAGAGAAAGACCTAAAAATCATTACAAGCACCGACAGCGAGAGACCGTTTAGCGCTGCATCTCATGTCTCTGATGAGAAGAGGAAGGGTGATTGTTGCTGGTTACTGTATGATGATTGAAATTGTGAAATGGCCTTAAACGATTAGTAAATAAACTGCAGAACGTTATGTTTTCTAATACATGAACGAATTGCATGTATTCAAACAGTGCTGCACAAGGGTTCGAAGCGCAAGGAAAATCTGCGCTGAAACAGAGTTACTCATCAGTTGCTCAGTAACATTTTAATGAAGTTTTACAAGGCTTGACTGTGACCGTGTGAATACGTGCAAAACATCTTCCCAAATTCGTAATGAGAATCATTTATAAATCTGATGTTGTCAACAAAAAGAAGCACTGAGGTCTTCCTGCGGGGTTCCGGTGAAATAAAAGCTCCATCAACATTCATAAATGTTAGTATTGTAATTTTACCGTTGTTCTGTAAAATAAAATAAAAAGACAATAATAATGATAATAATAATTACAAATCTGTAATAGATTTGTATCTGTGGGATCTGAAATATTTTCTAATGTTTTAAAAGAAGTCTCTTTTCAGAAAGGCTGCTTTTAATTGTACAGTAAAAATTACGGCCTGATCAAGAAGGGGGTCTCAAAACATTTTTTTACTCACTTATTAATTTTAAGCTAAATTGTGGCTTGGGGGTATAATGTCTGCTAGAAATGTTCAGTGTTAAATATTTTTTAATTGTTGTTGTTGATTTTTTTTTTTCTTTGAAAAGCAGGAAATTGTAAAAAGCAAAATTTGGGTATTTAATTTATGCAATGCTGAAAAAAATTGGCAATATATATGGGGGGAAAAAAACACGATAAACCTCGTTCGGTATTCGGCTTTCGGCCCAGTGTTTCATGCGTGCTATCTAATTGTTCTTTGAGAATTGTCATTTAACATTTATATTTCCGTTAAGTAATAAATGGTCTCTATCTCTCTCTGCAGATAAGAGTTTCCCTCAACCGGTGGTGAAGCCAGAAGATTTGGTAGTCATGAGGAACGAGGAAGCACTTTTCCACTGTCAGTTCACGGCCGAACCGCTGCCTACCGTTGAGTGGTACCATGAGAACGAGCCGGTGGCCAACAAGAGCCGGTACTACACTTTAACTCAGTTCGAGTGCAATTAGAAGAAAGCTGTGCACTTCTTTATAAAGTTTGAAAGAGTTCTTATATCTTTTGCGTATGCATTTCGATTGCAAGTTTTAGGGGGGGGGGGGGGGGTTTTTTTTTTTTTTTTTGGTTTTTTTTTTTTTTTTTTTTTGGGGGTGTGGTTTTTTTTTTTTTTTTTTTTTTTGGGGGGGGGGGGGGGGGGGGGGGGGGGGGGGGGGGGCTTCTGGGATCCCCCTTGGGGCTCTCGTTTCCGGGGTTTTTGGGGGGGGGGGGGGGTTGGGGGGGGGGGGGGGGATTTTTTTGGGGGAATCATGTGACTTCACTGAGGACTTTGAAAGTAAACGCATCCCCCTGTCATTTAGTGACAAGTGAATCTTTACTCTGCGAACGAGCACGCATTTGACCTTTGACCCCTATCTTTCCTACAGTGTCTTTATTCTGAGCAATGGATCCCTCTTGATCACTCAGGTGAAGCAGCGAAACACAGGCCTGTATAAATGTGTGGCTCGAGGGCCCCATGGCCCCCCTGTGTCTCTCGAGGCCTCGCTGCGAATTGCAGGTAACAATCTCAGACCTATTCATGTGCAGTTAGACATGCAGGCTTGGTACATACTGCTGAACTCTGAGTTCCTGATGAAGCGCATCTCCAGAGCGGTTATTTGCAGCTTCAGTGACGAAGCTCATCTAATCGCTTTCTGTCTGGGTGCTTTTACAGGACCAAGCGGCTTACACAGCTCAGATGCCATGGTTTTCAGTGAAGAAAGCACTGTTTGGAGCCCTTCTCTGATACCTCACACTACATGCTTCCGTGCTTCGCTCTGAAACCTGTTTCTTGTCACTCTTTCTCCTCAGAAATCGAGGACATGATGCCTAAACAGTCCCGAGTGTTCACCGCAGACTCTCTGGAGCGGGTGGCGTGTCGAGCACCTCATGGGCTGCCCGAGCCAGAGGTTTGGTGGGAACACGAGGGGCAGCGAGTCCCAGCCGAGGGCAGAGTGCATCAGGATGGACTAGACCTGATCTTCAGCCCCACTCGTGGTGAAGACTCAGGAACCTACACCTGTTTTGCACAAAATAAGGCGGGACAGAAGAAACAAGAGTTGACCGTCACTGTGGCAAGTAAGTCTTAAACCAGAAGCATTGCCAAATGTACATAATGCGCATTAAAGGGTATCAGAGTTTCCTTCAAATGCAATTATCAAATGTGATAGCTTTTCAAAGTGTTGCTATGCCTGAAAGAGATTTCTGTCCCAAGTTTGCACTAATACAGCATTAGGCTGCATTTACATTACATGAGCCAGTTCCAGTTTTTTCTCAGGCCTCATTCAGACAATGTGAGTCGTTAATCATTAAAAAAAGCGATGGTGGTGAGTGGCGTCAACTCAGGTGGAAGCTTTTCCGGGTCAGTACACACAGGGCTGCACGATTAATCAAATGCGATTGTCATGCGCATTTTGAAGTAAAGCCGGTTCTGTAATCAGCAGGAAATCATCATCACGTGCTTTCAGATGGAGCAGCATTTACTACACAGAGCCGTAGTTCACTGACAAGTTACGCAAAAAAAAATCGCAGACGATTTTATTGCGCGGTTCTGAAATGGAAGACCGGTGGCGATAAGGAAGCGATTTTGCATAGCTTCTCAGAGAACTTACGGCTCTTTGTATTAAATGCTGCTGCATCTGAAAGCATGTGAAAATACCACATTTAATAGCATATTTTTACTCCAAACTCACTTCATAACGTCAGTCGAGTGTTTGAAATAAATCCTTCTGTGAGATATTCTTACACAGAATAAGGCACGCAACATATTTCATAGTATTTAAGCAGTGATAAAGGCATTGCATTATAAATATACTTTATTTGAATGAAAATTATAATAATAAGTACTCAGATAAACCGTATATTGGCGTAGTCGTGTGTTTATTAGTCACGTTGAATCAGTGAAAGCAGTTGAATCTTCTTTTTATCCAGCTGCAGCGATAGGCATTTTCTGGGTTTCTTCTGCGAGGCGTATTTGGAGTTTCAGCGCGAGAGCGCCCTCTGGCCTTCGGATGGAGATTTACTGCTGATCACAGAACCGTGCTTCACTGAAAGATACGCATGACAATCACAGCCTCTGTCGAATCACGATCTCGATTCCATTTCGATTTATCATGCAGCCCTAAGTGCACAGTGTTGCCAAGTCTGCAGTTTGCCTGTGAAACTGGGCAACTTTTGCACAAGTTTTGTAGTTAAAGAGATCGCTTCTCGTCACTATTTCAAAGGAGGGGGAACCATGTAGAGACTTGATTGCGTTAGATTTGGGCTGGGTTTGTTTCACATACCTGGCAACCTGTCAGTACATCTGTTTTGGGTTGCCAAGTGCATAGTATAAATGAAGATATCAGAAATGGGTCACTTTTAAAAGAAGCTGCAAGCTAGTCATCTGAAACCATTATAGTCAACAAATCAAAATTGGGCATCAAGAACTGCAGTATAAATGTGGCCTAAAGCCCTGTTCGAATGGGAGTAGTTTTACAGGGGGTCGTTAGAGAAATTTGTGTTTCACAGGCGTACTTTGTGATTTTAATCCCGTCCGAATTTGTACATGAAAATCGCAGACATCAGGTGATAAGAATCGAAACTCAAACGTAGTTTAGAAAGCTAGTCCCGTCCGAATAGGGCTTAAGAATGCAACACATATGTGACACATTTCAGAACGCAACAACACAAAAAGACTAGCTTGTGTTCCCAGAAGCGTCCTCCAGTAGCATGTGTTTCGGGCCCTACTTGAATATCGCACATTCCAGCAATTTTCCTTCGTTATGACCCATACGGTCTTATGAATTAAAGTCCTGTAGGTGATCTATGACACTAAGACAGAAAGTCTCTCAGTGTGACACAACAGGACCTTTCAGGACTTTGAATAAATTACTATTACTCGTTGGCTGAAGTAACCATATTTAGTTTTTTTTTTTGAGCTATTGGATATAATGTTAACATCAGTGTGATGCAGCAGGGTTTAAGAGCAGTAGCTCCTATATGGGGGTGTGGAGATGTTGTTTAATGGAACAGTTAAAAGACAGAAACAATAGTAAAATTTTATTATTATTGTGTTGCACTTTTGATCTGCTCTGTTTAAATTAATTTGGCCCATTTGTTTGAAACCAGTCTGCTACCACTGTCCTGTTGTGTGCTATCCAGCATAAATTGTCCTTCCTGTCCAATTCAGTACTGTACTATTTCATCGTGCTTGGTTTTCGACGTTTCTGATATTCAACAGAATAAGGCGACACCTGCTCAAAAAAGGTTAGCACCCAAGTGTTATGTACTGGTGTAAAGCTTAAAGTATACTCAAGTTTTCACCGAAATGTGACTGAAATTTCTTCATCAGCATACAGTAGTATATGCATACTCTATGCACACAGCCTCATTTTATGCACTGAATTTTTTCCACTAATTAGTTTGTCCACTAGGTGGCAGCACTCACGCTGTTTCACAATCGAGAAA
The DNA here is from genome assembly GCA_018155175.1 of Sinocyclocheilus anophthalmus. Lineage (NCBI taxonomy): Eukaryota > Metazoa > Chordata > Actinopteri > Cypriniformes > Cyprinidae > Sinocyclocheilus > Sinocyclocheilus anophthalmus. Next base: position 185,580 of record JADLZN010003326.1, read on the forward strand.
GAAACGAAAGATAGATGCCCGCATCGACAAGTACTTGTATGAGGGGGTTCAACTATGCGAACAGCTCTGTTATAAAAGAGTACAAAGGCATTTTTATTTTAGAAATGACACTGGATAAAGATAAAACTTTCTAGTCAACACGTGTCGACATCAAAACCCCGAAGTGTTTCCCATTTAGTGTGACGTTCAGCTGACTGTCTGTGGGCATGACTTCTGAGGCTGAGACTGAGACAACATGTTATTACCATGTTAAACATGCTAGCAACATCCTAAAACGTGCTAGCAGAGTGTAAAATCATGCTAGTAATGTGCTAAAACATGCTAGCAACATCCTAAAACATGTTAGTAGAGTGCACAATCATGCTAGTAATATTTTTGGTGTTTTTAGTGTTAATCGACATGCTATGGTCAGCGTTAAATCATGCTAGCAATGTGCTAAAACATGCTAGCAGTGTGTAAAATCATGCTAGTAATGTGCTAAGACATGCTAGCAGTATACAATCAAGCTAGTAATGTTATAAAATGTTAGCAACATCCTAAAACGTGCTAGCAGAGTGTAAAATCATGCTAGTAATGTGTTAAAACATGCTAGCAACATCCTAAAACATGTTAGTAGAGTGCACAATCATGCTAGTAATATGTTAAAACATGCTAGCAGTGTGTAAAATCATGCTAGTAATGTGCTAAGACATGCTAGCAGTGTATAATCAAGCTAGTAATGTTATAAAATGTTAGCAACATCTTAAAACATGCTAGCAGAGTGTAAAATCATGCTAGTAATGTGCTAAGACATGCTAGCAGTGTACAATCAATCTAGTAATGTTATAAAACGTTAGCAACATCTTAAAACATGCTAGCAGTGTGTAAAATAATGCTAGTAATGTGCTAAGACATGCTAGCAGTGTACAATCAAGCTAGTAATGTTATAAAATGTTAGCAACATCCTAAAACATGCTAGCAGAGTGTAAAATCATGCTAGTAATGTGCTAAAACATGCTAGCAGTGTGTACAATCAAGCTAGTAATGTTATAAAACATGCTAGCAACATCCCAAAACATGCTAGTTGAGTGTAAAATCATGCTAGTAATGTGTTAAAATATGCTAGCAGTGTGTACAATCAAGCTAGCAACGTTATAAAACATGCTAGCAACATGCTTAAACATGTTAGCAGAGTGTAAAATCATGCTAGTAATGTGTTAAACCATGCTAGCACTGTGTAAAATCATGCAAGCAGATGCTAGCATCTAGTAAATTTACCTGCATGAATAATAGGTGGGTGAAGTGAACTGACTTCCCTCAAAGAGACTAAGGCCCAAGCCCAATTCTTCCCCTTAGCCCTTCCCCTTCCCACGTGAAGGGGTAGGGGTGTCTCGATTCTCTTTTGGTTGGAGGGGTAGGGGTAGGCGAAGGGTTAGAGAGCCCTTCAAACGAAGATTTTTCGGGACTACACTTCAAACTAAGGGGTATGAATTATCTCAGCGTAAACCGGCTTCAGGGGCAACATGGCTGCCTTCAAAACGCCGATGCGAACAGAAAAAACACATATTTATATCCTTTTTTTGCATTAAAGCTTTTAACGAAAAGTTATCATTTGTTTTATGTTACATTCAATCGTGAGTTCATATTTACGGTCATGTTACTCAAAGAAATGTTTGCAAAAAATCTCTAATATTTGCTAAGCTAACGTCATGTAACTAGACTGGCAGCGATAGTCCGACAACATATTTGCGATGTCGGATGCAGGGGCTCATAACCACGAGACATTGAGGGGAGGGCTAGTCCCGTGTACAAAAGAAGAAAAAAAAATAATTAGAATCCGCTAACCTTTCTGCAAATATTGCCATTCGAGAGGCGGAGAGAGAGAGATGAAAGTTCTCCTGTTTTCTATGGATGGGCGTATCTATCCGAAGTATCGATACTGACGCGAGTATCGAAAGTATCGATACTCAAACAAAAAATATCGATATTAAGGGGTGTTTTATTTACCAGTGGTTTTGTTTATTTAACAAAATTAATAATAATAATGTATACAATATGCATTGAATTGGACGAATAATCTATGTTAGCGAATAATTGTGCATGATATAACTATTTTCCTGCTCATCTGGACACATGCAAATGTTGCAAGACAGAACCAATTAATCACAGAGAGCGTTCACTCACTTCTGACGGTGCATTCAAACAGGGCTGCATTTTCTAAAAGTATCATAAGAAAGCATTAAAGTTTTTGGGAATGGCAGCCCTGAACAATTCTTATCAGAGGACAGAAAAAACATATACAGTATGTTTTTTATTTCACAATAAACAAATTGAAATAGTAGACTACATAGTTTCTGCAATTACAATTATTTAATTTGAACATTGAAAGATAATATTGATCATGTTCTATTCTGTAATGTTAATAGAAATCATACACTGTCAGAATAAAAAAAAAAGTTGCAGTTTATGCATGCAACAGCCATTCACTGGCAGCCCCTAATGGCAGTACAAAATATTGCACTAAATCAAAAGTTCAAATGTTACAAATAAGTTACAATATTGATGTTGTAATACTGGTAGTACTAATATAAAAATTTGATGTTATATTTTACAAAAAAGTAACTATTTTGAAATACGTTGATGGCTGTATTTTTTGTTTGTTTTTTATCTCAGTATTCCTATCAATGTTGTGTAGGGTTTTTTATTATGCATAATGGTAACCCTAGAATGTGATCAAACAGTTTAAAATAGCTGGGCTGAGATATATAACAATTTTTATGACTGCAGAAATGTTAATTCAGTATACACATTATCCCACTGTTCAAAATCCGGTTACAATTGTGACCGACCATAAAACAATTTTTCACACACTTTTCCAAAAAAATAATTATTGATTATTTCAAAGGTTACTAATGACACATCATTTGGATATTTTCATGTCTGGGAAAATTTGGATTAAACGGGTTAAAATGCGTTTTAAACAAAATTAAGTGCTTATCATTACCCATTTTACACTTAGTAATTTAATAATTTAATACATTACATAATTTAAAAGTTTAGTTCAGAAGAATCGTATCGGTATCGACGATACTGCCTTAAAATATCGGTATCGTATAGAAAACAAAATAAGTGCTATCGCCCATCTGCTAGTGTTATTTGTGATGCTGATCGTTCTCTTTTAGAGTGTTTATCTTCAAAAACAGCGATTGTAATCATTCGTCAGGTTGGCTCGAAAAATATAATGCGTAGCGCGATGTCAATTTTAAGACTGTTATTAATAAAAGTGCATTTTGCAGGCGTTGACAGTTCTTTTCGCCTGATGTGTGAGCTGCGCGATCATCGTCTATAGATCTATATATGATATGTATCGTATGTATATTATATATACTATATATACTATAGTGGGAGCAAAAAGTATTTAAGGTCACGCATCTGACCGACCAAAGAACAATTGTGGCAGTTCTGCTTCACTTAAAAAGATGAGAGAGGGCTGTAATTTTCATAGGTATACCTCAACTATGAGAGTCAAAATGAGAAAAAAAAATCCAGAAACTCACATTTTGTAGGATTTTTAAAGAATTTATTATGGTGGAAAATAAGTATTTGGTTAATAACAAAATTTCATCTCAATACTTGTTATATACCCTTTGTTGGCAATGACAGAGGACAAACGTTTTCTGTAAGTCTTCACAAGTTTTCACACACTGTTGCTGGTATTTTGGTCCATTCTTCCATGCAGATCTCCTCTAGAGCAGTGATGTTTTGGGGCTGTCGCTGGGCTACATGGATTTTCAACTCCCTCCAAAGGTTTTCTATGGGGTTGAGATCTGGAGAAAGGCTAGGCTAAATGCTTCTTACGAAGCCACTCCTTAGTTTCCCGGGCGGTGTGTTTGGGATCATTGACATGCTGAAAGACCCAGCCACGTTTCAACTTCAATGCCCTTGCTGATGGAAGGAAGTTTTCACTCAAAATCTCACGATACATGGCCAAATTCATTCTTTCGTTTACACGGATCAGTCGTCCTGGTCGCTTTGCAGAAAAACAGCCCCAAAGCATGATTTTTCCACCCCCATGCTTCACAGTAGGTATTGTGTTCTTTGGATGCAACTCAGCATTATTTTTCCTCCAAACACGACAAGTTGAGTTTTGACCAAAAAGTTCTATTTTGGTTTCATCTGACCATATGACGTTCTCCCAATCCTTTTCTGGATCATCCAAATGCTCTCTAGCAAACTTCAGATGGGCCTGGACATTTACTGGCTTAAGCAGGGGGACACGTCTTGCACTGCAGGATTTGAGTCCCTGGCGGGGCAGTGTGTTACTGATGGTAGCCTTTTTTACTTTGGTCCCAGCTCTCTGCAGGTCTTTCACTAGGTCCCCCCGTGTGGTTCTTGGATTTTTGCTCACAGTTCTTGTGATAATTTTGTCCCCACGGGGTGAGATCTTGTGTGGATCCCCAGATCGAGGGAGATTATCAGTGTTCTTGTATGTCTTCCATTTTCTAATATTTGCTCCCACAGTTGATTTCTTCACACCTAGCTGCTTACCTATTGCAGATTCAGTTTTCCCAGCCTGGTGCAGGTCTACAATTTGGTTTCTGGTGTCCTTTGACAGCTCTTTGGTCTTGGCTATGGTGGAGTTTGGAGTGTGACTGTTTGAGTTTGTGGACAGGTGTCTTTTATACTGATATACTTTTTCAAACAGATGCCATTAATACAGGTAGTGAGTGGAGGACAGAGGAGCCTCTTAAGAAGAAGTTACAGGTCTGTGAGAGCCAGAAATCTTGCTTGTTTGTAGGTGACCATATACTTATTTTACCGAGGAATTTACCATTTAATTCTTTAAAAATCCTACAATGTTTTTTTTTTCCTGGATTTTTTTTTCTCATTTTGTCTCTCATAGTTAGAGGTATACCTATGATGAAAATTACATGTCTCTCTCATCTTTTTAAGTGGGAGAACTTCACAATTGGTGGCTGACTAAAATGACTTTTTTTGTCCTCCACTTATATATATATAATATATATGTGTGTGTGTGTGTGTGTTTGTGTTGTCAGTAAGGCCGCTACATTAATATAGAACAGTAATTAACGGCTCTAATGTCACACCAGTGCACACCATATAGGTGTGTGTATGTAGGGAGTCTAGACGACATATGTGATGACGTGTGACGGTCATAGTAGTGGTGTCCGTGGGCTATTCTTAGGGAATATTTTCACCCCTACGCCCTTGACACTCTTTCTCAAGGGACAGAGGGTAAGGGTAGGGGAAGGTATAAAATAGAATTGGGATTGGGCTTTAATTTAAAAAAAAAAAAAAGTATATGCCTTCACCAATGTCTGCTGTAAAACAGGCCGGGCGGTTCTTGACGGTCTATAGAAGGGTGGGGCTAGGCAGATATCCCTGGGTGGGCATTTTTATATCTTCATATGCATCATATATCTAGAACGGGTTGCTTCTCAAATCTTGCTCCTGGGAGGGCCAATGCTTCTGCAGAGTTTAAAACTCCAACCCTGATCAAACTTCGCCCTACCTGTGATTTTCTATTGATCTTGAAGACATTGATTAGCTTGCTCAGGTGTATTTGATTAGGGTTATAGCTAAACTCTGCAGGAAAGTGGATCATGTGGGCCAGATTTGAGGATCCCTGGTCTAGAAGATATTTATACTGTAGATATTGCTATATTAACTATATGTACACTGAAAAAAGCTTCATGGAGCAGCCTAGAATATCATAGCATCTTTGCACAACAACATAACATTTTGCATTTGCTTAATTGAATCATTGAAAAAAAGCCTTCTTTGTTCTCTTTCTCTGGATCATTGTTTCTACACTGGTGATTCTTTTCAACTAACTTTATTTATACCAAACAAGGCCGTAATCATGTCTAGAACATTGGGGGGACCATTGTTTTGAGGAATATAAAGACCAGACCACTATGGTAATGGTTTTTATTTAAAGAAACTAAATAAATAAGGGATTTAAGTGGATTTAGGGGAATACATTAAAAGAAGAAAAAAGAATAAGAGTTTTTGTAAAGTATTCAATCTGAACTGCAAATAATATTTTTATTTTAAAATATGCATCCATTCAATTTCAGTTGTATTTGTTGAAAACGCAAAACAGAAAAATGCTATTGTCATCATAATCAATTATGAATTACATGAATCATGTAAATGGCAGACCTACTTTCCATTCAAAACTGCAGAATTTGACAAAAAAGTCGAATAGTTTGCATCACTGGATATTGTTGGCCGTTTAAATCATAGAAGGGGAACGCTACGCTTCTTACAGTCGAGCCGACTGTTGCTTTAGTAACGAATGCAACTTTCATCGCACAAGCTCTTTACTTTGTTTTCATTCTTCCATTCAGCATTAACAGCAAGCCAAAAGGGGTAAGCTTTCAACTGAACTGTGTAGCCTACATGCATTTTAGACGCTTATGTTATGCTCTTGCCCCGTCCATGCAATGCATGCACGTTATTAAATAAGCAGGTTTTTTAGAACATTAAAACTGCTCAGGTAGTTTCAGTGGTAGGCTATGATACATATTCATATTCAAAATGTACGCAATCTTTATCTAATTCTGATTGTGTGGGCAAGACATGCCTGGAGCCGGCCCCTCTGTAAAACTGTAATGTCTTTTAATCTGTTGTCCATTATTGCTGCTGTGATCCTAAGCATCTGCTCTGTGTGTCCAGCCAAACCGGAGTGGATCCAGAAACCCGTGGACAGTCAGCTGGAGGAGGGGCGTGCTGGATACCTGCACTGCCATGCACGCGCCACACCTGAACCCCAGGTCACATGGTACCGCAACATGCAGCCAATCAGCGCAGAGGTGAGTGGGACGGTGATGTCATGCCGATATCATATTCGTAACACAATCTCTAACCGCGTCCTGAGGCCAGAGGCACCTTTTGATGTCTCTGAAAATGAGGATGTGGTGATTTTTCTCCTGGGGAAAGATGATCTTCTGCTGCACAGTCGATCGTGAAGGAAACATCAATGTAGTAGTCATGTTGTCACACACACTTGCTGCGTCCCAATTCACATGCTATCCGTCCTAAATAGTATTCCAAAATAGAATTAGTATGTCCCAAATCATAGTGTGTTGAAAAGAGTATGCCAAAGATTCCCGGATGGTCTACTACTTGAGTTTAAAATTCGAAGTGCAGATTGACTCTAACGGCTAATATTGCCCACAACACATTGCGTGGCAGTTGAGGATTCGAATAGAACTACAAACACGCATAAAAAGTGTTTACAAACTGCAAACATGGAGGATATGCGAGACCGACGCACAGGCAGAGAAAGGGGTTTGAGCGATAAATAATCAATGTCTAACCTGATTAAAAATATTTATTTAATGTTATGCACGTTATATTTTATCTGCAGCAACACTGTGAACTTTATTATGACACATTTGGTCATTATTTTTTAAATGCATCATTATGCAAACATATGAAGAGAGTTCTCAGCATGATAGACCCGCGACGATCAACGTGCCTCTTCATTTCTCTCCAATACGGTAGGAAATAAAATTAAACGAAATGTGGATTTTGTTAACTGTGATAAGATGATTGACAGTGCAGTTTAAACAGTGACAGAATTAGGGCTGTTAAAATGGCTGAAAAACTCAATTTGAATTTTGTAATTAAATATGCTCAGTATTCGAATTTAAAAGGCATCATTTCAGTTAGGGGGAAAAAAGCTTTTGGCTTCTCTTTTGAGGCCACAAGGGGGCGCATCGAGCAAAATATTACTAATGCACGTTTCTTCAAAGCATTAAAATAACAGGACTACCTTTGAAAAAAGTGCATAATGTTTAAAATAATGTTTATAAACCAAATATAATTAAAAGTTGCTTAAACAACTATAAACAAAAAAACATAATGTATGTATGCATAGTTTAATACAAAGGACCAAAAACCAATCACAAATAGTACCTACTTTTTTCATCTAAAAACGTGAGATACAGTGGGATGGGAAAAACCTGCCATAAAGTCTCGAGACATGTTTTTTAAAAGTTGAACTTGCATTAATTTTACATGGCTTTCTAAACATAGCGCTCTCTTGTGCGAGACGGCAAAAAAAAGGGAAGTAAGAGTGGCAAAGGTGATAGATGTCCCTCTAGAAAATGTGATAAATATGCGTTCTGTGTGAACGGCTTGTTTTCAGTTTTGATGTAAACAAGATCTTCTCAGCATTGATGTTCTCTTTTCCCGCAATATTTTGAATGAACAACGTAGCAGCACCGCATCTAGTGGCTTCAAATGGATAGGCTTAAAAAAAAAACATTAAAATGCATTGGCACCTACTTCGTCATTGCATTTTGTGCGCCACTGATAAGGCTACCTGACACACACCTAAAATTCGAATGCAACAACTTTGTGGATTTATATTTTAAATTAGACGAATATTCGGAAATTTTTTTTTTTTTGACAGCTCTAGACAGAATGCACGTAACTAAGCAACAGACCGTCCGTTAAAGACGCAGTAGTGACGAAGTAGAATGCCCCAAAGCTTGCCTACTATTCTGCTACATACTCATACATACTACATATATATGTAGGGCATACTATATGTAGGGGAATGAGGATACCGCAACTCTCTCTTTTTTTTGTACAGGATGTTCGCTTCAAACTCTTCTCCAATGGAACGCTGCGTATAAATAACGTGGAGGTGTACGACGGCCACCTGTACAGCTGTGAGAGCAAAACGGAGGCAGGAAAACTGAACGCCCAGGCGCGCGTGTATGTTCTTGGTGAGAACATTTCTTGCGCTGTTTTATTTCTGAATTTGACTGATGTTTTGTAGTGGGTTTTTCAGTGGCTGAGGCCATTGTCTGGATGTCAAGGCGGCTGATATAATGCCTATATATAAAAGCCACTCGAGGCTGTGTGTTACACATCCCGCTCCTTCTCATGTGCAGGCATTCGCTACTTTGGCTGATAGTCTGTTTTGCAGAGGGCGTCTGAAGTTCACGGGCAAATTAGCCGACAAAGCCCGCAGGCCTACCAGTGCCTGGAGCTCAATAAGGAAGGACATCTGCAGTGCTCAGCCAAGGGCCGACAGACCCCGACCATCCGCTGGATCAAGACAGGTCTGGCTGAGAAGACTGACTACCATTGAGAATTTTTACCCCAAAAGATGTTAAGAGTGTTGAATATGGTTTCACTTTAGAATGCATAAATTGCAAACCCTAAACTAGTTTTCAAACGCCTAGAGCAGGGGTCGGGAACCTATGGTTCGTGAGCCACACCTGGCTCTTTGACAAAAATCATGTGGCTCACCAGATCTTTCACCCTTTACCAACAAATGATCTATTACACAAATTAGACATCACTAGAGATCAGCAATTCATTTGTTGTAGAGACTACATAAGCTGATAAAAGGTTTAAAATAATAATACATTTTTTTGTACCGAAAAGTGTGCGTTCAGTGCTGTTCGCGATAGTCATGACAGCAAACTGATAACGTAGAGCTAATAAACTCAGATCCAAGCTGCTACGTAGCTTGTTTGTGGTAATAGCGAAAAGAAAGATTTTTTTAAACAGCAAAAAACTTGTAAAAAAAGTATGTAAAAAAAGTGACAGGACTGAAACATACTTTGTTTTATAGAAGATGGTTTTCTCCTGTGCCAAGAGCCAGTATGAAACAATCTAGCCGCTTATACTTTCACTTTTTTTTTTTTTCGCGCAGCTTTCAGTGGGTGTGGGACTAGTTATCGTTGTTAATAAAAGGACGGAATGAATGAGTACTCGAAAGACGTGGACATTCTTGAAGGGGTCTAGACAGTACTTAAGAACTTCAAAGCCACGATACAGAACTCAATCCGCTTCTGACTGCATGTTTTCTGTGAGGCAGGTCTGAGGGGGGGGGGGGGGAAAAACACGGAGAAGCATAGATGTCTTCGGTGGCGTGCCTAAAACCGTCAAAACACAGAGTTCAATTTGCCTGCACTGATGTGTATTCAGAAGAGGACAAACATAAATACAGTCACCATGCAGGCATGCATCACGGTTCATTATTCTTTCACCGCCATCACTCATAGTCTCTCCTGCTGCTCAGTCAACATCACACACATAGATAGAGAGAACTCTGAAGAGAATTCATCCTTCTCATGTTGTAAATCAACCTCACAGTAAAAGCCCTACACGATTTTTGATGGTTAGTTGCATATTTGTGTATTTTAGTTTCCATGGTCCTAATAAAGTTACTATTATTAAAATGTTATTGAAAAAAACATGCATTTTATATAATATTAAGCTATATATATATAGATTATTATAGATATTAATATTATATAATATTAAGATATATATAGGCTCTTTTGGAAAAATGCATTAACCAAAAATAAAAAAATGGCTCTTTGGTCAAAAAAGGTTCCCGACCCCTGGGCTAGAGCATCTTTGTCTATTCGCCCAAATTTTTGGCCACATTAACAGTGATACGTCCCTGTCAAATTTTATTTGTTATATAATGTTATTTGTTATGTATAGTTGCCGGAAATCACAAATTTTCAAATGCCTGATATTCAGAATTTTTAAACTCATTACTCAATTAATTGATCTTGAGAGCCAACTTTCAAGTTCAGCCATATTGTCAAAAATCGACTTTTTTGAATACACATGGTGGTTAAAACTCTGAATCTATTTGATATTCCAAAAAGAATGTGTGTGTGACCATGGACCACCAAACCAGTCATAAGGCTCAATTTTTTGAAATTGAGATTTATACATCACCTGCATAAATAATCTTTTCATTGATGTATGGTTTGTGATGATAGGACAATATTTGGCCGAGATACGGTTATTTGAAAATCTGGAATCTGAGGGTGCAAACATTTTTTTGTTAAAAATATTGAGAAAATCATCTTTAAAGTTGTCAAAATGAAGTTCTTAGCAATGCATATTACTAATCAAAAATTAAGTTTTGATATATTTATGGTAGGAAATTTGCAAAATGTCTTCATGGAACATGATCTTTACTTAATATTTAAAGAAAAATCAAATTCTCGCCATTAACAAACCATTAACTATGACTTTTGCCTCAATAAACTATAGTATACACTGTGCTCTTTTTGCAAGAGGGCAAATTTTTGTTTATACATTTTCTTTATTCATTTTTATTTAAATTTTTTTGACCTCATAACGTTTAATCAAAGTGTGATAACTGGACCCTCTGGTGAAAAGGTCCTCTTATACATAGCTCACATTCCTCTTTTGAGAGCTTTTGTCTACATCTCAGCATACAATCAACAATGCATAGAACCAAGTCTCGCCCTATTTATTTATTAATTTTTTTTAATTTTCGATAATCCATTTCAGTCAGGTGAACGTCACAATACAGAACAAATGATCTGTCGTTACTTCCGTTTCATCGCAACTTAAAATGTCCTCAACAACTTCTGTTGTCCCATTAACCCTTTGAGCCTTTTTTGTGTGTAAAGATGCAGATGAAAGCTTAAGTGACGCCCCTCCACCCACAGCAAGTGACTATACGCCACATAGTTGACTCATCGATAAAAGCAGGAAAAGACTCGGGAGCTAGGGGGGTCGGACGCCACAACCGGTAGGTCAGGCATGGAACCGGAAACTAATCCTAGGGGAGCGGAGAACGACGGCAGAAGGGGGGTGAGGGGACTGTGGCAGGGGTCCGGGAAATTTAAAACATCACTGCCGGTAACACGGGATAAAGTACATGGGTTCCTGCGTAGTGAATGTGTGTGTGTGTGTGTGTGTGTCTGGCGCTCCTTCAGACGGCAGTGATATCCCTGCGTGGGTGGAGCAGAAGGGCGGCATGCTGCACTTCAGCACCGTGACGCGGGCGGACGCCGGGAACTACACCTGCCTTGCCTCCAACAGCCAGCAGGGCGAGATCAGAGCCGTCGTCCAGCTCACCGTCGCAGGTACTGGGCGAAAAGTGTGTTTCTGATGGCTTTGCTTGACCCACTTGCACAAGAGACATTATTGAATCATTTTCAGGAAACTAATTCATACACTTCTGTTTTCATTGAAACAGTCCCTTGACCTTTCTGTCTCTGTATTTATTTTCTTTCTACTCCCATTCTTTAGTTTATGTGGCGTTTAAGCTCAAGCCAGAGAATACCACAGTATATCAGGGACACACCGCAGTGCTTCACTGTCAGGCCACTGGAGACCCTCCTCCCTTCATCCAGTGGAAGAAAAAAGACAAATTTCTGGAGGCAGACAAGAGCAGGTAAAGCTGAATTACCACAATTCCAACTTTGTTGAGTTCAGACTGAAGTGGTTTCATTGGAAGATTTGAAAGAAATACTTCCTTGTTTCAAGAATCTCCTTGTTTTATTTCTTACTCAGATTCCAGAAGATGCCCAACGGCTCTCTGGTGGTTCATGACGGACACGGGAAGCTACACCTGCATTGCAGGAAACAGCTGTAACATTGCACACACTTCGGCAGAGCTCTACGTTGTTGGTGAGTCTGATACCCTCTTATTTATTTCTGGATGGATGTCTTTTGCAGCCCCTAAAGTTGGATTGTTAAATTTGGCCACTGATTAAGGAGCGTCTCATATATCATGTCAGATTTGCGGTTTATTTCAAACCCTCTGGCACCACCAACCATTACATGTATATTTACATGCATGTACATTTCACTGTCGTAATACACGTTAAAGGGCTCATTGTGAGCAATTCATCAGTGTGTTAAAATATTTGCCAAATTTTCCCCATGTTGGCAAGACTTATTTTTCAACCCCTCTCATTCAACAATTTTGGTATGTAATCTCAATGCTTCACTATAAAATCAATTGATAAAAATGATGGTTAATCGAGGTTTCACTTTAGAATGCGTAAAAAAAAGCAAACCCTAAACTTGAACTCAGTTGAAAACATACTTTTCAAACTTCTCCTATAGCATTCTGTTGGCTATTCCCCAATTTTTGGTCACATTACATTGAGACTTTCACTGTCAAAAAGTTATTAAAAAATGTTTTGTTTTGTTTTTTAATGATCAAAAATCACAAAATTTTAAATGCTTTATATGTTTAATAATTAAACTCGTAACTCGCTTAAATGATCTTGAATGGCAACTTTTAAGGTCAGCCATATTGCCTGTGTACCTTTTTGAATTTGGTTAAAAATTTACTTTTTGGAATTTCACATAATGCACTCTGTGATTAAAACTTGGAAACTGTTTTTCTGTAACACTTCAACAAATTTGACCATGAAGACACCAAACATTAAGTAATGGTGCAAAGTAAGTAAAAAAGGTCACATTAGCCATATTTAGATTTGTCTGTTGTCTATAGTGTTGCAGTGTAGTGTCACTTTAGAACCAAGCAGCTTTCTGTTAGTCAATGTGGCAAATCCACATGAATCATTTTTTGCACTTTTAATTCCATTGTCCCGAAGTCAATACGTTTTTGGTTAAATGCTTAAAAATAAGGTCTCTGGTTGACACAAGCTCAAGAGAGTTAAGATATTCAGAGTTTGGCCAAATGGGACAACAGTGGTTGTTGAATTTTGCCTAAAAAATTCATGAAAGTTATGTTTATTTGAAGATTATCAGTATGAACAAAACATGTAAGAATCATAAACTTGTGTCGGCCACAGAGCTTATTTTCTGCAATTTATCCAAAAGCCAATGGAAAAATACTATTGGCTTTTTTCAACGGAACCTGGGTGATGCTAATTTCATAGTTGGCCTATAAAAATACATTATCCCTACAGCGCTCTATGAGACCACTTACTGCTTGTCAAAAGTTGTAAATGATTATATTGTCTCTGATCCTTTAAACCAATTAGAGTTCTTGCTCATGTGGTCCTTTTATTCTTTAGGTCTACATTACACTGTTATGTGCCACTGCTGTTTTTTGAGCCGTGTACTCCTCACAGCCGCGTTTATCCAATTTTTGTACTAGATGGTTCTTTGAAACCTGATACATGCTGCAATACAGTTTCAAAGTTCACCCTAAACCAATTTTGGCCCATCTCGGGAGTACCAACTCAGTTTCCACATTAAGCTGAATTACAAATGCTTTGAGTCTAGCGGCGTGTTGACTTCAGAGAAAGGAGAGGCACATCAAATTGTGTTTTGGTGCGAATTCAGGACTGTTAGATCCTAATTGAATGTTCATGCCAGCTTGTCACTTGATTCCTATAAGGAGCCTATTTAAGAAGGGATCAGAAGGAATGCCGGAATGAAACCGCTCTTTCTAAAAACCCTGGTGTTTAACGTATGCATGGTTGTCCACAGAAAAGCCAGTTCAGCACTCATTAGCAGATGATGAAAAGGCCCCTTACAAAATGATCCAGACTATCGGTCTGTCGGTGGGGGCGGCCGTGGCCTACATCATCATCGTGCTGGGCCTCATGTTTTACTGCAAGCAGAGGCGCAATGCCAAGAGAGTCCAGAAGGGGCAGGATGGAGACGAGCAAGAGGTGGAATGTCTCAACGGTGTGTGGTGGTAACTTTTGCTAGCATGCAATTGTGAAAAACAGACCCAGTTCTCTGATCCAGTTCTCTGATCGACCCATAGGAGACGTCCAACAGAACGGCCACACCACAGCAGAGATCCAGGAGGAGGTGGCGCTCACCAACATGGCTGCCAGCGGGATCAACAAACGCCACAGCAGTCACGACAAGCTCCACTTCCCCCGAAACAACCTGCACACCATCACCACACTGGGTACAGCAATAGACTACCAAAGACAGAGACCTGCGGACTGGTTTACAACTGGCATTAACATCTCGAACGAGAAACTAATACGTCTACTTCTGTTTCTCCTCATGTAGGTAAAGGAGAGTTTGGTGAGGTGCTGCTGGCCAAAGCGAAGGCCGCTGAGGATGAGGAGGAGACGGTGGTGCTGGTGAAGAGTCTGCAGGCACGCGACGAGCAGATGCAGTTGGATTTCCGTCGCGAGTGTGATATGTTTGCTAAGCTCAGCCATGCTAACGTCGCTCGTCTGCTGGGCATCTGTAGAGAAGTGGAGCCGCACTACATGATAATTGAGTACACTGATATGGTAACATCAGCTCACTGCATCATATATGTCTGTCTTGTCTATCTGTCTATCTATCTATATTGTCGGGTCGTAGTATATCTGTCTATCTGTCCATCTATCCATCTATCTATCTGTCTGTCTGTCTGTCTGTGTCTATATATCTTTCTGTCCTATCTATCTGTCTGTCTGTCTATATCTATCCATCTATCTGTCTGTCTGTGTCTATATATCTGTCTGTCCTATCATTATCTATATACTATCTATTATCTATTTCGTCTAGTCTGTTGTCTGTGTCTATTATCGTCTGTCTGTCATTTGTCTGTATGTCTGTTGTCTTGTCTGTCTATCTTATGTCTTCTGTCCTGCTATCTTCTGTATTGTCGTCTGTGTGTGTGTGTGATGCTGTCTGTGTATGTGTCTGTCTGTCTTCTATCTTTGTCTGGTCTGTCTCATTGTCTGTCTATCTTTCTTTCTGTCTTTCTTTCTGTCTATCTATCTGTCTGTCTGTAGTCTGTCTGTCTGTCTGTTCTGTACTTCTGTGTGTGTGGTGTGTGTCTGTCTGTCTCTCTGTCTGTCTGTCTGTCTTGTCTGTCTGTGTGTCTGTCTGTGTCGTGTGTGTGTGGGTCTGCATGTTATCCTAGTGTGTTGTCTATCTGTCTGTACTATCTGTCGTATGATTGCCTGTAATTATCTATCTCGGTCTGTATGTGTCTATATATCGGTATGTTGTCCGTTTTATATATCTGTTTGTCTGTCTGTCTTTCTATCTATCTTCTGTCTGTCTGTCTTCTGTCTGTCTGTTTGTCTATCTGTCTATTTATCGTCTGTCTGTCTATCTTCTGTCTGTCTTTCTGTCTGTCTATTCTGTATGTCTGTCTGTTGTGTGGTGTGTGTCTGGTCTGTCTGTAGGGCCTATCCTCTATCTGTCTGGACTGCCTGTCTATTATCTTGTTCGTCTGTCTAGCTATGATTGTCTGTCGTCTCTATATATGTCTGTCGTCGGTCCTGTCTGGTCTGTCTGTATCTATCTATAGTATGTCTGTCTATTGTCTATATTGTCTGTCTGATATCTTCGGTCGTTGTATGTTATCATCTTCTGTCTTTCGGTCTAGTCTATCTGTCTGTGTTGTGTGTGTGTGTGTGGGCTGTGTCGTATTGTCTGTCTGTCTATCTGTCTGTCTGTCTGTCTGTCTATATTCTGTCTGTCTGTACGTCATTTTATATATCTGTGTATGTCTGTCTGTCTAACTATCTATCGTCTGTCTGTCTATCTACCGTCTGTCTGTCTGTCTATCGTCATTTATTAGTGGTCTGTCGTATCTTCTGTCGTGTCTGTTTGTCTGGACTATCTTCTGTATGTCTGTCGGTGTGTGGTGTATGTGGTGTTGTCTATATGCTTCTGTCTGATTGCATTGTCCTATCTTTTATATCTGTCTGTCTGTTTGTCTATCTGTCTTGTCTGTCTGTTTATCTTATGATTGTTGTCTATATATCTGGTCTTAATCTGTCTGTCTGTCTGTCGACCTATGTCTGTCTGTCTGTATATTTGTCTGTCTGTCTGTCTATCTATCTGTTTCTGTCTGTCTATCTATCTATCCGTCTGTCGGCTGTGTTGTTGGTCTGGGTGTGTGTGTGCTGGGTGGGGGTCTGTTATCTCTGTCGTCTGTCTGCTGTTCGTGTATACTATCTAGCCATACTCTGTGTCTATATTCTGTGTGTGTGTGTGGGTGTGTGTGTGTCTATATTATGTGTATGTCTGTCTGTCTGGCTATCTATACCATCTTTGTATGTCTATCGTTGTTGTGTGTGTGTGTGTGTGTATCTATCTCTCTCTCTCTGTGTGTGTGTGTGTTTGTGTGTTGGTGTGTGTGTGTGTGTATGTCTGTCTGTCTGAAGTCCTCTTGTTGGTCTATCTGTCTTCTGTCTGTCTATTTCTCTGACTGCCTGTCTATCTATCTGTCTGTCTGTCTATCTATCTTCTGTATGTCTGTCTATCTTTCTGTCTGTCTATATATCTTCCTTCTGTCTAGCTATATATCTTCTTCGTCTTTATATCTCTCTCTGTCTGTTATGTTGTTTGTTATATCTCTCTCTGTTGTCTGTCTGTCTATATATCTTCTGTCTGTCTGTCTCTCTGTCTATCTTCTGTCTGTCTATATATATTCTGTCTGTCTGTCTTCTATCTCTCGGTCTGTCTCTCTGTCTATCTTCTGTCAGTCTATATATCTTCTGTCTGTCTGTCTATATATTTCTGTCTGTCTTCTGTCTGTCTGCCTGTCTATTTTAAAATCCTTAAAGTCCTGTTTTAAAAACTTATCTTCTAACAACACCCCCTTTTATCCCCGATAGCATCACAGTAATGTGCTCCTGTGGCATATGGCTTTATTCTAGTTGTATTTTGAAATGCTAATTGAAATATTGTGTCCTGAGATGGGTTTCTTCACTCTTGCTCTTGTCTCATTTTGCTGTGTGTTATTTTCAGGGTGATCTGAAGCAATACCTGCGAGTGTCTAAGAGCAAAGATGAGAAAGTCAAAGTCCAACCGCTCAGCACCAAGCAGAAGGTAGTTAATAACTGTCTCCAGTCTCTCTTGTATACAGTATATGTACATAAACATATGTCAGGACAAACCGCACTCACTCTCTGCTGTCTGCCCGCAGGTGTTTGTGTGTCTGCAGGTGGCTCGAGGCATGGAGCATCTGTCCAACCAGCGCTTCGTCCACAAAGACCTGGCTGCACGTAATTGCCTGATCTCCTCCAAACGACAGATCAAAGTGTCTGCTCTGGGCCTTAGCAAAGACGTCTACAACAGGTACAGCCAAACACACATTCTACAACATTTGCTTTTTATTAAAGCAATTAAATTTACTAGCAAGTCCTAATCCACGTTTAGAGCCAAAGCCTTTGATTTATAAAATGAGGAATGAAAAGAGCGTTCACTGAAGTCATCTTTTCCAATGCAAAAGCTTCCCGTAGTGATTGTTCACAGGCTTGTGAATGTTCTCCACTTATTATCGTGCACACTGCTTCCCCCTTGTGGTGACGAAGTCGTCATGGTTTCTTTTCTGTGTTTGAGTAGCGAGTACTACCATTATCGCCAGTCCTGGATTCCTCTGCGTTGGCTCCCGTCTGAAGCCGTCTTTGAGGACGATTTCTCCACCAAGACTGACGTGTGGTCATTTGGGGTGCTCATGTGGGAGGTCTTCAGCTTTGGGGAGCTGCCGTACGCCGAGCTCACGGAAGACAAAGTTCTAGAAGGTGCGTCTCACAAAAAGTCAAATGGGTTATGTATTGGCATGTAGGGGTGTAACGGTGCACAAACATGATGGTTCAGTATGCACCTCGGTTTTGATGTCACGTCACGTATGGTGCAGACAAACTGGAACATGAAACTGTGGTTTATTGAACAAATTGCTCTTAATTCAATTATAGTTCAAATCTTGTGATTAAAAATCTACCACAGCTTATGCTCTAAAAGGGAGCCCTTTTATATAACTATAAGGTTACAATTAACAACAGAGCCCAAACTTAAATTTAATGGAGTGTCTATTTACACTAAATAGCCCGCCTTGTTGGCAGAAGCTATTTACACTAACTCCGCCCAACAACGTGTGATTGGGCTACTCGCCACTACAAAAGACGATTATCGAACATGGTTTAACAAAACAGTCAGTGGCGTAGATGTTAAAGTGTGTACCATAGTTTTTTTGACGTGATCAACCCGAGTTCGAATCCGCCTTTTGCCGAACTCTTCAAATCTCATATCACACCGGAAAGGCATTTATTTTCAATAAAAAAAAAGGAAAATATAATCAAAAAGTTGAAAATAAAGTAGCGGGTAGGTGTAGGGAGGGCTTTATTTTACCAATAAGGTGGCATCCATTTAATAAATAAAATGATAATTTACACTCATTGTATTAGTGCTCTGGTTTCTACCTGTATAACACTACTGAGGTGAGGATCAATTGCCACTATTGGGCATTAGATAAAAATGCAGGAAAATCTTTTTAACATAGTGTAAATCGACTCTTAGCTGTTTGCATTAGGAACTAGCGGCGCTTAAATCTAATTGAAAGGTCTTAAATATAATAATTCAACACTCAACTCAAAAAAAATCGTATGCAACCAGGTAAAAATTGCACATGATGCAGTTTACGTAACTTTTCTTAATAACGTATTAAAATATATGATTCCCCCGTGGCTGGCATAACGTTCTAACAGATTTATTTCACATACATTCCCTATACGACATCACTAATAGGTTTAAAATATCAGCGTATATAGTTGAATTTGTTGTTGTGGCGAAGATCTCATTGTCTCAGATTGAATAACAAGTCTTTTTTTTTTTCTTGTGGAAATGCTGCTGTTTTTGGCTGATGGTTGTATTTTGATGTTCTTATCAGTGAGTTGTTCACGTGAGTCTATTTTTTGTTGTGTAGTTTATTCTTAGCTGTGTATGTTTTAACTTTGGGCCTTTACCTGATTAAATATTGAGTTGTTTGCATTGTCATTTGTATAGGAAGCACTAGTTGTCCTATTGCTTATTTCCTTGAAAGTGCTTTGAACACTTTGTATGGTTAGATAAAGGCTATTATAACAAAAGGTGACTGACTATGCCATAGTTGCTGGTTTGAAACACTGATTGAATGATGGGCCTTAGTGTTCATGTCATGGTTTATTTTCAGTTTTAAACTAGTAGAACTGAGGCCTTTATACAGCGAGCTGTCGCACCACATCAAAGAACACCAAAACGCCATTTACTGGAGAAAAAAGGACACAATTTGAAAGATGAGACTTTTTCTTAAAAAAGTAACAATATATAAAACTGGAAGTTTCCAATGAAGTTCCACTCATACAGTGGTTAAAACAATGCTGTATATAAAATTTTCAGTATGAATACGTGTCCTGTTACACCCCTATTGACTTATGGTTATGGTTTCTTCCTAACGTTCTTTATCTGTGTCTCTACAGCTCTGCAGGAAGGGAAGCTGAAGTTGTCTCCTCCTCAGGGGTGTCCGTCTCGGGTCTTCAAGCTGATGGTGCGCTGCTGGGCCGCCAGCCCCAAAGACAGACTGTCTTTCAGCGACATCTCCGCCGCACTCAGCGATCTGCCCTCTGAAAGTAAAGTGTGAGAGAACTGGATCGTCCTGCAAGCCATGGTTCAAAAACGTTCAGATTCAGTGTCTTGCCTCAAGAACAAAAGGACTTGGAATTTGATATATTTTCCACCATTTCTTCCATATGTTTAATGAAATGTTTCAGAAGGTTCCTCAAACATTTGGTTCTTAATGGGGTTTGTACCAAAAGCTGCCCTGTCACTTCTCAGTTTGAGTTTGCCCACTCAAAACGATGAAATGTAGTAAAATATAGTGCGTTTGTAATCGCAAACCATGCACTGACCAATTTTATATTTTAGAAGGATTGTCTCGGGAGCCTCTTAATTTATTTAAAAGGTCCTGTTTGTTCAATGTACAGAAAGGTACTGTTTATATGACGTTTTTATTATGTTTATGACCTTTTTATATCATTCAGAAGTACTCATAGAAACAGACTGTCGAGAAAACTGTTTATAAGACAACTTTTTCATTGAGTTCAAATTTCAAGTGCCTGTAAAATGAAGGATGTCTTGATTTTAGTATGCTGTATGTTACGACTTGGAAAGCCTTGAATGTTTTGTTTTGATATACATTTATAGTGTTTTATTGCTTAGTAAGAGTTCAGTGTATTATCTTGTATTTGCTACCCACACGTTACATATCGGTTTCTATAAAAATTCAGAGGTATTCTTGACTCTGGAGGAAAAAAAATAGTGCAACAAACAAACGCTTCTGTCACATACTCTGCTGTTGCAATAAAATTTCACTTTTTAACAAAGCTTGTTTGAGCTCATGTTTTGTAAATGTAAAAAACTATACTTTCTGAAGTGTTCTTGTATGAAGTGGTGAGGGCCTGGATTTACTCCTTTTTTTTTTTTTTTTTTCTCTTTTCATTCTATTTTTCTTCTTTTTTCGTGTGGTGTGGTGGTGTTTTATTCTGTTTTTTTTGTTGTGTGTTGGTGGGAGTTTGTGGGGTTTTGTGTGTTTTTTTTTTTTTTTTTTTTCTTTTTGATTTTTTTTACTTCTTTTTTTTTTTTTTTTTCTTTTTTTGGGTCATATGGATGATCTTCCTTTCATGAAGGAAAAGGCGTGTTCTGGCCCTTATTGAAAGAAGCTGTCTTTTTAAGTTGGTGTGTGGGGAAGGGGGGCCTGTTCCATGGTTTATTTGGGGTTGTTGTTTATTTAGAGTTGATTTTTTTTATGGCCATTTTTTGGGCTGATTTGAGTATTAAACCTTTTTTAAAAAGTATGTTACCATTGTCGACGGTTATATGCCTTGATCAATCCCTTAAAAGCCCAGTGTTGGGGGTACTCATTACCACGTAATGCGAGTTACGTATCCGATTACTTTGTTCACGGAAAAAACTAGGTAAAAGTAATGCTCTTTTTAACGTTACAAGATCAATATCGGAGTTATATATTATATCTAATTAATCTACGCCATGTTTACTGTTGTTTTCCCAGTTATTGATTGACAAGTCTCCGTGCCCCAGTGGGAGAACTTGGATGGTTCTGTGTGGTGGGGGTAGGCGTGTGTGGACTGTTCGTGATACATGATGGTATCCTGTAGTTCTAGCCTCAATGTGCTGTGCTTTCTTTAATTCATCAACTCACAAAAAAACAGAGTTAGTATTCATCCAAAAATGTATTAAAACAGTGAATGCATAACGAGGAAATGACGAAAACCTGCAATAATTAACTATGTTTCAACAAATGTCATCACTCCATTTGATTACCAATATCTTTGTGCGACCTTTGATGATCCAGTCAACCTGAGTTGTTCTTGGGAGGTGTGGTTGTGTGTGTGGGTTGGTGATGACAGCCAACAAATACGCAGAGGAAGAACTAACAATTGTGGCTTTGTTTTTATTGTTATTTTTTTACCGTGTTTGGTTGGGGTTGTTTCTTCCGTGGTTATTGTGTGTGTGGTGTGTGCTGTACAAGACGTGAATTTACTTTTGCTTCAGCCGAGGTTTCTTCATTACACTTTTGGCGTGAAAGGAGTGGGTCTAATTGCTTAAAATAGAAAGTTTATATTAAAAAAATCAAGCCCTGCTATTTTAATAAAGTAACGCGAAAGTAACGCAGAAATAATGTAACGTATTACTTTCCATAAAAAGTAACTAAGTAACGTAATTAGTTACTTTTTTAGGGAGTAACAGAATAGTGTAATGCATTACTTTTAAGAGTAACTTTCCCAAACACTGATGTGAAGGACAGACAATAAACAAGTATAGTATAGTATAGTTTAGTATAGTATAGTATGTTTGACCACTTTTAGAGCTCAGATGCTGTCTCCCTCTGGCGGTGTGGAGGATGGTTAACAGGAACAATTGTGAGACCTCATAATATATTGATTATATTCCCAACATGAAATTGAAATGAATCATTTAGGCATAGACGCTTAAGGCTTCAATCAGTTGTGGTTTATCAAAAATAAATCCCTGAAGCTTTCAATGCGATGGTGTTAGAGACGCAGTACTGTTTTAAATCCATTAGGTGGTGATGTAGGTCAAATGTAGAGAGGCATATTATAGTGAGCTGCTTATTTTAGATACATTTTTAGCAGTGCTGGCTCATGCACTTTCCCCAAACACTGCATAGAAGAAGCATTGATTGAGCTAGTCATGACAAAGCATTTGCTAAAATCTGCAATTAATATAATAAAACTATTTTTATTTAATCAAGAGCACGGGTTAAATAGCCATATAAACTAACAGATTTATTATTTTGCAACAGAAGCTCTCAGTTCTATCATAGTCATCTCTTTGTGGGTGTGAGTATTTATGTCTCTGCTAGCTCTCTATATATCTCGGGTGTGTTGTGTGTATTGTGCTGTGTGTATGTAGTCGTCTCTGTCTTCTCTCTCTCTCTCTGTGTGTGTGTGTGTGTGTCTCTGTGTGTGTATGTCTGTCTCTGTCTCACTCTCTGTGTGTGTGTGTGTCTGTGTGTGTGTATGTCTGTCTCTGTCTCTCTCTGTGTGTGTGTGTGTGTGTGTGTATGTGTGTGCATATATCTCTCTGTTTGTGGGTGTGTGTATGTGTAGTCGTCTGTGTCTCTCTCTATCGGTGTTGGGTGTGTGGTATGTCTGTCTCTGTCTCTTCATTGTGTGTGGTGGGTGTGTGTGGTGGTTGTTGTCTCTGTCTCTCGTGTGTGTGTGTGGTATGTGTGGTATCTCTATATCTATGGTGTGTGTATGTGTGTGTCTCTCTCTATCTATCTGTGTGTGTGATGTGTAATGTCATGTATGTGTCTTCTGTGGTGTGTGTGTGTGGGGTGTGTGTTGTCTCTCTCTCTCTGTGTGTGTGTGTGTAGTCTGTCTCTGTCTCTCTCTGTGTGTGTGCGGTGTGTGTTGTGGTCTCCATCTCTCTCCTCTCTGTGTGTGTGTGCATGTATGTCTGTCTCTGTGTCTGTGTGTGTGGTGGTGTGTGTGTGTGTTGTGTCTCTGGTTGTGTGTGTGTGTGTGTGTGTCTATCTCTGTGTGTGTGTGTGTGTGTGTGGGTCTCATATATGTGTGTGTTGTGTGTGTGTGTGTTTGTGTGTCTCTCTCTCTCTCTGTGGTGTGTGGGTAGTGTTGTGTGTTCGCTCTCTCTAGTGTGTGTAAGGATGTATCTGTCTCTTCTCTCTACTCTGTGTGTGTGTGTGTGTGTGTGTGTGTTCTCTCTGTGTGTGTGTGTGTATGTGTCGTTGTATCTCTTCTTGTGTGTGTGTATGGTATGCTGTCTATGTCTCTCTGTGTGTGTGTGGTTATGTCTGTCTCTGTCTATGTGTGTGGGGTGTCGCTACTCTCTATCTTCTCGCTATCGTGTCTGTGTTGTGTATGTGTGTGTATGTCTCTCTCTCTGATGTGTGGTCTATCTGTCATCTCTGTGTGTGTGTGTCTGTCTCTCTCTCTATCTCTTGTGTGTGTGTGTGTCTCGTCTATCTCTGGTGGTGTGTATGTCTGTCTCTGCTATCTGGGTGTGTGTGGGGATGGTGTGTTACTCTCTCTCTCTATCTGGGGTGTGTGTATCTCTCTTCCTGTGATGTGGTGTGTGAATGTGTGGTCTTATCTGTCTCTCTACTATGGTGTGTGTCTCGCTATCTTATGTGTGTGCTGGGTCTCGCTCTCTCGCGCTCTCTCGTTCTCTCTCTCTCTCTCTGTGTGTGTGTGTGTCTGTCTCTCTCTCTCTCTGTCTCTCTCTCTCTCTCTCTGTGTGTGTGTGTGTCTCTGTCTCTCTCTCAGTGTGTGTGTACTGGTTTATATATCCTGGTGGGGATTTAAACCTGAATACACACAGACTCATGGGGACTCGTGTCACGGTGGGGACCTAAATTGAAGTCCCCAGGGGAACAAAGCTTATTAAATCAACAGACATGACGTTTTTGAAAATCTAAAAATGCAGAAAGTTTCCTGGAAGGGGTAGGTTTAGTTTAGGGGTAGGGGTTGTGTAGGGCAATAGAAAATACAGTCCCCACAAGGATAGCAAACCAGACATGTGTGTGTGTGTGTTTCTATCAGGGTGGATCAATGCAGGAGCCTGAGCTCCACACACACACACACAGTTGCTCTGTCCGCGCATCTGCAGCGTCTCGTCGCTCCGTCTCTCTCCCTCGCTCGCGGCTGACGCGGGCCGCTCCTGGATGTGTGCATGTTATAGTTCGGAAAGCCGCCGCCGCATCGTAGGTCGAAGGCCAGGAGACATGCCGGTGTGACGGGCATCGGATATCCGTATCTTCCGCGCTATCTTCGCTGTGCCGAGCGCCGGTGCTGGAGCTGGAGCGAGCGGCCTGTAAACACAAGATGTCGACCCGAACGCCATTGCCCACCGTTAACGAGCGCGACGCGGAGAATGTAAGTCAAGGATACACCACATTAACATTCACGTTTATCACGCGTTTGCTCTCGTTGCGTTCTTGTGCTTTTGTTGACGCGGACACAAGCTTTTAATGGTTTAACGAGGCGGGTTGGTTGAGCATATAGTCGTTTTGTCTTCTGGGGTTTGATACTGGTGTCCAGTGTTGATTTAAAGCCATTATTAGAGTTATATTTGTGTGTGTAACTGTATAGATTGCTCAGGACCGTTCAGGTGCATGTGATGCTTCCCTGTCCTGTGTTAACCAATGCAACACTGATGATCTGATCATCATCATCAGCATTTGTGTATGTCGAGGTGGGTGAGTGCTTTGTAGTGTCAGACCCATATGCGAGCTCACGCTTCAGCGTCCCGGCACCAGTTTTCTTACCGTTTACATGTTTCTACATTATAATTAGTATGTGACCCTGGACCACTAAATCACAGGGTCAATTTTTTGAAATTGAGATTTGTACATCATCTGCAAGCTGAATTAATTAGCTTTCCATTGATGTATGGTTTGTTAGGACAGGACAATATTTGGCTGAGATGCAACTATGTTAAAATCTGGAATCTGAGGGTGCAAAAAAAAATCTAAATATTGAGAAAATCATCTTTAAAGTTGTCCACATTAAGTCCTTAGCAATGCATATTACTAATCAAAAATTAAGTTTTGATATATTTACGGTAGGAAATGTACAAACTATCTTTATGGAACATGATCTTTACTTAATATCCTAATGATTTTTGGCATTTAAAATGGATAATTTTGACCCATACAATGTATTGTTGGCTATTGCTACAAATATACCTGCGCTACTTATGACTGATTTTTTTGCTCCAGGGTCACATATATAATAAGCTCAGTAGGCCTACTTTAGAGTTTATTAAATGGGGTTTTCAGTGACCGGCAGTTGATATTCCTAAAACATATGAATAACAGCAAATTGGATGTAGAAAATCAAACGCTAGAGCGGAATGCAATTATTTTACATGGTATGTATCCACTGACAAAGCTGTTGGTAGATATTTGGACTGACACAAGGGGAAATAACACTTAAGTTAAAGAAATACTTTACCCAAAAATGATATTTTACTCACACGGCGTCCTCACGGGGTTTATAGCGATTTGGATTTTAGCGTGAATTTGGACCAATCAGATTTAACTGTGGGTGGAGCTACTCGGTGCAACGCCGCAGAATTTGATAACAGTAATGTCCTGTTGCTTTCCTCAGATGTTTAGGACAACTCAAGAAGGAAGTGATAAGAGTTGTTATTGCTTTATCACTTCTGGTTTGGATGTAATCTGCTGTTTATCTTTCTGTGAAACACAAAAGTGGAAGTCTACTCTGTCTGCTTTTCTGTAAGCGACACCTACTGTCACAAAATGAGTTTTCATTTTCATTTAGCCCGTTTGCTGTTTTTCTGCATTGGTAAGGGCATGCATGCTGCTATGCTTTTTCTTTCTTTCTGAGAAACACAAAAGGAGACTTTTTTGAACAATCTTAGTTCTCACTCTGCCATGCTCCAAAAGGACAAAATAATCACCATAAATGTTCACAGTGTTCACAGAAGTTTTTTTTTTTGCTGAAATTTAAGTTGTAATTGACAGAAAATTTTCCACTTCGTCTGAGCCCTTAATTCTTTCAGATTTTAAAATGCTGTTGAACAATTTGTTTGCCTTCCAGAAATATCAGTCTGTCATGAAATAAATGTGATTTGAAGGTGTGAGGAAATGCAGTGCGGTTTTGGGATTTTTGCATTTCGTCATTAACAAGATTCTCAAAAAAAAACTTGATTCATAGAGGAATTAATCATTGCCAGCACAATGGGAATGATCTTGATCAGTAAGTTATTGAAGAAAGGAGGCCGTATAAAGCCCGTGTCTCATGCTCCTGTGGGTTTAACGTCATCTCAGGTTATAGGCCTGCAGAGCTCTGCTTATGTAAAGGATTCCTGCACTTGTGTTGAAATCCTCCAGTGATGCAGCGAGACACTCAGGATCAGGTCTGTGGCCTGTGGGAGGATCTTTATGACTCGCTAATAATGGTCACAGAGGGGCTGTTGACTCAATCATGTAATTACAGGCTGTGATTAATGAAAAGCACAGAAATGCTCCGAGGTCGTCTGGGTGGCGTGGGTCATTAATGCAAGTAATTTATTCTGAATCAGTGGAGAAAACATTTAGAGACTGCTGTCATTGGCTCTGTACATCTCACCATGTCAGCATTGCTATCGCAATTCAATTAAAAGAGTTTGTGTAATTGCCGATCGTGGTTTTTAGTGAAGGATTCTTATGCTTTCACATTTTTCCCTCCTCAGTTTTGAATATTTAAATTTAATAACTTTTGCATAGCCACTGAACATGTTTTACTCTGCGTACGTACACGGTAACTTCCTGTAGTATGTGAACAAATCTGGGAATTTTAAACTTATATGTAATAAAAAAAAAAAAAAAAAAAAAAAAAAAAAAAAAAACAATGATGAGAAGGGTAAATTATGACAAAATTATAAATTTTTTAGGGGTGAACCAGCACTTTAAATGAAATGCTGATATTGTAAGTGACAGGAGTTTTTTTATTATTTTTTTTTGACAACGTGTGTATATATACAGTGCTGTGAAAAAGTTTTTGCCCCCTTCCTGTTTTTTTTATTTTTTGCATATTTGTCACACTTAAAAGACTCAGATCATCAAACAAATTTTAATATTACACAAAGATAATGCAAGTAAATACAAAATGCAGTTTTTAAATGATGATTTCTTTTATTAAGGGAAAAAAGCTGTCTAAACTTGCCTGGCCCTACGTGAAAAAGTAATTGCCCCCTAAATCTAATATCTGGTTGTGCCACGCTTTGCAGCAACCACTGCAATCAAGTGTTTGCGATACCTGGCAATGAGTCTTTCACATCGCTGTGGAGGAATTTTGGCCCACTCTTCTTTGCAGAATTGTTTTAATTCAGCCACATTGGAGGGTTTTCGAGCATGAATGGACTGTTTAAGCATCTCAATCGGATTTAAGTCCGGACTTTGATTTGATTTGGCCACTCCAAAACCTTAATTTAGTTTTTCTTGAGCCATTCAGAGGTGGACTTGCTGGTGTGTTTGGGATTATTGTCCTGCTACATAACCCAAGTGCGCTTGAGCTTGAGGTCACAAACTGACTGCTGGACATTCTCCTTCAGGATTTTCTTATAGAGTGCAGAATTCATGGTTCCATCAAATATGGCAAGTCGTCCAGGTCCTGAAGCTGCAAAGCAGCCCCAGACCATCATCCTACCACCACCATGTTTGACTGTTGGTATTATGTTCTTTTTATGAAATGCTGTGTTGGTTTTACGCCAGATGTAACGGGACACACACCTTCCAAAAAGTTCAACTTTTGTCTCATCAGTCCACAGAATATTTGCCCAAAAGTCTTGGGGATAATTAAGATATTTTTTGGCAAATGAGAGACGAGCCTTTGTGTTCTTTTTGGTCAGCAGTGGCTTTTGCCTTGGAACTCTCCCATGGATGCAATATTTGCCCAGTCTATTTCTTGTTGTTGAATCATGAACACTGGCCTTAATTGAGGCAAGTGAGGCCTGCAGTTCTTTAGATGTTGTTCTGGGTTCTTTTATGACCTCTTGGATGAGTCGTCGTTGTGCTCTTGGAGTAATTTTGGTTGGCCGGCAACTCCTGGGAAGGTTCACCATTGTTCCAAGTTTTCTCAATTTGTGGATAATGGCTCTGACCATGGTTCGCTGGAGTCCCAAAGCCTTAGAAATGGCTTCATAACCCTTTCCAGACTGATACATGTCAACTGTTTTGATTCTCATCTTTCTTGAATTTCTTTTAGATCGCGGCATGATGTGTTGCTCTTTAATCATGCTTCACTTTGTCAGACAGGTTCCATTTAAGTTATTTCTTGATTCAACAGGTCTGGCAGTAATCAGGCCTGTGTGTGGCTAGTGAAATTTAACTCAGTTTTCTAAAATAATGTGGTTAATCACAGTTCTTTCATGATTTAACAGGAGGGGGCAATTCATTTTTCACGTAGGGCCATGTAGGTTTGGACAGCTTTTTTCCCTTAATAAATGAAATCATCATTTAAAAACTGCATTTTGTATTTACTTGCATTATCTTTGTGTAATATTAATTAGTTTGATGATCTGAATCTTTTGTGACAAATATGCAAAAAATAAAAACAGGAAAAACTTTTTCACAGCACTGTATATATATATATATATATAATATATATATATAATATATATATATATATACAGTGGGGGAAAAAAGTATTTATTCAGCCACCAATTGTGCAATTTCTCCCACTTAAAAATATGAGAGAGTCCTGTAATTTTCATCATAGTTATACCTAAACTATGAGAGACAAAATGAAAAAAAAAAAAAATCCAGAAAATCACATTGTAGGATTTTTCAAGAATTAATTGGTAAATTCCTCGGTAAAATAGTATTTGGTCACCTACAAACAAGCAGGATTTCTGGCTCTCACAGACCTGTAACTTCTTTTTTTAAGAGGCTCCTCTGTCCTCCACTTTTTACCTGTATTAATGGCATCTGTTTGATCTTGTTATCAGTATAAAAGACACCTGTCACACCTCAAACAGTCACACTCCAAACTCCACCATGGCCAAGACCCAAGAGCTGTCAAAGGACACCAGAAACAAAATTGTAGACGTGCACCAGGTTGGGAAGACTGAATCTGCAATAGGTAGCAGCTTGGTGTGAAGAAATCAACTGTGGAGCAATTATTAGAAAATGGAAGACATACAAGTCCACTGATAATCTCCCTCGATCTGGGTCTCCACGCAAGATCTCACCCCGTGGGGTCAAAATGATCCCAGAACCACACGGGGGGACTAGTGAATGACCTGCAGAGAGCTGGACCAAAGTAACAAAGGCTACCATCAGTAACACATTGCGCCGCCAGGGACTCAAATACTGCAGTGCCAGATGTGTCCCTCTGCTTAAGCCAGTACATGTCCAGGCTCCTCTGAAGTTTGCTAGAGAGCATTTGGATGATCCAGAAGAGGATTGGGAGAATGTCATATTGTCAGATGAAACCAAAATATAACTTTTTTGGTAAAAACTCAACTTGTCGTGTTTGGAGGAGAAAAAATGCTGAGTTGCATCCAAAGAACACAATACCTACTGTGAAGCATGGGGGTGGAAACATCATGCTTTTGGGGTTTTTTTTTCTGCAAAGGGACCAGGACGACTGATCCGTGTTAATGAAAGAATGAATGGGGCCATGTAGCGTGAGATTTTGAGTGAAAACCTCCTTCCATCATCAAGGGCATTGAAGATGAAACGTGGCTGGGTCTTTCAGCATTACAATGATCCCAAACACACCGCCCGGTCAACGAAGGAGTGGCTTCTTAAGAAGTATTTCAAGGTCCTGGAGTGGCCTAGCATGTCTCCAGATCTCAACCCCATAGAAAATCTTTGGAGAGAGTTGAAAATCCGTGTTGCCCAGCGATACAGCCCCAAAACATTACTGCTCTAGTGGAGATCTGCATGGAGGAATGGGCCACAATACCAGCAACAGTGTGTTAAAACCTTGTGAAGACTTACAGAAAACGTTTTACCTCTGTCATTGCCAACAAAGGGTATTTAACAAAGTTTTGAGATGAAATTTTGTTATTGACCACATACTTATTTTCCACCATAATTTGCAAATAATTATTAAAAAATCATAAAATGTTATTTTCTGGATTTTTTTTTTCTCATTTTGTCTCATAGTTGAGGTATACCTATGATGAAATTACAGGCCTCTCTCATCTTTTTAAGTGGGAGAACTTGCCAAATTGGTGCCTGTCCTAAAATACTTTTTGCCCCACTGTGTAATATATATATATATATCGTATATATATATCTATATATATATATATACACACGTTGTCAAAAAAAAATAATAAAAAAACTCCTGTCACTTACAATATCAGCATTTCATTTAAAGTGCTGGTTCACCCCTAAAAAATTTATAATTTTGTCATAATTTACCCTCTCCTCATATTGTTCCTGACTTTGTTCCTATATGAGAAGCTATATACTTTCTTTTTTGTGGAGTACCAAAAGAAGGTATTTTGAGAATTCTCGGTTTTTTTTTCTCCCCTATACGACAATGGAAGTCAATGGGCCACCAGTGTTCTTTGGCTAATGTTCTTCAAAATATCTTGGTGTTCCATAGGGCTGTCAAACTGACTGAAAAACTAAATTCGAATTTTTCACTTAAATATGATCAAAATTCGAATCATATTCGAATTTAAAAGGCATAATTTCAATTAGGGGGACAAAAAGCTTTTGGCTTCTCTCCTGAGGGCGCATTGAGCAAAATATTACTAATGCATGTTTATTCAAAGCATAAGATAACTTGACTATCTGTGAAAAAAATGCATAATGTTTAAAACAATGTATATAAACCATATATAATTAATTAAGTTACTTAAACAACTATAAACAAGGGAGACAAAAGCACTTGACAAAGTGAAGGAAAGGGAACACAGCACCCTGCATGTATTTTATTTACCTACAAAGAATACCGACAAACCAATCACAAAGTTAGGCACGTTTTTCATTTAAAAACATGAGATAAGTGGATGGGGAAAACCTCCATAACGTCTTTTAGACATTTTTTTAAAAGTTGACCTTACCTTACTTTTACATGCGGCTCTCTTGTGCGAGACATGAGTGTAATGGTGATAGATGTCCCTCTAAAAAAAATTCGTGAAATATGCATTCTGTGTGAACGTCTTGGTTTCAGTTTTTGACGTAAACAGCATCTTCTCCACACTGATGCTGTTGTTTTCCGCAGTATATGAATGAACAACGTAGCAGCGCAGCATCTAGTGGCTTCAACTGGATAGACTAACAAAAAACATTATAATACAACAACACTTACATCGTCATCGCATTTTGTGCGCCACTGATAAGGCTACCTGACACACACCTAAAATTCGAATGAAAAACGTGAGGTGTTCTTTTTTTTTACAATTCGACATATTCTAATTCGTATGTTTGATTTTCCCACATCAGAAGAAAGTCCACACAGTTTGGAACGACACACGGGATTACAGTCTGACAGAAAAATTTCCATTTCTCAGCTAAGTCGTTATTTGAAATACGGTATAGTGTGTTAGGCAGACTCCTAGTTTTGCATGCAGTGATCTCATCATATGAGTTCTATAACCTAAAGAATAATTAGTTTGAGATATTGATTCGGTTTATTGCTCAGCTTTGCATCCCCCTCTTGTCCTGTTTTTATGGGCTTGAAGTCGCAGACGGCTGATTAATGTTGGATAAGAGTAAGGAGTGTTGTAAATCACTGTTTCTGCAGTGGGTCCTGGCAGAGGTTCAAGGGTTTTGGATATCAGCGCACCTCCTCCTCTTTTATAATCAAATGCAGCTGTCAACTGTAAGACGTCCTCACCCCGCACCCCCCGCCTACAACAGTGCCTTACGGTCCTGTGTTGAACTGGAGACGTGAACTTGGCACAGGCAGGTCCAAGTGGTCCCAGTATTGAAGCCACAGGGCTGCAAGGAGTATTTATTTTTGGTATTAGCCAGTCTTATTTGAATTGCGTTGAACACGTACTGCTTTTGGTCAGTTAATGAATAATTTATAATCCGCTATTCTCACCTACTTTGCCTTGGAGGTCCAATGCGCTGCAGAGTTTAGCTCCAACCCTGATCAAACACACTTGAACAAGCTAATCGAGCTCTTCCGGATCACTAAAAAGTTTTGGGCGGATGAGTTTGATCAGGTTATTCGAGCTACCTCTGCAGGACAGTGGGCCTCGAGGACTCAGTGAGAATCACTAGGTAAAGCTAATTTGTAAATTTAAAGGGATAGTGCACCCCAAAAATGAAAATTCTGTCAGTAATTACTCACCCTCATGTCTTTCCAAACCCTTAAGACCTTCTTTCATCTTCTGAACACAAATTAAGATGTTTTTGTTGGAATCCGATAGCTCTCTGAGCCTCCCATAGACAGCAACACAACTGAAATGTTCCCAGGTCCAGAAACGTAGTAAAAAAGTATTCTCGTAGCTTTGCAAAACTGAGGTGGAGCCACTGATGTCACATGGACTGTTTTACCGATGTCCTTATTACTTTCTGGACCTGGGAACATTTCAGTTGCATTGCTGTCTATAGGAGGATCAGAGAGCTCTTGGATTCCATAAAAATAATCTTAAATTGTGTTCCAAGATTACTAAGGATTAAGACCGGATTTTTTTTGGGGTGAACTATCCCTTTAAAGTGGGCACAGATAATCGCCAGATCGTCAGATAAAAGTCAGTGCCGATAATCTCTTCTTATCGACTTTTATTGTTTGTTTAAGAACGAATCAAAAGCCAGTGGTGTGACCTTTGCTTTTAGGTCGCAGGCCATGGATTAACTATTCTGTAACTATTACTATATCTTAACACAGCACTACTAGATTGATGAGCCAGTTCGGACCAGGATCCTGAAGTCAAAAACATACTCTACACAAATTCATTAAAGGGTTAGTTCAACCAAAAATTTTAATTATGTCAGAAGAAATCATTGAATAAAGTCATTAAATCATTATATTAGTTTTCTTTGTGCACAAAAAAGTATTCTCAATTGCATTCATAAAATTACGGTTGAACCACTGATGTCACATGGACTATTTTAACGATGTCCTTACTAGCTTTCTGGGCCTTGAACGTAGTAGTTCCCTTGCTGTCTACAGAGAGTCAGAAAGCTCTCGGATTTCATCAAAAATATCTTAAAGGGGGTCATATGATGTTGCTAAAATGAACATTATTTTGTGTATTTGGTGTAATGAAATGTGTTTATGCGGTTTAAGGTTAAAAAAACACATTATTTTCCACATACTGTACATTATTATTTCTCCTCTATGCCCGCCTTTCTGAAAAGCATCGATTTTCACAAAACTCATCGTTCTAAAAAGCGAGGTGTGCTCTAATTGGCCAGCTATCCAGTGCGTTTTGATCAGCCGAATACCTCAAGCGTGTGACGGAAAAGTTATGCCCCTCAGCATACTGTGATGATACCCTGTCCGGCCAGAGCGACGAGACAAAAACATGAAAACCCATTATAAACAAGGCATTTGTTGCATCCAGTGGAGACATAATTATGGATATGTCCCCACATAATGTAGTCCTAGCATAAAAGAGAACTTGCCTATTCTAAATTCGTTGGCCGTGATTAATTGTCTGCTTGTCATAATCGGGGCTCCGTACAACCAAATATAACCTTAGCCTACCTGTTTATTCATTTATTATGGTATGTAACTAGCTCACCTTTTGCCGCACCATGTTTGCGTAGCACATCCTCATGCTTTCTGGCAATGTGCCGCTTCAGATTCTAATATGAATCTTTACTAACTTTAACAGTCTCCCCGCACTCCCGCTCAGTTTCTTCTCCCTGCTCATTCTTAACTTAGATTTTTTACTTTACATTTATGTATAAGGCTTGCAACTTCGTTGAAACAATATCTGAACTCCATAACTGCTCTACTATTCTCGATCTCTACAGATTCTCGATCTCGAACAAGCAAATCACCAAACGGCATTCTGGTTTGAGCGAGCGGCGCTGAGCGTTTTGAGCGAGCGGAGCGGAATATTCAGAAAGGCGCTCTGCGCTCTTAAGGAAATATTACCGCTCCACTCACGCTCCGCTCCGCTCACATGCTCTGATAAAACGCTGTGGGTTTGTGTACTGCTGTCTTCACGTGCCATCGGGAATTTCCTATTTCCCACTTAGTAAGTCTTGAGTCTTATGAGTTTGTTGTATTCAAGTGTTTTAAATGTCAGAAAGAATAAAATGTAGCATCCCATTGGTTTACAATCATATTTAAACATTCACTGTGCTAGATACATACACTGTTTTTTATTATTATTTAAAAGCAGCCTATTATTAGCGTATTAGGCACGTCTTTAGCAGAAATTAGCTTTTTTAGTGAAAGTAAAGGTCCCTCCCTGATTAATAAAATTGTTAATGAAATGAAATGATTAATGAGAAAAAAATATTTTATTGTTTAGTTTAGTTTTATTAGTTTCATACATATTATATCCATATTTTAACAGCACAAATAATCTCAAGCTTTACAGGGTTTTACATGATTTTTTTCTTTTGTAGTGTGTCTTCCAAATGAACCCACAACAACAATAATATGTTTATACATAAAGAAATTCATTCATTCATTCATCCACACTACGCAAGACGCAGTTTGGGCAATTACTCAGAGTTGTGGTTTCAAGGAATATTACAAAATGCAGAGCGCTACAAGTATAAATGCCTCATCCATTTGGGGAGGTGTGCACGCAGTCAGTGGAGCCAGGCGAAGTATAAATCCCGCTTAGCAGTGACTGAATCTGCTGTTAATATCATATCATAATGCAAAACTAACAATTAAGGCCCGTTCACACCAAGCACGATAACTATAAAGATAACGTTAAAGATATAGTTCTAAAAATCATTCTCAATACTAAAGAACAGCAGAGTCCACACCACAGCTATAACTATAAAGGCACAGAGAAACGATATAATTATAATCACTTTCAGAATGATTTTTTACAGCCACGAATGATAAAAACATTTACAGCCAATCATAATCCATCCTGCTTTAATGAGCTCGGAATTTAAAGCGGCAGACGAGTGTGCGCTTATAATAAACAGACGATATCGTTCGCTGGTGTGGACGCTAATATTGTTATCTTTATGGTTATCTTTATAGTTATCATTCTTGGTGTGAACGGGGCTTTAGAATAATTTTAATGACTGTGGGTCAGGGCGGATATCTAAATCAGAGAAAAATATAGGCGCAGGTGGGTGGTGCGCGGATAATTTATTTGAAGCAGCGGATTCAGTTGACGTTTGATCTGATCCACGCATCTTTAACAGTCAGCTTTCTGACCATTCTGGAATTTCGGTCGAATACATGCCTCTTTCACTGTTTATAAAACATACAATATGCCTCAAATGATTGTTCATATAGTCTATAAATACACTACTTTAGCAACAAGACAAAGTGATGTAGGCCTAGTTGTTGTGGGGGAAAAAACTAGCATTGAATAGCATTGACCGCAGCATTGGTTGTCCCCTCCACTATGTTTAAAGTTTATGGCCCACCCAACTCAGAAACTGGCATCAAAAGTATCTCTGAGTTTCCCAGTAGTAAACATGACTTGAGAGGCATTCACGCCTAATTTCTGATTAGGAAACTCGTATTTATGATCATTCCGATAGCATGTGAAGGTAGCGGGATGGTAGGAAAACATTGTGCTTTTTAAAAAAAAATTCCCCTTCAAGCCAAACTTACGATATTAGACGGCAAAGTTTAAATCCTGTCTGGATAGCGAATAAGTTTTTCGACTACCTCTGGAAGCAGTCAAAAGTAGACAAGCTAAAAAAAAAAATTTGACCCCATTAACACGTCCACTTGTGATCGGTTTGACAAAAACACATCTTAATACCAGGTGTAAGCACGCCAAAAGGCTTTTTCACACTGAACGTGAATGTTCGGCGCGATGACACTTTTGAATCGAAACAATAGACCATTCGTCCGCGATTAGACTCGCTTTTTCGCATCGCGCTCAGTGTGAAACGGCCTTTAGTTGCATTATTCACTGCTGTACAATAATGTGACTGGTGAAGGGGGAAACAAGCAGATGCAATTAATCAATATCAGATTCATTGTAGATTATTTTCAGTTTTATGGATAGTTGTTGCTACCCTATGGTTAACTTATGATGCTATAGCTCCCCTTGTGGCAACCCTGAGAATACAATACATGCTTGCGAGTGTGTAAATGTTACTGTCGCATTTCAGAAAGCAATGATGCATGAAATCGAGCCTGCTAGAAGTGTTTTTTTCCATTTGTGTACTTGCTTGTATGTTTCAACAACAGTGTGGAAGTGAAAGTGATGCAGGGATCGAACAGAGCCATCACCATCAAAACAAACGTGAGTCGGGGTGTTTTAGAGAGTTCTTGCAGATGCACATTGGAAGGCTTTCACTTTTACAACAGTTGCTTAACAGTGGAAAGGCTGCGAGAGAAGGGAGTGCTTTTAAAGAGATGAGTATGTGTGTGTGTGTGTGTGTGTGTGTGTGTGTGTGTGTATGTGTGTGTGTGTGTGTGCGGGGGGATGTGTTTACGGAGATCGTACCTTGTCGGAATGTTTTTGTCCAGGCAGTGTGTTCATTGTCATGCTAAAGCAGGAATGCCGATGCTGCTGTGTCATGAAAGTCTGGAAAACTGCAGCTGTTTCATCTCATCTGTGTTCTCTTCAGGGTTCACTATTTATCTGTGGCTTCTGAACAATTTGAGCTGTGTACCAAAACTAAGTGAGCTGCCTGGATGCCTTCTAAGGGGCCTTTCAAACAGTGTGCGTTTTTGAGACGCAGTGCAGCAGAATGGAACGGAATGCAGTTCTTTTTAAGAGTTTTAACTTCTTTTATTTGACATGGTGACTTAATGAAGTGTTCATGGTGCAAGATGAGTAACAACAGTCAAAATAATGATGATCTCGAACCGAACTTACTGACTGATGAGAGCTGAATGATGATGCTATGACATAACCTGTCTACAAATACAAATAGCAGGTCAATATATTTGAATAAAATATAATTGGAGCTACCTGTATCAGTGTTTATATTTAAAGGTGTCATTTATCTATTTGCAGTTTCCTTTGCTCTTGAACCGGTACAAGCTCTTGGTGCATAAGAAGATCTGTAAAGTTGCAAAGACACAGTTTAAAGAGACTCTTTATAAAAGTTAAGAGTCAACCACGCCTACCTAAAATGGCTCGTTCTAACACGCCCCCACATATTTCGTCACTATGTGGAAATATTAGCATAATGCCGCTCAAATGTGCACGCAAAGAAAGGCGGCGTGGTTTCAGGAACAGCAGTAGTGTTGATGCAGCATGTCAGGGAGACGCTGTGTTTCAGTGCTAAAGCAAAAGCACTTTATTTGGCCTTCCAGAAGTAGATGCATTTAGGAATCATTGGTTTAAGATTTATTTACAACAGAACAGCACACCCAGATGTTCGAATTTGTGCAACGCATTTAATGGACAACAGTTTTTTGAACCTAGAAGAGTACAAGGCTAGCTGTGCACCAGGCCTATTTCCAAAAAAAAAAAAAAAAGGGGCATTTCCGACTTAGCTATGACAATCTGGTGCTTTTGTTTGAATCGGACTACTATGTTTTGTTATTAGTTTAAGTATTTGCTATTGACTGTTCAAATGCAGAGTTTTGCGCAGTGCAGAGTAACGCGTTGTGTGTGTGTGTGTGTGAGGGGAACAGGGTCACATCACAGGAGAGTGAACTGCCTGTCAGAAATCATAGCACGTCAACTGTCTTAACCACGGCTTGTGCACTGCATCATCACTGTGTCTGTCACGAGACTCAGTTCCCCTTTCGGGCTCTGACCTTATGGTAAAACAAACGACATTACTAACTGTCTTGATATTTATTTTGAAAGATGAAGCTGTGATTATGGTAAGGGGAGTTACATTTCCGACGCATGCTTGCAGTGTTCGGCCAATCACAATGCACTGGGTCAGCTGGCCAATCAGAGCAGACTGCGCTTGTCAAAGGAGGGGGCTTTGTTGAAAACAAGGTTTTTGAGAGAGGCGGGGCATAGAGGACTTGCAATAATGTACAGTATTTAAAAAATTATGTTTTTTTTTTTTGAACATTAAAGCATGTCAACATTATCTGTTACACCAAATACACAAAATAATGATCTTTAAAATAGCATCATATGACCCCTTTAATCAACCTTGGGGTCATCGTAATTTGCAGAATTGTTTTTATATAGGCTAGTTTTTTTAAGGTAAAAAGTTACACGTTTTTGGGAAGTCATACCACATGCCTTGCGATTTAAAAGGTCAAATTATTTAATTAATTGACTTTGTTGGTGGACAAGTTTGTTTTCTTTTTAAATATTAAGCAGTAAAGCAGTTTTGTTAAAATATTATTTGGTGTATAAATTGTTTATGCGTTTTCAGTAGGGGTGTGCGATAATTATCATCTACGATTATATTGTAATTGTTGTTTTAACGATGTGCTATTTGACATTATCGAGTCGAATATTATTCAAAACATCCCTAGTACGCGCGCACGCATACATTCGTGAAGTCTAACTAGTGCGTTGCCGCTCTTTAGTGTGTTTCTCTTTCACTAGCGTGGGTCAGTCCTATTACTGCCATTTAGAATGATCCAAATTCAGACAGGTGGCAGAAAATTTTATATCTTGATACTCACTTCATATAGGTTATTCAGTTTCACACGACAGAGTGCCGTTTTAGCCCAAAATTACGCATGATTACAAATGTGACATTGCACTTCAATAAACCATACTTATTAGACGCTTACGTTTAGACACCATATTTCTTTTTTTGCAACAAAATATTCCGAAAACAGCCCACAGCGTGTTTTGTTGTCCTCTGAGCAACATGAAGGTGTTTCGTTCAACATTATTTGCTGCCACCTGCTGGCTGTTTTAATTTCAAATTTCGGCTTTTTTTCTTTCTTTTTTTTCTTCTTTTTTTATTATGTTTTTGCTTTTTTAAATCATTTCAATATCATATTTGCATATTTTATGTTAACTATACGCAAAACATAGTTATTGCATTTGAATTGCGGTTACTGCATTCATGTCCTTCATTAAACAAAATCATGTGTGTAACATCTAAACGCACTCAATGCACTTCTGTGCTGGATTTAAGTCTGCCTTGGTCACCCCCAAATGTCTTATTAATTCTAAGTCCTGATTAACTGTAAGAATTTGACTCAAAAAATAATGGACACTTCTAGAAAAAAATGGCTTTACAAAGGTAAAAATGCCCATAAAATGCAAAAAATCAGTTTAAAACTTATTGGAAAAGATTAATTTCTATCATAGGAACTGACCACCACACAGATTATGAAGAATATCAAAAACTTTAGGAGTCGGCTGTCCAAGGTAGTCCTTAAGATTTCAGCACAATAACACACTCAGCAAAATCTCGTCTAATTATCGTTATAGATAAAATCCCAGAAAATATCGAGATATAATTTTTTTTGTCAATATCGCACAACCCTAGTTTTAAATGTGGGTTCAAAAATCACATTATTTTCCACATACCGTACATCATTGTTGCTCCTCTATGCCCCACCTTTCAGAAACACGTCGATTTTTACAAAGCTCATCATTCTGAAAAGCGCTGTGTGTGTTTGATTTGCCAGCTATCCATTGCAGTTATGAAAAAATAATTATATTAAAATATTTTACTGCAGTTAACGCACTGGCCCCGCCCCCAAAACTGTATGTCATCTTACATTTCATACAGTTGACTGCTGACAAATATGATGTAGGGCAACAACTCCATAAATGCAATTATGTCCTAAAGTCTTCTGTATGATTTTTTTTGTCTCTATTGATATCCTGATAATTCAATTCAATTCAATTCAATTCAGGTTTATTTGTATAGCACTTTTCACAATATAAATCATTGCAAAGCAGCTTTACAGATAATTAAGTTTCTACAATATATTTAGTAGTAGCTTATCAGTGGTGACGTAGATTGAGTAACATAGTGGCAGAACTGTACGGAAAAATCATTTACAGAAAAATCAATTAAAGACGTCATCAAACAGACGATGAACACTATTAAAAGCAATTACTATATGATGCAATCAAACTTATAGCAAAAAGTGGTAGTTCTGTATGTTGTTTCATGGTTGGAATCATCTGAGGTCCTCTGAGGGGTTTTGCATCATCTCTTCTCAGGTGTTCTTGATCCAGACTGAAGCTTGTGTAAATCCTAGTTACCACGGGATGTTAATCCCAGCAGAGACAGAGAAACAAATAGAGACATAATTATCGTAGCTGCTGTTCAAGCTAAATTGATTTGTTTAACCCAAATTAAAGAATAATAATGTGCACTTGATCAGATACTGTATATTTGCAGTACAAGATTATGAGATGCATTTATTTGAATGCTTGGCCAAAGAGATCTGTCTTTAATCTAGATTTAAACAGAGAGAGTGTGTCTGAACCCCAAAAGTTTTCAGGAAGGCTATTCCAGAGTTTGAGCCAAATGCGAAAAAGCTCTACCTACTTTAGTGTACTTTGCTATCCTAGGTACTACCAAAAAAGAGTTTTGCGACCTTAGGGAGCGTGATGGATTGTAGCGTGGTAGAATACTAGTTAGGTATGCAGGAGCTAACCTATTAAGGGCCTTGTAGGCAAGTAATACTATTTTGTAACTGATACGGAACTTAAAAGTTAGCCAGTGCTGAGACTGTAAAATCATATTTTCTTGACCTGGTAAGGAAAGCCGCTGCATTTTGGACTACCTGTAGCTTGATTATTGAAGATGCAGGACAACCACCTAGCAGTGCATTACAATAGTCCAGTCTAAAGGTCATGAATGCATTTACTAGCTTTTTTTGCATCAGAAACAGGTAACATGTTTTTCGTAACTTGGCAATGTTTCTAAGATGAAGAATGCTGTTTTTGTAACATGGGAAAAATGATTTTCAAAAGACAAGTTGCTATCTAATGTAACACCCAGATTTTTGACCGTTGAGGAAGTAACAGTGCTTCCGTCTAGTTGCAAATTGTAATCCAAGAGCTTCTGTGTACTGTTTTTTGGTCCAATAAGTAATATATCTGTTTTATCCAAATTTAATAGGAGAAAATTACTATTACATTTTTAACATAATTTAGAAGTTTAATCTGGTCTTGAGATATTTAGTTGAGTATCATCAGCATAACAGTAGAAACTAATCCCGTATTTCCTAATAAGATTACCAAGTGGCAACATGTATATCGAAAAAAGCAGAGGACCTAGGACAGATCCTTGATGCACTCCATGGCTTTGAAATATTTATTCACTGAGTAAGAGATATACGGGCGTCCGGTGAGGCGACGAGCTACAGTGGGGAAAAAAAATCAAATATAATAGTCAGACCCACCAAGTAGGTTGCAGTTCTCCGCACTTTAAAAGATGAAGAGGCCTGGTAGCTGGTGTTTCAATCGATAGGTAGAAAAATACCAATACATATGAGAGACAAAGAGGGTGTTAGATAAGAAAAAAAATCCAGAAAATC
The DNA here is from genome assembly GCA_018155175.1 of Sinocyclocheilus anophthalmus. NCBI lineage: Eukaryota > Metazoa > Chordata > Actinopteri > Cypriniformes > Cyprinidae > Sinocyclocheilus > Sinocyclocheilus anophthalmus. The sequence goes on from JADLZN010003326.1 coordinate 227,576, forward strand.
ACATTGTATGATTCTTTGTAAAGACTTTTTTGCAATTATGGTGGAAAATAAGTATTATTGGTCATACAAAATTTCAATCTAATCTTTGTTATATCACCCTTGTTGGCAATGACAGAGGTCAAAGTTTTCTGTAAGTCTTCACACACTGTTGATGGTATTTTGGCCTATTCCTCCATGCAGATCTCCTCTAGATCAGTAATGTTTTGGGGCTGTCGCTGGGCAACACGGAGTTTCAGCTCCCTCCATTGATTTTCTATTGGGTTCAGGTCTGGATACTGGCTAGGCCACTCCAGGACCTTGTAATGCTTCTTACGAAGCCACTCCTTCTTTGCCCGGGCGATGTGTTTGGGATCATTGTCATGCTGAAAAACCCAGCAACGTTTCATCTTCAATGCCCTTGCCGATGGAAGGAGGTTTTCACTCAAAATACATGGGATACATGGCCCCATTCGTTCTTTCGTTTACACAGATCAGTCGTCATGGTCCCCTTGCAGAAAAACAGCCCCAAAGCATGATGTTTCCACCCCCATGCTTCACTGTAGGTATGGTGTTCTTTGGATGCAACTCAGTATTCTTTCTCCTTCAAACACGACAAGTTGAGTTTTTACCTAAAAGTTCTATTTTGGTTTCATCTGATATTATGACATTCTCCCAATCCTCTTCTGTATCATCCAAATGCTCTCTATCAAACTTCAGACAGGCCTGGACATGTACAGGCTTAAGCAGGGGACACGTCTGGCACTGCAAGATTTGAGTCCCTGGCGGCGCAGTGTGTTACTGATAGTAGCCTTTTTTACTTTGGTCCCAGCTCTCAGCAGTCATTCACTCAGGTCCCCCGTGGTGGGGGTGTCTGGGGAGGGGGGGGGGATTTTTGCTCACATTTCTTGTGATCATTTTGACCCCACGGGTGAGATCTGGCTAAAATAGAAAATAGCCAAACAGGGCAGGATCGAGGAGATTATGCCAGTGGTCTGGTGGTATAAGGTGTCTGAGTTCCATTTTCTAATACTTGCGTCCCGCCACAGTGTAAATCTTTTCTTCACACCACGGGGGACAAGACAAGGGAGTGCGGCAAAAAAAAAACATGATTGCAGAAAAAAAAATTCAGTCCGTTCCCACCTGGTGCAGTCTACAATTGTGCTTTCTGGTGTCCTTGCAGCGCGTTGAGGTCTTGGGCCTGGTGGTGGTTGGAGTTGTGTGCGTTGTTTGGATGTTTGTGTGACAGGAATGTCTTTATTGAAATACCGATTAGGTGTTCAAACAGATGTACCCCTCGGCGCACCATTAATACAGGTAACAGTGGAGGACAGAGGATCCTCTTAAAGAAGAAGTTACAGGTCTATGAGAGCCAGAAATCTTGCTTGTTTGTAGGTGACAAATACTTTTTTTACTGAGGAATTTACCAATTAATTCTTTAAAAATCCTACATTGTGATTTTCTGGATTTTTTTTTTCTTCTCATTTTGTCTCTCATAATTGAGGTATACCTATAATGAAAATTACAGGCCTCTCTCATCTTTTTTTAAGTGGGAGAACTTGCACAATTGGTGTCTGACTAAATATTTTTCGCCCCCCTGGATATCACAAGCGACTGCTGTAAATTTGTGCCTGTAATACACAAGTGTAGAGTTTTAATACGACCATTTCAATAAATTTATTAAGGTATGTATATGGTGATATTTTAAACCAATCAAATATTGGTGGGGTACTGTTTTAGTGTGCTCATGGGGAATTTGGTGGGGGCCGAACACAAAATAGGTTCACCTCATAAAAGCGGGAGCAGAGCGAACGATGTTGTGCGTCCTCTGAGAACACTAGCGGTGGGTTTAGTTTCTGAATGAATCCGACTATTTTGAACAATCTAAGAAGGAGGGAAATTGAAGGGGGAGAGGGGTTGAGGGGGAAAAAGGCGAGGAAAAAATTGAAAGTGGCACAGAGTAAACGTCAAAGCACCCATTACGTCACTAACAGAACCGTTTACTGAAGTGAACGGCCGTTTGGACTAATCGAATGATAAAAGACTCCTACAAACATTTACCCTCACCCATTGCGTGCATCGCTGAATCACGTATGACTGTGTAGGTTAGTTTTCGTTAGTGTACGCAGTAATACATCGGTACTGCGAAGTGAAAAAAAACCTAGTAAATTAGGGTGTCATCTGTAAGTACGTATAAATACTTACGCGTGTCGGCTTTGTGTTAATCATAAAAGAGTACGCCTCATGGGGGGGGAAAGACTGTTGGTGGTTATGGAGGTTACCAAGCTGTATTTGTTACGATTGACTTGGGTCGTGGAGGGACAAGGGGAAAACGAGAGTGAAAAATACATGAATCTTAACATAAAGAACTACACAGATAAAGGGGAGAGCAGAAAAAGTCTGGTTGGGAACGTGCGGGGCAATGGAATAGGCGTAAGAGGAAGGGGGATAGAAGTGGGGAGGGACAGGGGGGGGGGATGTATGTCAAAAAAGACCTCCAAACAGTATTGGTAGGCGTGTAATAAGTGAATGTTTTCAGTCAAATAAATAGTTTTTGTGTCGGTTTTGCTCTTGCTAAGAATCATTGTCTACTGGTTCATTTCAACCAAAAAAGAACGTTAAAGAATCTGTGATCACAAGACCAAAAATTAAAGTTCCACAGGCGTCCAGATGCTAGATGGCATAAATCATATCATATTAATTACTCAACAGCAAATCCAATGGTACGGATATACTTACAGAATGAAAGATATGTACCGCTGACGCGGGGCGCCTAGTATATATTGGCAGGGTCTCTGATTTATACATATAGGTGAAACTTAATAAATAATATAGAAAAAAGAAAAAAACAATTTAGCACGTGCTCACGCGTGGGCGAGTAATCACGTGCGGCGCCGTATAGCCGGCCCGTCGAGATGAAAACAAATGCGTGCAATCCTGCAGTGGGCTCTCGGGCTATAAATTAATCAGTGTTGGATCATTTGACATACCATCGAGCCAATAGTAAATCACCATTAGACTGAACTGCTTATTGACTGTCCCGAGAGGCCTGGTAGTGTGGCTTGCTTCAATTCCTGGACTACAAGACACGTCAAGATATAGTGGAATCCAGTAGTTTCGATTTTCAAAAAAAAGAGGTGAAGGCTTCAGGATGACCATTATTCGTAATAATTTTCAGTTTACATGCGTAAGGATGAAAAGTGTGAGGGGTGGGGGGGTGGGGTAAACCAAAGGTGTATATGGGGGTCCCTCCATCTTTGTTGAAAATTTGACGTTTGCTCAGGAAGATCACAGGGATGACACCAGCTCTGCTGACTGAAAATTGTCATATTTCAGTTATTTTAGTATAAATGTGCTTTAGCTTTTTGTAATACTGAATTCTGCTTGCATTGATGTCAAAAATAGTTTTCTATTCAAGGCAAGGCATCACTAACACAACTCGCCAATTGTCCTTGTTTAGGGGAGCCGTGACCTTATTTGACTGCTAAGCTAGAAAATAAATGTCCATAAAAGAAAGTTATGTCTTTACACCCAGGAATGGCATGTGGTGGCAGCCAGCATGCATGAAAAAAAAAAAAAAAAGGTAAAGCAGATGCTATCATTGAGAGCCCAAGAAGACCCCAAGATTGTGTGTCAGGATCAATAAGTCTCTTAAAGATAACTCGATCTTTTTATGAAATGAAAGTTTATACAATGTCATGTGGTGCAATTCCCTGAAAGCTTAATGATTTTCCTGAATTAAAAAAACCTTTCTAACTTGAAAATATAGCCAATTTAAAGTCTTAACTGAGAAAACGCACTATCCATTCCAAATGCAAATGTCTGTAATTAATGAACACTTTGGAATAGAGACCTGAGGTCTCTGTTTAAAGAAGACAATCAGAAGATTATTCCACAAGTGAAAGCGATTTAAGTAAGGGATAATCAACGGCTAGCTGTGCATTAAACGATTTGAATGCACGACGTGGAGGCGAAGAACCACCCGACGTGCAGCGGAGGTACATTCAAATCGTTTAATGCAGAGCTAGCCGTTGATTTTGCCAGCATTGACAAGTTAAAACTGTTAATTATGTTTTCTGCACAATATTTGACAGGATGGTAAAAATGACGGTTATTTTCGTCAGTTACAACTTGTACAACAAAGAGATGCGTGTGTGAAGTAGCCTACCTGCGCCATGGTGTATGTTACCATGGTTACCGATGTTGATTATTAATGCATTAATATAGAAAGTGATTAAACTGACCTGGAACTACCTGTGCAGTTAAACGAATTTAATCAACACCTGCCAGCCAATCAGAATCGAGTGTTCAGACAGACCATGGCATAAATGCAAATAATTCAATGAAATTGGTGCCCTTTGCATCCCTAAGAAATAATCAAACATAAAACAACAAATACATTTGCAATTTAAAAACATAACAATACTATGTATTCTTTCATCAATATTACATAAAAGAGTCAATTAAATATTATTTTAAATCATTTAAATCACATTTATGCTGAGGTTTTTAAGGGTTTTGGCCTGTCCCTCACTATGATTTTTCTTTTTCACCAGGACTTTTAATTTGCAAAATGAAGAGAAAATGATATAAAAATCACATTTGCATATTGTTCTAAATATAGTCTCATTGTTAAGCAAAGTTTTTGGCATAAGTATGCATTTTTATATAAATTATTTTATTGGTGTCCCCTGATTTCATGTCAGCCCTGTTACCTTGTAAAATAATGTACATTCAGGTAACATCACTTCTAGGAGGTCTCTAAACCTGGACTCAACACTTAAAAACACAAGCATGTTTCTCTCTCACTTCTATAATGTTTTATTTTTGAAGATTTATGAGGCTTGACTGAGGCAGTGTCATGCAGTGTCAATACTGTTGCCATATTTAAAATGTCAATTTAAACAATTATTTATTACATTTAATATAATCAATATCTACAAGCAACACCCTTTCAAAGTGTACAACATGTGCTTTTGTGAACTTGAATATTAGCTAGCAATTAGCAAATTTGTTTGAAATTGTCAAACCTGTTACTGTCAACCTGTTACTTTTTAGAGTAACAGGCTTTGACACGTGGGTAACAGGGATGACATTGATTTCGTGAAATGACCCAAATACAATGAAAAACGTTTTGATTTAAATTTACTATAAAGAAAATGTACTGTACTAATATTTTATTTCATATAAAATAAATATTTTACAAAATATTTCTGAATCCAAAACTGTTAACAAAAATACAAATACATCCATATGTCCAAGTTATGCTCCAAATTTGAAGTTCATATCACAAAAATTGAGATTCCTGTGAGATGCTATACCACTGACACCCAAATTTGATTGATTGTTTGGTTGTTTGATTGATTGATTGAACGAACTAACGCATTTTCCTGTCACAATTTTTTTATATGTCGGTCACAATATTGCCTTCTTTATCACAAAATATACCACCAAAAGCCCTATTCGGATGGGACTAGTTTTTTAAACTACGTGTGCGTTTCGATTCTTATCACCTGGTGTCTGCTATTTTCATGTACAAATTGGACGGGTCTTTTTGTAATTCTGTAATGTGTCGGCATTGGGTGCCCCCGTATAAACAGAACAGTCATGTGGATTGATTACCATTAACCACAGTTTTACTACAAATACCATGGTGAAGCTATATGGCTAGTATAGCAAAACCATGTTAATGTGTTACTTTAGTTTAACTATTTTATTTTTTTATTTATTTGTAGTAAAACCATGTTTAATTTTCATAAAGGTACATATGTATTTAAAACATTATGTAATTGAGTGCAGAAACGTGAGTAATCTTACCTGGCGCTGATATTACAATAGTCAGTCTTAACAGTTTTTTTACTTGATCTGTCTCGTGATTTAATATTGCACTTACATGCACGGGCTTAAAAGTGTCTATGGTAGTTCACGTTGGCCAAAACACACAAGGAAACGCATTGTGGAAAAAAATATCGCCGGCAATCACAGACATTCGCATTCGGATGGGATTAGTTTTCTCAGAGGATCACTGAGTTTGCTGAAAAAGGTAGGTAATTTGCTCTGGAATTATTAGAGGTTGTGTGAGAAAAACACAGACTTGGCAGGTTCGGACAGGATTAAAATCGCAAAGTATGCCTGTGAAACACAAATTTCTCTAGCGACCCCCTGTAAAACTAGTCCCATCCGAATAGGGCTTAAGTATGAATCCTGGAGACTCATACAGGTTCCAATCATATGTGTTTTGGAATATGCGTTTTTGTCAAGAGAAGACAACCTGTTCATTATAGAATACTGTATAGCCCAGTATTTAGTATATTTATTTATTTTTACTTTTTAGTCATTTTCAGACCTTTTATCAAAGCGACTTACAAATGAGGACAACATAAGCAATCAATTGTAGTATTAAAACAACTAAAAACGGATCCAAAACTAAAAGCTAAAACTTATAAATACTACCTACACACATTTTAAAAATAAAGAGATTAAATAAAAATGACAAAAGCATACAACAAAATTTCAAAACTTACATTCCATGAAAACAAAAAATAAGCGAGCAATTAATGTCAAATATTAAAGACACAGGTATAAGACTAAGCCAACATCAAACACACAACTACATAACAGTGGGGAAAAAAGGTATTTCAGTCAGCCACCAATGTGTGCAATTCTCCCCCACTGTAAAAAGAATTTTGAAGAGGCCTGTAATTCTTTCATCATAGGTATCCTCACTATGAGAGACAAAATGAGAAAAAAAAATCCAGAAATTCACATTGTAGGATTTTTAAAGAATTTTTTTTGCAAATTATGGTGGAAAATAAGTTTTTGGTCAATAACAAAATTTCATCTCAATACTGTTATATACCCTTTGTTTGCAATGACAGAGGTCAAACATTTTCTATAAGTCTTCACAAGGTTTTCACACACACTGTTGCTGGTATTTTGGCCCCTTCCTCCATGCAGATCTCCTCTAGAGCATTAATGTTTTGGGGCTGTCGCTGGGCAACACGGATTAAAGATTTTCTATGGGGTTGAGATCTTGAGACTGGCTAGGCCACTCCAAGACCTTGAAATGCTTCTTACGAAGCCACACCTTCGTTGCCCGGGCGGTGTGTTTGGAGTCATTGTCATGCTGAAAGACCCAGCCACATTTTCATCTTCAATGCCCTTGCTGATGGACGGCGGTTTTCACTCAAAAGCTCCACGCTCCATGGCCATTCATTTCTTTCGTTTAACGATCAGTCCGCTGGGCCTTTGCAGCAAACAATCCCCAACGCATGATGTTTCCCCGCCCATAGCTTCAACAGTAGGTAGGTGTTTTTCTTTGGGATGCAACTCTCAGCATTCCTTTCTCCTCCCTAACACGACAAGTTGAGTTTTTACCAAAAGTTCTATTTTGGTTTCATCTGACCATATTACATTCTCCCAATCCTCTTCTGGATCTTCCAAATGCTCTCTAGCAAACTTCAGACGGTCCTGGACATGTACTGGCTTAAGCAGGGGGACATGTCTGGCACTGCAGGTTTTGAGTCCCTGGCGGCGCAGTGTGTTGGTAGCCTTTGTTACTTTGGTCCCAGTTTTCTGCAGGTCATTCACTAGGTCCCCCCTGGTTCTGGGATTTTTGCTCACAGTTCTTGTGATCATTTTGACCCCAAGGGGTGAGATCTTGCGTAGAGCCCCAGATCGAGGGGAGATTATCAGTGGTCTTGTATGTCTTCCATTTTCTAATAATTTGCTCCCACAGTTGATTTCTTCACACCAAGCTGCTTACCTATTGCAGATTCAGTCCTCCCCCCCCCCCCCTTTCCGCCTGGTGCAGGTCTACAACTTTGTTTCTGGTGTCCTTTGACAGCTCTTTGGTCTTGGCCATGTGGAGTTTGGAGTGTGACTGTTTGAGGTTTTGGACAGATGTCTTTTATACTGATAAAGAGTTCAAACAGATGCCATTAATACCTGTAACTTCTTCTTTAAGAGGCTCCTCTTAAAGAAGAAGTTACAGGTCTATGAGAGCCAGAAATCTTGCTTGTTTGTTTTGGTGACCAATACTAATTTACCGAAAAAAAAGGAATTTACCACTAATTCTTAACAACATCCTACACTTGGATTTTCTGGGTATTTTTTTTTTTCTCATTTTGCTCTCATAGGTGCGGTAGCACCTATTATGAATTACAGGCGCCTCTCATTTTTAAGTGGGAGAACTTGCACAATTGGTGGCTTACTAAATACTTTTTTGCCCCACTGTATGTGTATATATATATATATGTATATACACACACATATATATATATATAAAATGTGGGGTGACAGCAAAGGCGTTAAACCCTCCATAATGCTGGACTCATAGACCATCATTACTGTAAACAGGGATGAGTTCAAATGAACATTATGCCACAAATGCTGCTGATAAAGCTTAACATGCATTGAACACGTGACATTCATGCCCTTAAACTAACCTTCATTGTGAGGCAGTAAAGACGGCGTATTGACCAGGGTAAATAGAGGAGATCTTTATTGGGTTACCTTAATGTCGTTGTGTGCCATGAGGAACAATAGAGGAGACACAGGGATAGTAAGACCTAGAGAAAGTATTTTCTCTAGTGTTAGAGTGACGGACATTGTTTAATTTGTGTTTCATTGTGTTATATAGCACAGGTCATCCTCAGGTCACCAGAGTCACAGGACTTTACTGTACAAGTGACTCAGCAATTATTCACAGCAGGCTCTTCCATTCAGTTCTGGACACAACTTCAGTTCAGTCAGTTTATCTTGAAAGTCCTATCATTGTGTTTCTTGTCAGGGAAATGTACTCTGTAATTTAGTTTGTGTTAGGGATGGGTGAGAGACTCTAGTTGGGGTGGAAATGAAAATTCACCTAGTTTGCAAATACATGTTTACAGATCTTATTGTAAACCCTCAATCCATTGTATTTCAGATTTTGGACCTTTGTAATATTTAATCAAAATGTCATAACTGGATCTTTCGACTTTTTCTGGTTCGATTCTGTCCACTCTGCAACGTTTCAATTGAAAAAAATAAAAAATTTTGACCTGTTTAATATCTTTACTATTCATACTGGTTTGTACAAAGTTAACGTGATTTTCGTAAAATGCAGTCTACTGTTGCTAATCTACGGGATGTGCTAGGTATAAAAAAAGTTATTAAATGCACATTGGGCCTTAAAAAAGAGCTTGATTCCATTCTCACATACTGTTTCTTGTTCCCTCGAGGCTCAGTGTCTATGCAGGTTCTCAGGCGGGGGGGCGTAGGACGTGTGGGATCAACTCAGTACTTTTTCCTTGCACACATACACACTCATCTAGTATTAGACTATTTTGTTGGCTGTGATGGACGGGTGTTTAGCATTAGTGAACATGACGATCAGCGCCCAGAGTTTGCGGTAGAAAATGGGTTTTGATCGTACTGTGCCTTAACAGCCCGTTGTCGCTTTGCAGGTGGGTTTTATAAGCAATAATACGATTTGACTTTAGACAGTGTCGAACAGAACTGTTAGCGCGGAAATCGAATTATTAGTGCGCGAGCAAGGCTTAGGAAACAACAGTGATTAAACTACTCCAACGTACTCTTCCGCTGTACTGCAAGATCTTACAGCAGAAAACGTGTGAGGCTCAGCACAGTTAATGGCCCGGGTGATCGCGTACCATAAACCCTGTGAGATTTCCACAAGGCACAACAAGACAAAAAAACAAAACCAAAAAAAAGTTTTTCTTTCAATGCTCTTAAATTGAAAACCCTGAACTCCGCATCATAAATTGAACAAGCCACTCGAAAGACAGTAAGAACAGTCGAGCAAATTCCCCTATAGGATTAAGAACTACACTTCACCACATAGCGTAACACAAACTACAGTAACACTAAATAGATGCCAACATACTGGAGCTGCCTCTCTTCACTGTTTGTGAATAAAAAAAAACAAAATTTTTTTTATTAGATTAATGTTAGTCAGAGCAGTGAGCAGATTTTCTCTCGTTCTGTTGTCGGATTAACCCATTAATGACATGCAGCTAGGAAGACCTCTCCGACGCTGCCCACACTCTGTAAGACACAGACCCATGCGGGGTCCCGGACGATCCCCGACTTTCAACGAAAGTTCCACCCTTTGACATGTAAGGTGTGATGATTTAACTGTTTAAGCCTAGAAAGGGCAGAATACTCCGTCAAGTCCCCATTCGCTCTGCGGCACCGCCTCTCAAAAACGCGCGCGGCTATAAACGAAGAGAGTCTCTTGCTGCGATTGGCCTTTAAGTTTTTGTGACCGGAGCACAGCAACGTCCTCCGCGGTACTGTGATAGAGACTATTGCTGCATGATTAATCGAATTTGATTGTCATGCGCATTTTGTTTAAAAAAGCCGGTTCTGTAATCAGCAAGAAATCATCATCACGTGCTTTCAGATAGAGCAGCATTTACTACACAGATCCGTAGTTCACTGACAAGCTACGCAAAAAAAATCGCAGACGATTTTATTGCGCGATAATGACAGCTGTTTGTATAGCTTCTCAGTGAACTACGGCTCTGTGTTGTAAATGCTGCTCCATCTGAAAGCATTTGAAAATACCACATTTAAAAACATTTTTACTCCAAACTCACTTCATAAAATCAGTCGAGTGTTTGAAATAAATCTTCTGGTGAGATGATTGCCTCTACACAGATATAGAGTGCACACAACATATTTCTATTAATTTAAGGCAGTGATAACCATTGCCTCTACTAAATACGACTTTATTTTATGAAAATTATAGTACTAATAAGAGCACTCTGAGAAACCGTATTGGCGTAGTCGTCGGGTTTATTACAGTCCATTGAATCAGTGAAGCAGTTGAATTCTTCTGTTTATTCATGCGGCAGCGATAGGCATTTTCTGATGTTCTGGTTTCTCTGCGAGGACGTATTTGTGAGTTTCAGCGCGAGAGCGCCCTCGTTGCCTTTGGGTGGATATTTACTGCTGATCACAGAACTGTGCTTCACTGAAAGATACGTGACGTGACACGTGACATGTGGCCAAGTATGGTGACCCATACTCAGAATTAGTGCTCTGCATTTACCCATCCAAAGTGCACACAGACAGCAGTGAACACACACACACACGTGAACAACACACCGAGCAGTGGGCATCCTTTATGCGGCGGGCCCGGTAGCAGTGTTATGTTTCGGTGCCTTGCTCAAGGGCACCGTCAGTCGTGGTATTGAAGGGTGGGAAGAGAGCGCCTGTCATTTCAACTCCCCCCACCTACAATCCCTGCCGGTACGAGACCGCAAGCTTTTTGTGGGTACGAGTCCGCCTCTCTAACCATTAGGCCACGACTTCCCTAAAGATACTCATGACAATCACAGCTTCTGTCGAATCGCTGTCTCGATTCCATTTCGATTTATCATGCAGCCCTAATAGAGACAAAATCTCTACCGATCGACAAATTTCTACCAGTTAATCGTGTCTACCGGTATATCGCCCACCCCTAACTCTTGTTTAGTGAACGAGACCGTTATTTTACTGCTAAGGATTCAACGTTACCTGCTGTGCTGTATGCTGCATGTATTACTCATAATGGCTTTGTTTTTTAGTCATGTCATTACAGTGGTTGGTGAGCTGAATGGTTTGAAAAGTCATAAAAAATTAATAAAACCAACATTTTTTTTTGTTGTTCTCATTCTGAAAAAAAATAAATAAATCACAGACCAGCCATATGCTTGTGTAAGCACTCTGTTTCTTCTTTCATAATAAGCAAGTTTAAAGTCAAATAATATTTATTGGATGCGGGAAGTCATTTTCAACAAGGCTTTTCCATTCTTGTGTAGCTTAAAACCAATCATATTGTTTCATGAGGTTCAAAATGAGGGCTTTTATGATGGCCAAAGCAGATCAGGTTTCATAGCGTAGACACAGTCTCAGGTAAATGAAGCTCCACTGGTAATGGATTCTGTTGTAAGTGCTCTCTGTGGTTCAGACTGAAGGTCTCAGCTCATTTTCCACTTTATCCAGTAGCTTCTGTATATTGACCGCCAGATTTCTACTGCGGCCTAGCTGAAGTTAACTAGCTCCAGTGCTTTTGTCACATTGATGTAATTGTTTGACTGAGCTCAAAAAGTGCTGGAGCAACAACAGAACTAGGGAAGCTAAGGCCTTAAGGGAGTCTTGTACTGTGACACTCATTTCATTCACATAGGACTAATTGTGTGTGTGAGTGTGAGTGTATGTGTGTGTATGTGTGTTCAGAAACAGCCGGACTGAGTGAAACAGAATTAAACAGAATGCAGGGGTCTTGACAAACTTTTAAAAGTTAAACCATTTTTAACGTGATGTGTTATTTTTTAAAAAAAATGCTCATCTCGTGAGATGCTGAAAAAAATAGGGACAGAATAACAGCCAAATACATCTGAATGTGTACGGATTCCTACAATTTAAACGTTTCACTGTAATTCTCTTATTTTTTTGTTGAAGGTGATGAGTTTGTTACAAACTTTCTGCTTTAATGGATGATAGTGTGATGTTATTCTTTAAAGGGGATGAATTCCATGCCTCTTGGGTCTTCTGATTGGTCCACAGTTTTGGAATTGACATTGTTGAGCGGCGCTGCGTGTAAAAGTTGATATTCTTTTAACTTAAAATCGCAGCATTCATGTGCAAGATGCAATTGAAAAGTAGCACATTGGATTAGAAGAATGCATTCAGAGAGAACAAGTACAAGTTACACCAGAATGTAATTCTAATGGAATGTTTAAAAAGAAAAAAAAACTTTTTATTATATTACACATTTTTGTTTGGCACAAATTTTACTTTATATCTATTTTAAACAAGTAGGTATTACTCACACACTATTTAAAAGCGAACGCAGTCTGCCCTGTTACAGGCCCAAATTGTTGCTTCAATGTTTTTTCTTGTTGTTTTGAGGTTTTGTAACTTGTAATGCAGTTTTTGTAGACAAAGTAATCAAATCAAAATAAAATATTTGATTTACTTCTCAGCAAAATCTGAAATCCAGCAATAACACAAAGACAGTAGTGTTGATATGATGGCATGAAATCCACAATTGAAATGAGATGTTATTTAAATAATTTCAAATATCATATGTCAATGTTATTTTCTTTTATAATAGTTTAATTAAATCAACACTTTTTTTGTAGTTTTTAAAATTAATTAGGATCTTATAGGAGTATAGAAAGTTTGAGTGAGTGCATTTTTTTTTTATTACATTTTTTTAAAATGTCATAATTTTTGGAAATTGCATTTGTTACAATGCAAGATATTGTTTTTGTTTACTTGTAGTTTGAATTGACCACCCTTTCCTTTCGTCTCTCAGCACACGTCTGTCGATGGCTACACGGACACACCAGCACCACCCACGAAATCAGCGAGTCGACAGAGTCTCCCACGCTGCCGCAACTCAGTGGCGTCCATCACAGACGAACAGCCTCACGTCGGGAACTACAGACTTCTCAAAACCATCGGCAAAGGGAACTTTGCTAAAGTCAAGCTTGCCCGCCATGTTTTAACAGGAAGAGAGGTGAGCAGATACATATTTATTGTTTTATATACTAATGCTGTCAAATGATTAATCGCGATTAATCGAATCCAAAATAAAGGTTTTTGCTTACATAATATATGTATGTGTGCTGTTTATTTATTATGTATATATAAATACATACAGTATATATTTTGAAAATATTTACATGTATCTACATTTATATATTTATATAATTATATTTAGATTTCTCTAGCTAGGTAGACTGACTCAGATCTTATTGGTTCATAATACTAAACATAACATATTTTTTTCTGACATATTCCATCCGCCATTATGTGTTTCATTGGGTCTATATGTAACCAAGAACATGTACACCTTCACACTCCATACTGTATATTTAAGTTGTAGAAACAAGAAACATTTATTTTTGTGGTGCGAGTTAATCGTTTGAAAGCACTAATATATACAGTAATAATGCTAACACTTTTACTACATTGTCATATTTGGAGAATTGAAGAATTCCAGCATTTGAAATTGTCTTGACACTTAATTTTTCATAGATACCTTTCCATTGCACGCTTTGTCGCTGAAGGTTAAAAAGTCACATTCCAATAATAACACTGCAGTTCTTAGGAATGGGTGTAGATTCAAAGACAAAGAAATCGGTGTGAGAGTTGTACAGACTGTGGTTTCCATTTACAAACATAACTCAGAAAGCATATCGCATTATGCATTTATCCTGTTTAACCCTTGACTCTCAGTTCTCCCTCATTCAGGGAAGCGAAAGAGATTCTTTTGAGTTTTATAATAAAGACACTTAGCTAGTGCTGGAAACAGCATGCATTATTTAACAGTCTGTACATCAAAACATGCTTGCAGGACCAAGAGAAACTCCAGATTATGTAAGAAATGGAGCCGTTTTGCTCTGACGCGGGGAGGGATGATGATGCAGATGCCCTGTAGCCTTTAGATATTCAGATGTATAGCCTATTTATAGGAATCTATAAATATACACATTTCACTGTAACACTATATTTGCTTTTTAGGTAGCGGTGAAGATCATTGATAAAACACAGCTCAACCCCACAAGTCTACAAAAGGTGAGACCTCAGTGTCTTGAGACAGTTTTATGTTATTTCACAATGTGAAATCTAAATCATGTTAAAAATTTCTCATTTTCTTTGAGCAAATACATGTTTTGTGATGTGTTCTTCGCACGTTTTTTGACTTTCACCCTGTTGCCTGTATTTTAAGATACAAACATGGACATTACGTTTTGATGTCAGTAGTAAAATTGCAAGACTTCACTCAGAAACATGCATTTTTAGCATGTTCCTAGGAATTGTTAGCTCTGCAGTGTTATTTTCCCTAATCATTACATTTCTGTATTTGAATACTACCAACCTTAATTTATTTGTAACATATTCTGTTGTATTTATCTAAGCTTGAAATGTTTGTGTTTGTTCTTATTTTATTTGCTGTTGTTTCATCTTTCTAACTTTCGTATTCATCTCGCTTAGTATATTGCTTTGTCGTTAATCAAACATAGTACCCCTAATACTCCTATCTTCATGTATTAACCTCGAAACGCAAAGTGTACACATAGAAATAGGTTCAGTTTTTATTTTTTCCTTGCCCTGTGATGCCGCAAAGAGAGTCCGATCCGCTGGTCGCAACACGTCATTGTGCATTCCGCTCACCGGAACCGTCAGAGCGGGATTTTGGTGAATCTCGATATGTGAAAGCCACTATGCACTCCTATGGGATACGCACAATTCATGAAGTTAGCCTGTCACTTATTTCTTGGCTGGTTCCAAGCACGGCTGAGCGACCTTTGCCACAACCATTTGTTAAATCAACACTGCTGACATCGGCCGTTTTTTGTACGGCAACAGTCTTCATACTTAGACCGACGAGAGAGAGACCTGTCAGGGGGAATCAAATGGTTTTCTCTAGACTCCCTAATTATATATCTCAGGAGCGGATAACAAAGGCTTGCGCTGCATGTTTGTCTTGGGATGGCGAAATAGGTGCTGATACCCATTCGGGCTCGCACCTGTTTCTCCGCTTTTATAAGCACATGTGTCTGATGACCTCTTAAATTGAGATGCACCGCAGCCTCTGATGCATGATGTAAGTGAGCCCACATCACAGCTCATTTTCAATTCACGCCTGTCGATCTTCTGTCAGCGAGAAAGGTCCCTCATAGCCTCCTGCAACAATCTTTCTATCAGGACCAATACTTCACACGAGCCTTCGTCTCCTCTGTTCCCGCCTTACACCGTGGGGTAGATGTGTCCTAGCCGATGTACTGGTCTGCATCATTTCAGTCAGGTGTTAAGGCTAGTCACATGTTGACCGGGGGGAAGCCAATCCTCTCTGTGCGTAGTGTAGAGTTGATGACACCGAGTGATGCGTTCCCATCGTGAATGACCCAACGGCGTCTGCTCGGTTATGGCTTTCCATCTTTAGAGTGGAGCCGTTGCTCACTCTCACTCCAACCGCCTCTCTGCAGTCCTCGTTTAAATGCTTTGTAAAGCATAGATTTAAGAGAACATTTGCTGACCTAATGGATTTGCGAAAATGCTTTGCGGAAAAAAAAATACGACTAGTTTTCCCCATCTCCCATTGTTCATTAAGAGCAGTTGAGGGTTTTGAAATTCCAAGTGAGTCTTGAATAAACTCCCTAAGGTTTTTGGAGGCGTGGTCCTAAACAAGACGAGGACCATTCAGGATCAGATGGTCACAAATAGCGAAATTGCTTCCATTGAATGACCTTTGTTTGCACGCGATGAAGGGCCGTTAATGAAGGCATTGCATTGATCAGAACGACTTTCAAGGGCGTCAGAATGACGTCTGGCATTCGCTGTCCACGCTTATACACATCTATGAGAATACAACATTGTTAAATAACGTCGTTTTTGTTATTTTCTATATTGATGTAGCTCAACTGGTAGACCATGAGGAAGGTCATGTGACTGTTTCCCAGAAAACACATTCATTTGAAAATGAATCTACTATACATTGGATAAGTATCTTCCAAATGAATGAATGTATGTGAAGTTTTGTTTCCGTACAGTCAATTATCATCTCATTTGAATATTTTAATGAGGCTTGTCCACCATTGTTTGATTGATTGTGCACATTAGCATTGCGTGAACAGATGGACAGTGAGGTTGTCAGTGAAACCTGCGCTGATCTCTATTGCCTCACGTTTCGACAGCAAGATTAATGACTTCATGTTGAGGTACACACACACACAATGTCAGAGTTTGTCTGTAAATACGGTTGGTTTACCTCCTCCCCCAACAGGGATCATCCAGTTACTCGCCTGGCGTCATAAGTGAATTCTCTTCCGGAACATTTATTCATCCAGATTCAGTATTTCAGTACTCAGCAATGAAATTAACAGCTGCATGCTGGCTCTGCTGGAATCTTACCCCAGCACAGAGCGATCAGGGTTTTTTCCTCAGTTGTGGAAACCTCTGCATGCAATTAATTGCTATCGGCTAACCTCCGCGCGTCCGAGAGCATTCCACAAGCTCTGTGTCATTGCACTTTTATGAGCTCTTACTGTACAACCAGCGTTTGTTGGGTTCTCAAATGCGTTCTCATTTAATCATCATTTTGAATAATCAGTAGGCCCAATCTGATGACTATTTTTGTATATTTATATTGATGTTAATTGGTTTTTACCAAACACCACACAGTGTAAATATGAATTAAACAGTGACAATTTTAGATGCAAAAGATGCATTTGCCAAACAACTAAGCTAAATTTTCCTGGAAATTATTAAGGTAACATTCCTATTCAAGATATAGTAGCAGTAAGATGTCTTTGGTGAAGTTTTGTATGCCACAAACACACATACTCTTTCGTGCAATTCAAAACTCTGCCACAAGGGTGGTCATATTAGCAAAATTTTAGTGAAATATTGCAGGCGAAAAGGTCCATCGTCTACTGAATTATCATTAGAGTAGCGATGTATGAAGCACAGCTCAAACAAAAGTCATTTTCAAACCAAGCAGCTTTCTTTTGGTCAACAAAGCAAAGGTACAGTGTGATTCCAACGTGCTCCTGCAGTTCACGTGAGAATCTTATCGTAAAATTCCTGATTCTGTGGATTCTTATTAAAATGGCTAGATTGGCTGAATGGCTAGAATGGCTGAACCATTGTGTCAGAATTAATAGTCGTTGAATATTTCTCTTGATATTGTTATATCAGCAAGATTTTTCGATTTCCCCTTTTTTTTTGCCTCCAACTGTTCAGAGGACACATTCCACGGGACAGAGAGAGGTCAAAGGTCAAGTGTAAAGAGACATTGCTGCTGTGCTCATGAGAGCTTAATAATATATATTGTTCATTAGAGAACAAAATAATTAGTTTGTCTCCGTAATACGTGCACTTTTTAAATTCCACATCCATCATTATAATGTCACATTTTCCAGACTTCTGAAAATGTGATCACTTTTTACTTTCCGAACTCAAATTTAAACTTAAAAAATATATATTGTGAAGTACTATTTGCATACTGTTTATTCTCATTATGCAAAATTGTAAGACACACTTTCCATGAACAGGGTGTGCAAAAGGCCTTAAAGAAAATGAAAAAAAAAATAAGCAAATTAATTTTGCTTCCAAATTGTAAACTCTGTTATAATAATTTAAAATGTTTGGGAACAGTTTAAAATCCTGATTTGTTATATCCTAGCAATATGCATTAAATAACTTTTGCATAAAAATTATTTATTTATTTGTTGATTGATTGAAGACAGTAACACATTTCATTAAGATATGACTAATTTGGGACCAAATATTGTATATTATCTATAAATGAAGGAACTTTTTTTTTTTGTCTCGAGCAAGAAATGTTGAATACGGTTGCATGGTTCAGCTTGGCGAATTCAGTCAACACTGCAATCCATGTGAAAATTGAGAAAATAAGATAAGGTCCAAATGAGACAGACATTGATGTAGTTAAATCATCTACTTGTTTTATGTTTGGTAATAATTCATATCTACATATCTAATAGTTCCTACTCCAAAGAACAAGAGATTTTTGCTTTTTATTGCTTTTTTTAAACAGTACAAAGAGAAAGTGCCAAAACATTCTCATCTCATCGAGACTGTCTTATTTGGAAAAAAAAAAAAAATGCTATTCAGTCTAAATGTTAGCATTTGATGTTTGTGTAATTCTAGAGTCTCTCTGTATGGAGGTGTTTTCTTGAGTGACGTTTGTGATCCCTAAAAACGGCCCGTTCCTGGAGAGGCGCACCACAGAACAAAGGCGTTCTTGGACGGCTTTGTCGTGAGCTAAATTGATCTGTCAGTCTGTATTGTTGTATCTGTCGGGGCCGTGGTTGATGGAGCTGATGGGGCGCTATACCTTTTCCAGCTTTCCCCCGCTCTGCTCTCCTCAGCGCTCATCACTTTCACTCTCCATGTGACTCGGTATAGTGGCTGGTTTGTGCAAATAGGATACAGATTGTTTCTTATTCAATCTAAAAGCAATAAAGAGACAAATTGTGTGCACTTTAGAGTGAGAACTGTTACTTAATGTACACTGCAGATACACCGTTATCAAACATAATTGTAGAAAAACGCATGAAACATTTCAAATTGTGAACATTTTAAACATTTGCTTAATTACTATTAATAGTAATATTAAAACCGGAATATTAGCAACATCATTGTAAAGGTAAGTAAAATAATCGTGAGAAATAATAGGAATTTTACGTTTTTCCAGTTACTTCAAACCAACATTTGGTCCCAAACTAATTATCCCCTAAGGAGCAATAGCTTAATTAAAAAGAAGTGGACAGTCATGTTACTTGCAAGCCTGCTACCCAGTTTGTTGTTGTTTGTTTTTTATTTATTTATTTATTTGTTTTTTTATTTATTTTATTTATTTTATTTATTATATTTATTCTTTTATTTTTATGTTTTTTTTTTTTTGTTAACATTCATACAAATCAAAGTGACACTTTTAAAAATAATTTTAAGGATTTAAAAAGCCTCATAAAATATATACAAAATTAGAATTGGTCATATATTCAGTTTCTTCCTTTCTGAGTGTTCCAACACTGTCTTTCATTGACACTGATGAATAAAGAAAAATTCCCATTGGAGGCCATACTGTTTTTTATGTTTTTATTTTATTTTCAATAGTTTCAAGCTCTGTTTTGTACCCTGTTTGGCAGAATCTGTCAGTTACTTTAAATTTTTCCTTCTGTTGCTGTTGTTTTCTCATTTGTATGCATGCAGTCTATATTTTGGTGAATTCTGTCTCCCGTCCCGTTGCAGTCCCGTGTCACAGTTTGGTCTGCGTGACGACGTGCATTAGGGCTGGATGCGCTCGTTCATTCATGCGGCACTCATTCACAGAAAACGGCCTCCTGTTGTTTTGACTAAATAAAGAGGATCAGTGAGGAGCTGTCTGAGAGAGGTGTTTATGTGTATGGCAGTGTTTTAGGATGAAGAGACCCTGGGGGAGGAACCTGGAGTAGTGTTTAGGATCCATCCAGCATTTACCCTTCAGGCCGCTGCGCTGCTAGTGTTTGTCAGACAGACTTCTGACTGTGGATTATTTTGACCAAGAACCTCCCACTTAGACAGGAAGAGACTCTGATTGACGTGTAAAGCAACCAACCACAGTTTGTTTTTTTTAATTTACTGCTGGGTAAATGTGAAAACAGATATGATTTTTACAATGAACCTGTTGAATCAGTTCACGAATCACACTGAACATTCATTTGTGAATTGGACTGATTCAGTGAATCAGTCAGATTCACAATTCACTGAATTGTTCATGTCTGACACAAAATAATCAAGAACCAGGAGAACCTTTGAGCTTTTTGCACGACTGATGGCACAGGAAATAAGTTGCTGAAATGCCGAAGGTCAAGTGCTATTTATTTGCTAAAAATCATATTTTTCCATGGGAAGTTTTTGTTACTGGCTGAATCTACGCAAAGTATTGGTCACATATTAAAATGTTACAATTCAGAGTCAGAAATATGCAGGTAACCGTACATAAAAGATGGTTTTCTCTAATGCTTTTTGTCTCTATTTTTACCCACAGCTCTTTCGTGAAGTGAGGATTATGAAGGTCTTAAATCATCCTAATATAGGTAAGACATCATACTAAAATTTATTTTAAAGTAAAGATCACTGGACCATATTCTGCCGTTTTATTTGCGTATGAAATTCTCTTATGTAATTAAAGTAAATAAAGTCATAATTTGAGCCATATAATGAAATAAGCTGTTTGCTGAAGTTGGTGTACATGAACTATAATCACATGGGAAATGCTGAGTTTGAGCGGGAAATAGTTTAAATGTCCTCTTTTTGTTGGGGAATTTAGGGGAAGTTAAATTAAATTAAAGAATCTTATGAATGCATTAAAAAAAGCTGTATCAAATCAAATTTAAGTCATTTAAGAATTGTAAAAAAATTTAAACATTAATTTTAATAGTATAAACTTAAGTACTTAATTTCGTATGCTCACAGTGTGTCTGTGTACGTTACTCAAAACCTACTTCACTACATGTACAATTACTTTTGTTAAAATTCAATTTGATTACTTACAATTACTCATTACTGCATCTAAAATATTGTGTGTGTGGTGTGTGTGTGGTATCTGTATATATATGTCTATATAGATATATTATATATATATATATCTATATAAATGGACCCTGCCTCACCAAACCAGTCATAAGTAGCCATAGGTATTTTTAGCAATAACATTTTTTATATAAATTCCATTTGATTTTTTTTTATGCCAAAAATCATTAGGATAAGTAGTACAGATCATGTTCCATGAAGATATTTTGTAAATTTTCTACCGTAAATATATCAAAAATGTATCATCATTAGTAATATGCATTGCTAAGAACATCATTTGCACAACTTTAAAGAGGATTTTCTCAATATTTAGATTTTTTTCTGCTCCCCTCGAGAATTCCAGGTTTTTCAATAGTTGTATCTCGCTCCTATCCTAACAAACTTATTTATTCAGCTTTCAGATCATTTATAAATCTCAATTTCAAAAAATTGACCCATATGACTAGTTTTGTGGTCCAGGGTCACATTATAGTATCTGTGTAAGTATACATATTTCTATAGTAGATCTATCGTTCCATTCACGAGCCTTTATTAAATTACATTTGAAACATGTTCTGAATCTACCTTTTGATTTTTTGAAGTTTTTAGGTAATTTTGTGCTTTTTTCATTTTTTTTTTGTCATTTTTAGTAGTTTTTTATTTTTCTATTTAGCTTTCATTTATTTTTACAAGATTTAGTTAGCTATAACAACACTGGTGTGAGGCTGCAAACTGACCCTCATAACACCTGATCAAGCCTGGAGCCGTTTAGACCTGATAATCAATGTCTTGTTTTTATCCACAGCTCAGTTTCATCCGTGACATGGCACTTTCCCTCTCTTTTCTCTTGCTCCAGTTTTATGAGATGTTAACTGGATTATTTATATTCCTAATGGAAGGGAATCACGGGAGAGTCATTCAGACGGGCTGCTTTAGCACGATCAGCTCTGCATGGCCGATGTCTGACCAGCTCAGCTCTTTTGTGCCTCTCTAAACGGCACAAGACTCCGTTTTCACTTCTCTATCGATTAGCATGACTGGCTGTTTCTGGCGTACCCTTCCTGGCTTCTGATTGGCCGAGGCTGAGCTGGATTTTAGATTAATCAGACTAAAAGCTGTGATTACCCACCTATCCCTGACATTTTTTTCTCTCATCTTTCCTAACACACACACTCACTGCATGTTAAAGACTGCATGCAGGAAGCAGTCAGACGTTATTAGCGTCCATCTACCGAGAGTAAATTGAATTACAGAAGCTCTTCACATACAGTAAAGTACACAATGAAATGAAAAGAAACAGGAAGCCCGTGTGTGTGACGTCTTGCATGTATTTTAGCACATCTCCATAACAAGCATCCCTGGTGTGTTGTTTCTCCATATCATAGATGAGTTCCTGAGAGAATCAAGCACAGATCAGATCTGTCGTCATTGTGGTATGGGGCTAAAATAGCATCAAAAATGATTTGTATTTACAAAATATGATTTGCGAATATGTAACAAAATTTACATCCACAAAATGATTCAAACCACAGTTCATAAATGCACAAGTATGATTGCAAGTTTGCGAATCATATTTTGTATGATAATTTTGATACTATTTTAGCTCCATATTAGTCCAAAAAAATAGTGAGCTGCCTGCTCTTGTGAACAAATGTGCTTAATTGTTTTGAATGTCAATCACTCTCTGTATCTGTTTCTCTCTCTCTTCCAGTTAAGTTATTTGAAGTAATTGAAACAGAGAAGACACTTTATTTAATAATGGAGTATGCAAGTGGAGGTGAGTGTGATGGACGGGCGAGATTCATATTTAATATCACTATTAGCGCACGTCATGACGCACATCTCTGAATGTCTGTGTTTATATGTCAGGTGAAGTGTTTGACTACTTAGTCGCTCATGGGAGGATGAAGGAAAAGGAAGCCAGAGCAAAGTTTCGACAGGTGATACACACGCATACTATACACACATCTGAACCAGAATCATTGAAAACAGCCGAGATTTAAATCAACTATCTAGCTGACATTGTGACTATTGAGAACAAAAATACATTTTTAAAAGTAAATTGTATTCGGTAACTGGGTAACACTTTATTTTAAGGACTAATTCTCACTATTAACTAGTTGCTTATTAGCATGCATATTTCTAGCATATTGTCTGTTTATTATTACTTATAAAGCACATATTAATACCTATTTCCAGTGTAATATTTACAACAGCAAATCACAGTGAATGGGCTAGATTTTTAAAAAGATATTTGCTTCTCTTCTACACTGCATTTCAATGTAAACAAATGATTCATTATTATCAATTATAAATGATAATTGCATTAGTATTAAATCACAAGGCACGTTTATAAAATAACAGAATATCAGTTGTTTTATAATCTAGTTGAACAAATAAATATTTGCATGTATAAACTTTACTAATGTGTCTTACAGTAAAAATGGACTGTACATTTTTGCATAAAAAATAAGTATTAACTAGTTAAACTTGAACTAGTTACTATTAGTACAAGTATTAATATGTCATGTATAAGTGATGCCTAATAAATAGATTTGGTAACACCTTCCAAATTCTCATTATTAACTATCTGCCTATTAGCATGCCTATTATTAACATATTGGCTGTTTATTAGTGCTTATAAAGCTCTGCATGACCATATTCTAATTTTCTAATCCACCCAATACCTAAACTTAACAACTACAAGTAACTATTAATAAGCAGCAAATTAAGAGTTAATTGAGGCAAAGTAGTGGTTAATGGTTTGTTGCGAGAATTGGGCCTTAAAATAAAGTATCTAATAGCATCTAATAAATACTTACAAGAATTGTTGCTTACTAAATACTAAAATCAGAAGAGATCAAAATGAAAATATGGAGAAAAAGTACAAGTAATTTTTTTAAATTTAACATCGTACATTACTTGTTCAGTATAATTTTGTTAACAATATAAAATATAAAAAAAATTTTGATCATGAAATCACAAGGAATTTGCGTGCTCTATAATGTTTTAGTACAGATATATGTGGGTAAATATTGCCGTTTATTAACGTGCTGTTGTACTGGCTTACACTCAGTTAGTCAGATTAATTACACTTATTTTAACTGTATTTATTGCATTAAACATTTTCCTTCTGCTTGACAGTGGTTTGGTGGAAAAGATGAATCCTCCAACTGAAAGGACAAAAAAAAAATTTATTTAAATGCATTAACTGATTTAGTATTTGATATTAATGACACATTTAGAAAGAAAGAAAGAATTATAATAGTCATTTCATGATCAATAAATACACTGGGGGCATCTTCCTCCTTTGTTACCTTTAATGAATGTTGATTAATTTTAATACGCTTTTGTACAGAGCACTCTCTAGTGGTGATACAGTGTTTGTCAAGTTTCCCTCTGATCAGCTGTTCATGTGACAACTGTAAACAAACAGACATCCGTTTGAGCGTAATTAAACCCCCTGCAGCGCTGCAATAATTAATTGGCCATTTTCCTTCGTGCTTTGCTAATGATGGCGAATGAAACCCCCAGACTGCAGTTCACTGATTAGTCAGAATATAAGACCCCAGTCTGTCTCGCTCTCAACTACAGTGACATAAAGACATGTTACAGTGTCTGTCTAGCACATACAAACACATGCTGGATTTGCAGACTTTCTCAGCTTCTATTTGCAGATAAACAAAAGAGCTGGTTTGTGGAATGATGTATTATTTGTCATGCTAATGTGACTTTGTGTGTGACTACAGATTGTGTCTGCAGTGCAATATTGCCATCAGAAGAGAATAGTCCACAGGGATCTCAAGGTGAGACACGCACACCGTTTAAGGCTGTGGTATAGATCTGCTCACCTTTAGTGAATTGTGTTTCATTGATTTCTAATGACCGTGCACTGTGCAGACCGCTTTGCTACATTTCTCTGTGCGTCTCTCTCTGTAAAGGCTGAAAACTTGCTGCTAGACGCGGACATGAATATAAAGATAGCGGACTTTGGCTTCAGTAACGAGTTCACCATCGGGAGTAAGCTGGACACGTTCTGTGGCAGTCCTCCGTACGCGGCTCCCGAGCTCTTCCAGGGGAAGAAGTACGACGGGCCAGAGGTGGACGTCTGGAGTCTGGGGGTCATCCTGTACACGCTTGTCAGCGGCTCACTTCCCTTTGATGGACAGAATTTGAAGGTCATTTCTAGTTATATTCAAGGTCACTGAAGGCCTATTTACACCAAAAACGATGCAACAAAATTAAGCAAATTATGCAATCCAACTGTTAAAGTCTTTAATGGGATAATGTCTATTCGATTGTTTTCTTCACATGCTACATACCCGAATACTGTCGTTCAAGGTAGGGTGTTAGTAAAATGTTATTTGAAAGACAAATAATAGCCTTAAAACAAATGTGTCCTTGATCACAAACCATGTCGATAAGGGTCCCATTTTACATTTTAGTTATTATCTAAAGCTGAATAATAACTTCCCCATTGATGTCTGGTTTGTTATGATAGGACAATATTTGCCCGAGATACAACTATTAAAATCTGGAAGCTGAGGGTGCAAAAAAAAAAATCTAATTATTGAGAAAATCACCTTTAAAGTTGTCAAAATGAATTTCTTAGGAATGCATATTACTAATCAAAAATTATTTTTTGATATATTTACGGTAGGAAATGAAAAACAATATTTTCATGGAACATGATCTTTAATATCCCAATGATTTTTGGCATAAAATAAAAACCGATCATTTTGACCCATACAATGTATATTTGGCTATTGCTACAATATACCCCAGCGACTTAAGACTAGTTTTGTAGTCCAGGGTCACAAATGTCATTAACTTGATCATAATTGACATTTTTACATTGTTACCAATAATTTCTATTAAGCAATGCTGTTATTTTGAACTTTCTATTCATTAATGAAACCTGAAAAAAAACCTCTGTTTCCACAAAAAATAATAATAATAAAATAATCAGAAAGGTTTCTATATATTTCAAATTTAAATGCTTTAACCCTGGAACAAAATATAAAACTACCAAATTTTGCTTAATCACAACATTTATCGAACCCATACATTACGATTACAGTCCTGTTGAGACGTGTAATTGTACTGACTGCCTGATTGCTGATGGTGTGTGCACCCACACGCGAAGGCGATATTTGGTACTATTAATATGCAATTTTGCATGGAAGACGTATTGCGGCGTATGTTGCCGTATGTGTGGTAAATCGCAACTCGCCCCAATTTGCGCCAATTGCGTCCGCCCTGCACAAATTCGTGTCTGTTTGCGCGTCTTTTTGCATGCTGTATGTAATCTACATTACGAATAATTAAGTTCGCTTTTGTGTGACCAACATAACTGTACAATTTCTGCCATATCACCACTAATAAGCTACTACTTAAATATATTGTAGAAACTTAATTTTTCTGTAAAGTTGCTTTGCAACGATTTATATCTTAAAAGTGTTATACAAATAAACTTGAATTGAATAAATATTTAAAAATCCTAAAACTGCTTCCCAAATATTTTGGGGTTTCTGATTTTTTTATGTATCCTTAGACATATAGAATACCTATTAGCTGTAAATATGTTCCCAGTATAGCACAACTAACCTCCCAACATTATTGTTTAAATGTGTAATTTCTATTTTGTGACCTTTTGTTTGCCATATAAAATTTGGTCAAATTTGCTTGCTACTAACAACTTACGGTTCTTGTAGTTGGGGCTCAAAAGCATTGTTTTTTTCTTATTGGTTAGTTTTGTTGGTTGGTAAATTAAGCATTTTTTGCTAAGTGAAAAACACCCTATTTGGAGTTTCATTGCAGTGTGAATTTTTACCATCGGTGTGAAGAGGTAATAGTGATGCACTGTTTGCTTTAAAGTCTGCCAAAGCAAAAAACTGTTCCACTGCTCCATTTAAGGCTTATGTTTTTATGTAGTTTACCTAAATGAAAATGCAGCAAGTTTCCCTGAAAGCATATTGCTCTGGCTGTATGTGCTGTATTGGGTCCTCACTCTGAATGTTGGTCCACAGGAGCTGCGAGAGAGAGTTTTGCGAGGGAAGTATCGTATACCGTTCTACATGTCCACAGACTGTGAAAACCTTCTGAAGAAACTGTTGGTGCTAAATCCAGGCAAACGTGGAAGTCTAGAGGTGAGGCTGATGAACACATTTCACCCACCCGTATAATTTTGAAAAGACTATAGAAAAATATACTTTCTGCTGAAACACAAAATGAGATGTCCTTAATGCTCTCTCCATACAACGAAAGCAGACTGTGACCAGGGCCACTGTAACTCAGAAAAGAAACAAAGCACCATTTAAAAAAAAAAAAAAAAAAACATACGATTTTCAAAAAGTATTCCTTTACACGTTATTCCAAGTCTTTTGAAGTCATGTGAAATCATATCTTAATCACACATTTGTTAACATTAAATCTGGCGTGTCTCGAGGAGTAGAAACTTGTATAGAAATGACCTGAGGTTCAGTCAGGACACTCTAGTGCAAGCTGATAGGTATTCAATATTAATCCTCTAGCTATCTCAGTGTAAACCAAATGGAGCATGCAGATTCACCTCTCTTATATCTGCAGCCTTTGAGCTTTCTTGTTTAATATTTAAATAGTCTAGTTCAGTGTTTGCTGTGAGGCTGGCTTACAGAAGAGTTCCTCGACACCCTCCTCCTCCCCAGCACCACCTGTCTAGATCTGCTACTGGAGGATCATCGTTATGTCTTTTGTGGCAGTAGCTTGTCTTGCATGCCTCACAGCAACAGGAGCCTATTTTCTCCAAAAATCCGAATTTAACTGTGGCAAAACTGGAATATCGCATAAAACATTTGCGAATAAAGCACCGTTTCCATCAAACGAGTCAAAGAGAGCAAAATCGTCACTTCCTGGTAAACTGTGACATTAAATATCACTAAGAATATAGGAGAAGCCATTGAATATAATAATTTTCATATGTAATGAATGACTTGCGCTTCAGCGAGAGCAGACGTAACACAATAAATGCGATCATTGCTTTTAGAGGTGGATGCTGCTGTTTGGGAACGCAGTCGTGTAAGACAGTAATTATACAGAAGTACTTTGACGACAGACTTTGCTCAGGCTTTTCAGAACGACCAAAACAACATTTCAGATGCTGTGAACGAGATCGGTCCGCTGGTTAGTCAATTTATCCCGTCTCATAGCGAAAAGTCACATGACTTCTTCAATGGTGGAATTTATTTGGTAAATGTGTCTCCATCGTACTTTATGCACATTTTTTCTTATCGGATAAAAAGTTTATCCTACTCAATTGTGCACATACGTTTTTTGAAATGAACACGCATTTTTAGAATTTATGCGCATCTTGGCATTTCCATCCAGCGATTTTTTTATGTGATAATCCAAAATGTGCATAAAAATAGGTAGATGGAAACATAGCTATGGCCGTGTATGTCTTGGTGGTAGTGTCCCAATACCGCCATTTCTGACATCTTGACAAATATTAATATTTGATACTACATTTGATACCACATGGAAAAAGCATTTAGAGCAATTTAAACATGCTTTATTGCTTTTGAAAGTACACCTGCACTGCATTTCATAATAAGTAATATAATTTTAGTTTACAGTTGTAAAATTCCAATACTTATGACTTAATTTCTTTGCCTGCAAGAGTTACACCCTCAAAGTTTTGTTTTGGTGAAAAACCGTCCATGACAACAGGTTTACAAATGCTCCTCATTACAAATCTGTCCAAAAAATGCTGGAAATTATGTGAATGTGAAAATAAAATTTTCCTGGTGCATTTGAAACTCACAGCACATATAAGGATGTGCGTTTACTGTGAGCGATTTTTGAGATGTATATATATAATCTATATTTTTGACAATATCCATTAACATGCTAAAACTGATGAAATATTAATAGTAAATAAATATACATTCATATGCAAAGGTGTAATTTAATGTCTATCAATGCCTCACAGCAAATCATGAAGGACCGCTGGATGAATGTAGGTCACGAGGAAGAGGAACTGAAGCCCTATACAGAACCTGAGCCAGACTTCAGCGACACCAAACGGATAGGTTTGTACCTTCTCTGACCCTTCTGTCTTTCTCTCTTTATTTCCTTCTAATGCATTTTTTTAAATAATGCTTAAAAATCAAGGTTTTATGTCTCTATCATAGACTACATTGCCAAAAGTTTGTGCGCTTATGCAGGGATCACATACAATGAGAATGAAATTCTGTGTGTGTCTTTGTTTTTTCCAGAGCTGATGATCACTATGGGTTTCCCTGAAGATGAGATCACAGAGGCGTTAGTAGGGCAGAAGTATGATGAGGTCATGGCCACGTATCTTCTGCTGGGCAGGAAACCTCCAGAGGCAAGTCATGCGTGTTAATTAACTGATTAACCAAAACATCAGTCGTAATTACTGAATGCTCTCATCCACTTCAGTGTATTCTGTGCAGTGCTATTTTACCATCATTGAGATACTATTATAGTTTTTATCAATATTTTGAATGAATTTTGTACTTTTATAGGAGGTTTTCATTTTACTTGTATTCAAATTTTAAGTACTCCTGTTTTCTGTATTTTATCAATTTTGTATTTTTTTCTGTTTATTCTTTTCTTTTTAAATGTCTGTGTGTTTTTCATCTTGCTTTATTTCATTTTAAATTACATCAAGTTGAAAATTGTTGCCTTGATAAAGCTAGCTGAAACTGGTGAAAGGTTTTAGTTAACTATAATAACCTTGATCTTGTTTTAGTTTGAAGGAAGCGATTCGCTGTCCACCACGAACCTGTGTCAAAGGTCACGACCCAGCAGTGACCTGAACAACAGCTCTACGCAGTCACCCGCACACTCCAAAGTCCAGCGCAGTATCTCGGCCACGCAGAAGCAGCGGCGATTCAGCGACCACGGTACAAAACACACACAGAGAACATTTCAAATCATTCTAAATAACACATTTATTTAGCCCAGAAAAACATAATCAGTTTTATAAAACAGATAGTTCCGGTCCTTGATTCTGATTGGTTGAGCCGCGTTCGAAGCTGTTGTAAATTACTCTACAAACACACACCTTGTGTGTTGCTCGCAACCACTTTGTTGGAACCACAACTGATTCTGAGGAACTACATTGTTTGGTGGAAGTATACTGTTTTTATTAATATCATTACACTTTATTTGCTCTGTTTTATTTTGTGAAACCTTACTACGTATATGGAATAACCCTTTTATAAAAGCAATAAGCCCCAAGAAGCCGTGGTTTACAGTGAATTTATAACAGCTAAGGGTGTAATAACGCCCCTTAGCTGTTATAAATTCACTGTAAACCACGGCTTCACGGGGCTTATTGCTTTAATCTAATAATGAATTTGCTGATGTCATTTTGGATGTGTAGTGTACATACAGAATGTGGCATGCATAGGTTTTATATTAAAAATAGTGCTGGGCAACGATTAATCGCATCCAAAAGTTTTTGTTTACATAATATGTGTTTGTGCTGTGTATATTTATTATGTATACAGAAATGCACACACATACAGTATACTGTATATTTTGAAAATATTTACATGTATATCTTTATATTCATATAATGTAAGTATTTATTTATGTGGTATAGTATATATATATCTATTAACTCTAAAAATTGTTCTAAATATATACATTCATGTGTGTTAGTTTATATATATATGCAGTGGGGAAAAAAGTATTTAGTCAGCCACAAATTGTTCAAGTTCTCCCACTTAAAAATATGAGAGAGGCCTTTAATTTTCATCATAGGTATACCTCAAATATTAGAGACAAAATGAGAAAAAAAATTCCATAAAATCACATTGTAGAATTTTTAAAGAATTTTTTTTTGCAAATTATGGTGGAAAATAAGTTTTTGGTCAATAACAAAATTTCATCTCATACTTTGTTATATACGCTTTGTTGGCAATGACAGAGGTCAAACGTTTTTCACAAGGTTTTCACACACTGTTGCTGTTATTTTGGCCCATTCCTCCATGCAGATATCCTCTAGAGCAGTAATGTTTTTGGGCTGTCGCTGGGCAACACAGATTTTCAACTCCCTCCAAAGATTTTCTATTGGGTTCAGGTCTGGATACTGGCTAGGCCACTCCAGGACCTTGTAATGCTTCTTACGAAGCCACTCCTTCTTTGCCCGGGCGGTGTGTTTGGGATCATTGTCATGCTGAAGAACCCAGCCACGTTTCATCTTCAATGCCCTTGCTGATGGAAGGAGGTTTTCACTCAAAATTTCACGATACATGGCCCCATTCATTCTTCGTTTACACGGATCAGTCGTCCTGGTCCCTCTGCAGAAAAACAGCCCCAAAGCATGATGTTTCCACCCCCATGCTTCCAAAGGTATGTTCTCTATTGGATGCAACTCAGCATTCTTTCTCCGCCAAACACGACAAGTTGAGTTTTTACCATAATGTTCTATTTTGGTTTCATCTGACCAGATGACATTCTCCCAATCCTCTTCTGGAACATCCAAATTCTCTCTAGCAAACTTCAGACGGGCCTAGACATGTACTGGCTTAAGCTGGGGGACACGTCTGGCACTGCAGGATTTGTGTCCCTGGCGGCGCAGTGTGTTACTGCTGGTAGCCTTTGTTACTTTGGTCCCAGCTCTCTGCATGTCATTCACTAGGTCCCCCCGTGTGGTTATGGGATTTTTGCTCACAGTTCTTGTGATTATTTTGACCCCACGGGGTGAGATCTTTCGTGGAGCCCCAGATCGAGGGAGATTTTCAGTGGTCTTGTATGTCTTCCATTTTTCTAATAATTGCTCCCACAGTTGAATTGCTCACACCAAGCTGCTTACCTATTGCAGATTCATCTTCCCCGCTGGTGCAGGTCGACATTTTGTTTCTGGTGTCCTTTGACGCTCTTTGGTCTTGGGCCATGTGGAGTTTGAGTGTGACTGTTTGAGTTTGACAGGTGTTTTTTATACTGATAACGAGTTCAACAGATGCCATTAATACAGGTAACGCTTGGAGGACAGAGGAGCCTCTTAAAGAATTTGTTTCAGGTCTGTGAGAGCCAGAATTCTTGCTTGTTTGTAGGTGACCAAATTTTTATTTTACCGAGGAATTTACCAATTATTCTTTAAAAATCCTACAATGTGATATTCTGGATTTTCTTTTCTCATTTTTTCTCTCATAGTTGAGGTATACCTATGATGAAATTACAGGCCTCTCTCATCTTTTTAAGTGGCAGAACTTGCACAATTGGTGTCTGACTAAATACTTTTTTTTTTTCCCCACTGTACATATAAATACCCCTGCATTACACCCACAACCACCGTATTGTTAATTGCGAGTTAATCGTTGACCCAGCCCTAATCTTAATGAAAAAGTTTTAATTCATTTTGAATCCTGGATTTTTAGGGTCTGTGTCAAACTGCTGGAAGTTTTCCAAACCATGTTTAAAGGTTTAGTTCACCCAAAAATGAAAATTCTCATGTTGTTCCAAACCATGAGGTTTTTTTTTTGTTCTGTGGAATGAAGATATTTGGAAGAATGTTGGTAACAAAACAGTTGACAGTAGCCATTGACTTCAATAGTATTTTTTTTTTCATACTATGGAAGTCATGGCACCTCGAAACTGTTTGATTACCAGCATTCTTCAAAACAACTTTCAACTGTTCCACAGAAAATCATACAGCTTTGAACATGACGAGGATGAGCAAATGACAGAATTTCCCTTTTTGGGTGAGCTATTCCTTTTAAATACAACTCGGCCTCACAACAAGTTCCCATATTCTAAAAAGAACTAATGATCGATCTATCTAATGCATTTGACTCGGAGATGACATGCTTTCATTTGAAGCTGTTCGTGGATGTGTTGTTCTGAGCATGATTGTCTGGTTCTGTGCAG